>CM074721.1:324895357-325289114 GCA_037306005.1 Rhinophrynus dorsalis
CCTCCCACCCCCTTGATGTAAAAGGGGAGCAGCAGGGTGTGTCCAGGTAGATCGCAGAGAGGGACAGTCTTCAATTAAGATAAGGGAAAAAGCTGAAAAACCTTGAGGCCAGGGATTTCATTGTTCTCACAGTAAGAATTTTGACCCTTGCTGTGAGCTGTCTGGTCTATGGACTGGATTCCACATCTGAGGAGTGGGGGCTTACACTAGGTAAAAGGGGTGGGAGGGGGAAAATTTATCATTCAATTACTCTTGAACTACAACTCTCACAGTATTGAAATAACACTCTCTATGACTCAAATACTATGAAGATTAACTGGAGCTGCTGTTTTTGTGAAACATTACTATCACTTTAAGACTGTTTAAGTTTCAATATATGTGTTTTTAAATTAGTCAGTGTAAATAACATATTTAAGTCTTGCTCTAAATCATTTATTCAGTTACACAAAGAGGTGTCAATATGTCATGAAATATCCTAAAAATGCTTTGTAATACCCCACCCACCAGCCACACCCCCAGCAACACCCCTAAAACTAAAGTGTCCCTCTTTGGCCATTTGCAGTGTTGGAAGGTACGAAAATCAAAAGGGGACAAAATTGCACTATGTTCCCACAGCTCTTGGGAACACGAACTGCTAATAATAATACCCCATATGCCTTATTATGGTCACAAAACCTAAATGACCCCTATGGGTTTTTTCTCTTGTAGCATTGATCAAGAGATGACTCTCCAATGAACTATTTATTCAAAGAGCTTAGCAAAGAACAATAGGTCATCCATTAAGACTAGAGGAAGAAACATGCTTTTGACTAAAACAAAGGCAAGGCGTTCTTACAGTAAGGGCAGTAAAGCTATGGAATTATTTGCCTTTTGATGCTGAGCTTGCAGATACTGTAAATGCTTTAAAAAAGTAATGGATACGTATCTAGCACAGAACAGTATTGAGAATTATGACAGTTGGCTTCAAAACAGATAGGTTGTTGATCCAGGGAAATATCTGACTGCCATTTGGAGTCAGGAAGGAATTGTTTTGCCCATTTGGGGCTTAATTGGAAATGGCTTCAATAGGGTTTGTTTGTTTTTTTGCCTTCCTCTGGATCAACAGGAGTGATATGGTATGGGCTGGACTTGATGGGTGCATGTCTTTTTTCAGCCTTATCAACAATGTTACTATAACATATTCAATTAGTCCTGCATATTATGTCCATAGAGGCAGACATGCAGTTGCTAGCAGGACCACAGGACTTCAAGCTACTCTTTGCGCATGGTATTCTTAACCCTTTAAGGACATTGTGTAACAATGTGTTGCACAGCACCTTGGTCCTTAAAGGGTTACTTACTAACGCACTCTGCCCACTTCAGTTTGCGTAAACTGCTAGCAACTGTCATCTCCAAGTCCATAGACATGACATACAGGACTGACTGAAGATGTTATCTCTTGAACAAAGGCACAATGGCAAGGTTCATGGGGGTCACTAAGGTTTCCTGGCCATAATAATTTAAGCAGGTTGTTATTATTAGAAGATTTTCATTTTCCTTTAAAGGGGCAATATAGGGTTTGCACAATGCCCTTTTAAAGGAACACTAAGCACTAAAATGAACTAGCATTATATATATTGCAAGCCATGTTCGTATCTGTACAATTTCTCTGTTTGTTTTCTGGTAGAAGGCAGGCATATGGAGGCATCATTATCATACATTAAAGCAGAACTTTCATGTTAACTACATTGCCTGAAAACATATTACTAACCTAGTGATATGCAAAGTTATACTATCCTTAAACTCAATAAGCGTGCGGTAGTTCAGTAAAACCATATCTTCTGCAGGCATCGGGCTACACAGACCATACAAGAGAAGCTCTGTGTGCCTGTGCAGTCAGTCCCTTCCGGTGCCTTAAGGCTCCAAAGAGTGCCGCTCACCAGTGCTGGCAGTGAACGGGACAGACAGCATAGACTCACACGTACATTTCCTCTAAGATGTCTAAGCTGTCTGTCCTCTGGTTCCTGCTGAAGATGTGTTTTTACTGAAATACCACTGACTTATTGAGCTTAAAAGGATAGTAATACTTAAAATGTAAAAAAAAAATATTTTGTAGGGCTTATCCCCATGAGTAAAACAAAGTTACTCCCACTGCTGAGAGATATTTTATTAAAAAATTATAACAGCTCAAACTTGAATTATTTAGGTGCAATATCACATTGGCCTGAAAATTTACAGCAACGCTGTTGCTACACCATTCTATGGACTGCTCTGGTCTGTAGACCATAAATCTCCATAGGATGGTGTAGCAACAGCGTCACTGTAAATTTTCAGGCCGATGTGATATTGCACCTAAATAATTCAAGTTTGAGCTGTTATAATTTTGTAATAAAATATCTCTCAGCAGTGGGAGTACCATTGTTTTACTCAGGGGGATAAGCCCTACAACATATATTTTTTTTAATTTTAAGTATTACTATTCCTTTAAGGATAGTATAACTTTGCATATCGCTAGATTAGTAATATATTCTGGGGCAATGTATTTAACATGAAAGTTCCGCTATAATTCCATTAACTTTATTTGTTAGAGAAAATAAATATGTTCATTTAATGGTGTAATTTGAAAGTTTTACTCCTTCAGCAAGATTTACCTTTATTAATTGTAGTCTGTCTGGGCTGAATAATATATACCTAATACAGGTACATATATATATATATATATATATGTATATGTTATTTATTGAGTGCCATTGTATTCTGCAGAGTGTACAAAATAGGGGAGAGAAGAACGTACAGTGAGGCTGATGTACAAAGAGAGTGGTGCAATTCTGGGACAACCCAAAGACACCATAGGGAACAAATATAAATTCTCCTTGACTTAAATGAGCCCTTTAACCCCTTGAATACTAGAGAGGCTTCCAATACATTGCAGAGCAAATGTTTAAAAGCCCCATACAATTGGTTTGTTCCAGAACTGCACCACTTTCTTAGTATAGCAACCTCAATGACATACAGAAACAAACATCCCCACTGAGTTAAATGGGGCTTTTAACCCCTTAATTGCTAGAGAGGTCTCTAATGCATTGCAGATCAATGAGAATGTGGATAGTTTTATTTCTCCCCTATAGTGCAATTAGGTTGTCTCACAATTTCTTTTATTTTGGACATACAGCCAACACAAAAAGTTGTACTATGAATGGTAGATTATGTGCAAAAAGTGCATTCATTTGTGCCTTACATTAGATTTCCCATGATTTTCTCTGTGAAGAGGCGAGGATATATTTTCTTCCTCACATCTTTGTAAATAACAGAATTCCACATAGTACGGAGACATCCAACATCCAGCTCATTGTGTATGTTAGTAAATGCCTACTAATATGTGCTCTTTGTTTGAAAAGTTGAGCATATGTGTCCGAAACCAACTGCATCTAGGGGTAAATAAAAATTCCCATTGGTTTAAATTGGACTTTAAACCCCATGAATGGTAGAGAGGTTTACAACACATTTCAAAACAATGTATTGGACACTTCACTAGCATTCCAGTGGTTTAAAGCATAATTTTGGGAATTTTTGGTTACTCCCTGTTTATTTTAATGTAGGATGCATTGAGACACCCCTCTGGCACTCAAAGTGTTAAATATGATTTATTCTAGGCTGCATTTAAAATAATTCTTCTCTGGAGCAAGTAGGTTTTCATAAATGGTCTGCATTAACCCTTCGATTTTCAGAGAGGTATCCAACGCATTGCAATGCGTTGGATACCTCTCTGGCACTCGAAGGGTTGAAGAAAAGGTCACTGGGGGCCATACTGAGGATCAGGAAACTAAAGAGGAGCAATTGTGGGGCTAGCCAACAGCACAGCAGGCAGCGTGACCTCTTATGTGAGCAAAAGTGAGTAAACCAGAAATGGAAGTGTTAAAAGACTAATTAAAACCAGCAGGGCTGTGCTGTGCATTTGTTATTCCTATGCAGTCCTACATGAACAGTAATGTTTAACTCTTTCAGGGCTGGGTTGATCACCTTTACTTTGTTTAGAGGGAACACTGACAACAGGGGGGAGAATAAGGGAGGGATGTAGATTCCCAACATTCTCATTGAGTTAAAATGGGCTTTTAACCCCTTGATTGCTAGAGGCCTGCAATGCATTGTTATTCCTATGGAGTGCTACATGAACCGAAATTGTTTAACTCTTTAGGGTCTGGGTTAGAGGGAATACTGACAACATGGGGGAAAATATTTTCTCTACAGTCTCTTTGACTTAAATCAGGCTTTTAACCCCTTGAATTCTGGAATGGTCCCAAACCCATGTCCATCAATTTTTTGAGGTATCTTTAGCAGCCAGGGGGTTTTAAAGTCAAATTTAAATAATTGGGAATTTTTATTTGTCACCTAAGATGCAGTTTGTATGCTACATAATTTTTTCCACTTTGCACTGCTGAATACCGCCCTATATTCTTAATTATGTTACTTTAAATATATGTGGATCTACAGAAGCAATAGGCCGATGGCTGCCTGAGGAAGATGAGAGTTGTAGTCCAACAACCCCTGGAGAACCCCAGATCACTGTCTTAAAAGACCTATAAACACATTCAGCTTCTTACTTAATTTCAAAGTCTTCTCTTCTAAATGACACAATAATTATAATAGACCTAATTTGTTTGTGCAGCTGAATTGTAGAGAGGGGAAACGGAGGAGGAGGCGCATTAAAAGAATCCTTCTAATTTGATCACTTTCCAGTAACATACTAAATAAACAGGAGAGAAATTCTAACCTGGAGAAGTGTAATTTCTGGGCTGATTTTGATTGACATGCTGTCCCTGGGATCATGTTTTAATCCCTTCTTCACTCAAGCCTTTTCATAACTCATTTCTCTCTGCTAGATGGGGACTCCGATGGTTGTCATGGTGACAGAGATAGCACTAAGCCATTTCCCTCTCTGCAAGGAGACCATTATTCTGCATGCATAGGCCATTTCCAACAAAGGTCGACACAAAGTCATCCACAACACAGCACGCCTTTCACTAACTTTCTCTTCTTCTCCACAAAACTAGGCCCCACTTTTGCTTTATTGGTCCTATTACCAGGTGTCAGAAGTGAGCCTTGTGTCGCAGGAGCCTGAGGGAGTTTAATACATGTGGTGTGATTGTCCGACAAGGTGTTTTTTTTCGTGTATATAAAAGGAACTAGATTGACTGCTATGCAACATGCGAAGAGTGTTGGTCTACTGTGACTTTAAAGGGACATTTTTATTGTCTGTTTTCTATTTGCATATTCAAGTTTTAAATAAATTATTAAAGTAATATTGTTATGACTGATAACAGACCTACCAATATAGTAATCATTATTAGGGTCAATGTTATCTCAACAATAATAGCCCATAAAAAAGATGAATATTATGTATCAGTAAAGCTGATGTACTAAAACAAAATGACGCAATTCTTGGTCAAACCAACAATACCATAAAGGAGAAATAAACAATTACATTTTTAAATGGGGCTTTTAACCCCTGTAACCCTTTGAGTGCCAGAGTGGTACACAACACATTGCTTTGCAGTGCATTGTGTACCCCTATGCCACTTAAAACGTTAACCCTTTGCAACTCAGTGCTCTGGTTATGGCTCTGGTACTCAAAGGGTTATTGTTAGAGTGATGTTCAAAGCATTGAGAAGCTAGAGGCCTCTATACCATTCAAGGGGTTAAAATCAATGGGATTTTTACTTGACTGCTACAGTGCAGTTGATTTGTTCCAGAATTATTCCAAATCTACTTAGAACATCAGCCTCAACGTGTTGTATGAGGTAGTTTACTCTGGAGACTATTGCAGCATGCCCCACCCTAACATAACCTGCTGCAACTTTCCTCTGATATTGCATTAGTGAGGATTTCAATTGAATCCCAATGAATCTGCACAGGTGTTGCATGTGCTTAACCCCTTAAAGTGGATGTGTCACCTATGCACAACATCACATAAATAGTTAGGTGACACATCCAATAGCATAAAAACGTTATTTATTTTTTATTGTAAGTTTCCATTTTGTTTAAATTTAACTTACAAAAGTCTGGGCTGCAGCCACATCCGTATAGACTGCAGCCCGATGCTCTGCCTCTGCTCTCCTCCTTCCTCCGATGACAGAGGCTTCAGTCTGGAAGCTGGAGCGGTCTCATTGGCTAGCTATCGATCTCTGCCAATGAGACTGCTCCACCTTACAGACAGAAGCCTCTGTCATTAGAGGAGGGAGGAGAGCAGAGGCAGAGCTCTGTAACCGCAGTGAACCGCAGTCACCCGGAAGTGGCTGCAGCACATGCTTTTGTACGTTAAATTTAAACGAAACTGAAGCTTAAAATAAAAAATAAATAACGTTTTTATGCTATTGGATGTGTCGCCTAACTATTTATGGGATATTGTCCATAGGTGACACATCAACTTTAACATCCGCGTGCCGTGCTATGACCGTCACACAGTTTTTGCGTTTCGAACCGGTGACGGTCATAGCACGTCACATACATTTTACCTACAGAGCTTTTCCGGGAGCACTGTGTGTAAAAAAAGGGAGTGAAACTGACCACTCCGAGAGTGGAGTGGTCTTTCTCAGTCCCTAGCGCAGCGTGCCGGTACACATCACAGGCCGGAATCAACAAAGTGGTCCTTAAGGTAATGTTAGATCCCAGGACCATAGTCGTTAAGGGGCTAAATTATTCACGAATACTGCTGCTGTTTATTAAGAAAGGAAGGGATGCTGAGATAAAACACAGACACTACAGAATATAAAATGCATGTGAAACACAGACAGGATTATGTAGAAATGTAATTCTGCTCTACAGTAGTTACAAAGGGAATGTTTGTGCACTGCTTCATGTTTGCAAAATGTTTTATGCAAAAGAAGGGCCATTTTGCTCTATTTGAGTATGGGACTTTATGGGCATATCAGGATTAGCCATTTCTCTACAGATTTTTGTCACACCATGTTCTAACAAGGAGCGGATAGAATCAATACTAAATTCGTCCATTTTCTGGTGCATGCTATGGGGATGGTAGTAATAGATAATTTTCTGCATAGGCTTTCACTAGCAGATCTGTGCTTCAGTATGTACTAAAATGAACATAAGAGAAGTTGCAGCCTCAAGACTTTCAAGCTTATGCAAGCAACTGTATGTTCTTGGATGCTGCCAAGGCTCCGTCCAATGGCATCATGCCTGCAGTGGGGATTTGCTTACTAGTTGTTTACCTACCCTCTGAACTCATCACAGGAACAGAAAGTAGTTCACACGTACATGACCTTGACTTTTAAAGCATAATGCTTATCTTTATTGCAGGGAATGGTTATAGCAACACATTGGGGAGATGCACTAAGAGGTGATAAAGAGATGTGATATTACTTCTCTAGTTCTTATGTTATTCTGTAGAACCTACACACTGAACTCTCTTCTACTTGAGAAATCTTAGTGCACTGGCTCCATAGAATAACATAGGAACTGGAGAAATGATATCACTGGAGAAGCTCTCTACACTTTATCACCTCTTTATCACTCCTTAGTGGATAATCTCCATGGTCTAGCCTGAAATGTAGCTTTGGGATAACTATGCCCTGCAGTAAATAGCATTGCATTTTAAAATGTAAGTTTGTGCTTACAGTATCTACTTTTTCTATCAGTTTATCAAGCTTACAAATCGGCTCAGCTAATGGGCTGAATTGGGTGTGCAAAAATTGGGTCTTTTTTCATGCAGTTCCGTTGCATCAAACATTTGTACAAAAGGTGCCAGTGGAATATTGCCTTGGGTTGAACTACACAGGAAACTTTATTGCAGCAAATTTGTGTCAGTATATTTCAAGAAGACAAGGGGGCGGTACTAAAACAATTCTGAGCTAAATATAAACTGGAATCAATTAATTGGTGCTGCAACTTCTTAAAGGGATAGTAATGTTTCATAATAAAAGCAGCTCTAATTGATCATCATAGTATTTGGACTTTGGAGAGTGTTATTTCAATTCTGTCAGAGCTGTAGTTCCAGAGTAATTCAATGACAAAGTATCCCCCTCCCTCACCTTTTACTGATGTAACACTGTTCAGCTAGAGCGGAAGGGAGTGCCCAGGTAGACTGCAGAGAGGGACAATCTTCAATTAAGATGAGGGAAAAACCTGAAAAGCTTGTCAAGGGGGGCAGGGCTTTCATTGTTTTCATAGGAATAAGAGTGTCCCCTTCTGTTATCTGTCTGGTCTATGGACTGCAGTCCACATCTGAGAAGAGATGGCTCACACTAGGTAAAAGGGGCGGGAGGGGGAACTTTGCTTGTGAATATCTCATAAACCATAAAGGTTTGAGAGATAAGACTTATATCATTCTTCATGTTTTTTAATGCCTACAAAATAAAATAAAGTTAAAACGAAGTATTACTATCCCTTTAAAGTCTTTTTACAAAAGGGTCTGTTTAAGAGACTTGTGCTATTATAGCACAGCACAAACTTTTGTTGTGTTTTATTTAATAAAATTCTGTATCACTAGTGGTTTTAACTTCCCCCTTACATAACGCTTTGAGAATGTTTCATATTAAGATACAGGGCGACACTTTACTTGCATCTACTTGCAGTCAGACCTCAATAGTGTCTGCTTCCTACTCCTGCAGTAATACATTACATTGCTTCACTCAAGACAGGATGAAACAACACAATGTATTTATTTATAAAGCGTTTTACCAAGAAGAAGAATTGAGAAATCCTTTCGTTTTCAAGTATGTCTTGAAGAGAATTTAAAATATAAAATAAAGTGAAACATTAACAGAAATAAGAAAAAAACATATAAGAATAATAAATAAAAATAAAACATTAACTTTATATACAGTTAAATGTTTTTCTTTTTAGGGATTTTAAACTGGGAGAAGATGTTTGGTTGCAGGAGCAGGAAACAGACACTATAAAGTCTGACAGCAAGAATACATCCGGAGAACATCACCCTGCAACTTCATATGAAATATCCTCAGAGTGTTTATATGAGTGAAGTTAAATGCACCTCACTACTGGGTTTTATTAAATAAAGTGTAATAACAGTTTGTGCTGCTCTGCAATAGAGCAAATATATTAAATAGACCCCTAAAATAAACTAAAAATGCCCCTCTTTGCAAACTGTGAACCAAGGGAGGCTAATGTGGGTGTGTGTCCGTTACAGGGCATTCCATTCATCTGAGCCTACTTTACTATGTACAAACAATTTGCAAAGGAAATCACAGAAAAATGAATCCATTAACCTGTGCATGCTATAGGGGTGACATTCGGAGTGCAAAAAGCAGTGTGTGCAATGGGAAGAATTAAAGTGAACTTACACTCTACTATACACCACAAAACCTAGGCACACGTGTTCTAAGCTAATGTGTGAGTGCAGAAAATGAACTACTCTGTCAGATCCATACATTTCTCTCACAAGGCTACACCTGAAAGTGTTATTCTCTCCAGAATTCACCCATGTAATTTACCCATTAGGAAATACTGATAAATAGGGCAATTGTTGTCAAAACAAAGGGACATATTCACAAAACCAAACTGTCTACAATTCTGGGGCAACTTAACTGCAACATAGGTGAAAACATTATAAATTGCCATTGACTTAAATGTGAATTGAAACCATTAGCATGCTGAAAGAGGCCTCCAATACATTGCAAAGCAATGCACTGCATACCTGTCTATTTTTCAAAGGGTTAAAAATTGATTTAGATTGAATTATTAAACATATGTCGACTAGCATCCTAATACATGTATTACCTCTGTAAATTGCCACATTCTAAAGAAAATCTTTCATCCAAGGAGACTGACAGGAAGGTTAGTACAGTCTGCGCACCTGCGCCATCAGTCCTTCCGGTTACCATGTGGTACGCTGCAATGCTTCTTACAGGAGACCGAGACTGAGAGTGCAGACAAGATGTCTGTGCTGATGCCTGTCTTCCAGTCTCCTAGGATGAAATATTTCTTTACAATGCGGCACTTTACAGAGGTAATACATGTATTAGGATGCTAGTCATTATATGTTTAATAATTCAAGGGCAACTTGTTAGTAACTGAAAGTTCCACTTTAATGTTGATTTTTATTTTCATTAGCTGTTTCTCTATAACTATCTCAGCTCACTATTAACCTGTTATATCCAGATGATCTTTGTAGGAATGTAAATTTCATCTTTTAACAATACCTTCCTTGAAAATATTAAGGCTACTGCTAACGCAGGGTTGGACAGTTTTACTCCACCAAAGGCCATCATTAGTCTTTACTGTTTTTTGCATTGGCTATGGCTAATACATACCTCCCAACATTTCAAATGGCAAATATGGCACGCTTTTGTTTTAAGTGGTGGTGCTGGGGGCCTGGCTGGTGGGTGGGGTGTTACTGAGAATTTGTAGGTTATTTCATGTCCTATTGACACCTCTTTGTGTAATTTAATAAATGATTTAGAAAAAGTCCAAAGTACTTAATTTACACAGACTAATTTACAAGCACATATACTGAAGTTTAAACAAACAATGTGAGTATTATTCCTGTGAAGCAATGTGATACACTTATATACACTCCACACAGTCTGATCTCTGAAAAGAGGGACACCAGGGTGGGAAAGAGGGACAGAGGGATTTCTGTCTCAAAGGGGTACCGTCCCTCCTAAAGAAGGATACTTGGGAGGTATGTTACTTTAACCCTTTGAGTGCCAGAGGGATATGCAACACATTGCTTTGCAATGCGTTGCGTAACCCTCTGGCACTCAAAGGGTTAACATATAGAACCCTTTGAGTGTCAGAGAGGTTCTCTTTAGCACTCAAAGGGTTAAAAGCTAGTTTTTCCTTTAGCTATAATTCCCCTTTTATGTCTGTCTCTCAATGTATTTAAAATGAGCTTTTGTCTAAAGGGGTGAACTTTGGAATCATTTACCATTTTATACACCAATGGTTGTCAGCCACGGTGCCAGGGTACTTTGGTGTACTATATACATCTACTTATGGTGCCCTTATTGTCTATAAAACCTTTACAAAAATATAAATGTTGAAAATCAAGTGTACATTTTTTGAAGTTGTTTTCTACAAAATTATGTTTTTGTTGTTACTGTGAGATATGAGAATAACCATATAATATTTATATCTGCTCTTCATTATAACTTGGCAAGTGAAATATGCTAGGGGTGCCCCAAAAATGTGAGATTGTATGTTAGGAATGCCATGAGGAAAAAAGAATGAGAACCACTGTTATACACAAAAAAAGTGAGACAGCTATTTACCATTGATAGCAAATTTCAGAAATGCAGTCCTGGATTTTATGGGTTAATATATTTTCATTTAACCCTTTGAGTGCCAGTGGGGTACGCTATGCATTGCAAAGCAATGTGTTCCCTACCTCTGTCACTCAAAGGGTTAAAGGGATAGTAATACCTAAAATGTAAAAACAAATATGTTGTAGGGTTTATCCCCCTGAGTAAAACAAGAGTACTCCCACTGCTGAAAGATGTTTCATTCAAATGTTATTAATTTTCAAAGTTGAATTTTTTAGGTGCAATATCACAGTGGCCTGAAATTGTACAGTGGCGCTGTTGCTACACGATCCTATGGACAGCTCTGGTCTCAGGACCATAAATCTCCATAGGATGGTGTAGCAACAGCGCCACTGTAAAATTTCAGGCCACTGTGATATTGCACCTAAAAAATTCAACTTTGAAAATTAATAACTTTTGAATGAAACATCTTTCAGCAGTGGGAGTACTTTTGTTTTACTCAGGGGGATAAACCCTACAACATATTTTTTTTTACCTTTTAGGTATTACTATCCCTTTAAGTTGCCAAGGCTGTTCTTGGCTGATGTACTGGAGCAAATCCGGGGCAATCCATCTGCAACATGAAGGGCAAATAAAAATACCCATTGATCTAAATGGGGTTGTTAACTCCTTGAATACTAGAGAGGTCTACAGTGCATTGCAAAGCATGCAAGAGTCCAAACACCCATTTCAATCAACGAGAACTTTAGGAATATGTATTTGTGCAATTGGTTTGCTCCAGAACTGCTCCTGTTCATCTAAGCACATTGAACACAGTATCAATTGCAGTCTGGCATTACGTTTAGTTTCTCCCATAACGATGGCCAGTGTCACCCATCAGAAGGACAGCTATGCTTGTCATCTCCAATTCTCCCAAACAGAAAGGGCGCAGTCTGACAAGTGCTTTAGTTCCAGGTAAATTGACTTTTCAACTGCCGTGTTGATTTGTCTGTTAAGACTAGATGATGGAAATTTTCTACACATCCCTGAATGTTCATTTGTGGACAGGTCTGTGTGTGTCAGCTTCTAATCTCAATGCTCTGCAGGAGTTTATTGTTCCAAGACAGCCCTGCCAGTGTTCCAATATCCACAGAGCAATGGACAGACCTGGTTTGGCAAGGGGGAAACTTTATTGTAACTCTGACCTTTAGGTACTGATAGGTCTTAACCCAAGTGTGCCGGAGAGGCCTCCAACGCATTGCATTAAATGTGTTTAGTTAAAAGGTAGCCAAATAATTGACACATGTGGCTCTTAATTTATTTAAAGGGGCAGTATACAATAGTTATGAACAAATATGTTGCAGGGATTTTCCTATGGAATAAAACAAAGGTTATTGTCAACGCATGGAGATGTTTCTTTCAAAAGTCATTAAAAGGTAAATTGCCATTATTTTGATAGCTTGAGTTGAAAATGTTTTGCAGCCAGGTGACTCTGTTGCTATACAGCCTTTGGATAGCTGAGTGCTGAAGACACAGACTTCCCATAGATAGATGTAGGAACAGCTCCACCTGGCTGCAAAACACATTTGGGGAGAGGTATAAAACTGCAATTATAAAGAAAGTGTTTGTAAAATTGTCTCAAAGCGATGTAAGTATATGTATAAACTAGTGATGAGCGAGCACCCCAATGCTCGGGTGTTCGGGTGCTCTGACCGAGCACCCCCTGAGGCTCGAGTGCTCGGCCGAGCACCCGAGCCCCATTGAAGTCAATGGGAGGACTCGAGCATTACACCAGGCACCCCCTGCTCTGATGAGGGGAGGGTGCCTGGTCCATAGGAAAAGGGAAGAAAAGGATGGAAACACCACAGAAATGGTTCAGGGACAGCATAGGGAGGATGTCTGGATGCATCTTGGACTCCAACATCGCTGCTGGGAACGATCTTTCGCCCGTAGTACGCCATTTTTACAGACTGACCGTAAAACACACAAAAAGGAAAATAAAAACGACTTTAGGCGAAAAATTGTTACCAAACAGTATTTGCTGTATATTTACTTGTATATCATCTGCAAATTCTCCCAAAAATTTCCTTGATTTTTCTGAACTGAGGCCATGATTAAGAGGGAAACGTGTGCAGAGGCAAATTCTCCCAAAAATTTCCTTGATTTTCAGAACTGAGGCCATGATTAAGAGGGAAACGTGCACAGAGGCAAATTCTCCCAAAAATTTCCTTGATTTTCAGAACTGAGGCCATGATTAAGAGGGAAACGTGCGCAGAGGCAAATTCTCCCAAAAATTTCCTTGATTTTCAGAACTGAGGCCATGATTAAGAGGGAAACGTGCGCAGAGGCAAATTCTCCCAAAAATTTCCTTGATTTTATTGAACTGAGGCCATGATTAAGAGGGAAACGTGCGCTGAGCTGACCATCTAAAACATTATGGGTAAGGGTCTGCTGCAGAGCTGACCATCCTAAACATTATATGCGAAGGCCCGCTAGTGAGCTGACGCTATAAAACATTATATGAGAGGGCCCGCTAGAGAGCTGACCCAATAAAACATTATATGAGAAGGCCCGCTGGTGAGCTGACCTATACAAAAATTGTCAAACAGGGCCCGCTGGTGAGCTGGCCCTATATAAAAATTATATCACAGGGCCCGCTGGTGAGCTGGCCCTATATAAAAATTATAGCACAGGGCCCGCTGGTGAGCTGGCCCTATATAAAAATTATATCCCAGGGCATATGGAAGAGGAGGAGGAGGAGGAGAACATTAAGAGTCAACCATATACCCGTTTTTTGGGTGGAAGGGGTGAATGGGAATACAGAGTATTCACATCATTGTAAATAACATATATAAAGTGACTTTATGTTCCCCCGGGGCTTTCCTCCAGTGGAGTGGAGAAGTCAGGGGAAATCCAGGCCTTGTTCATTTTTATAAGTGTCAACCTATCAGCATTGTCGGTGGAAAGGCGGATACGCTTATCTGTTATGATGCCACCAGCAGCACTAAATACCCGCTCAGACAGAACGCTGGCGGCAGGGCAGGCCAGCACCTCCAAGACGTAGAGTGCCAGTTCATACCACGTGTCCAGCTTGGACACCCAGTAGTTGTAAGGCACAGAGGGATCATTGAGGACGCTGACACGGTCTGCTACGTACTCCTTCACCATCTTCCAAAACTTTTCCCTCCTTGTGACACTAGGCTGCGCATCAGGGTGAGGGTGCTGGCGGGGTGTCATGAAGGTGCCCCACGCCTTGGAGAGTGTTGCCCTGCCTTTCTCGGAACTGCTGTGTGCTCCCCTTTTCTCCCCTTCTCGGTTGGCCAAGGTAGCACGTACTCTGCCGCCAGCGTTGTCAGATGGAAAATTTTGGAGCAATTTTTCAACAAGAACCTTCTGGTATTGCACCATTTTGCTTGTCCTCTCCACCGGAGGAATGAGAGATGAGAAATTCTCTTCGTAGCGGGGGTCCAGAAGGGTGAACACCCAGTAATCCGTGTTGTTTAAAATGCGTATAACGCGTGGGTCACGGGAAAGGCAGCCTAACATAAAGTCAGCCATGTGTGCCAGAGTACCAACAGTCAAGATTTCGCTGTCCTCACCAGGAGGATGACTCTCAATATCCTCATCCTCTTCCTCCTCTTCTGCCCACCCACGCTGAAGAGATGGAACTAAAGTTCCATGGCTACCCTCTGTAGCGGAGGCAACCGTGTCTTCCTCCTCCTCCTCCTCCTCCTCCTCCTCCGCCTCCTCCAATTGTCGCTGAGAAGACGAAGTGAGGGTGCTCTGGCTATCACCTTGTGTAAGCTCTTCCTCCCCCATTTCCACCTCTTCCACATGCAAAGCGTCGGTTTTAATTGTGAGCAGCGAGCGTTTCAGTAGACACAGAAGTGGGATGGTTACACTGATAATAGCGTTATCGCCGCTCACCATCTGTGTCGATTCCTCAAAATTGCGTAAAACCTCACAGAGGTCTGACATCCATTCCCACTCCTCACTTCTGATTACAGGAAGTTGAACGGAGAGGCGACGACCGTGTAACAGCTGGTACTCCACTACTGCCCTCTGCTGCTCACAAAGCCGGGCCAACATGTGGAAGGTGGAGTTCCAGCGCGTGCTCACGTCACACAGCAGCCGGTGAGCTGGCAATTGTAAGCGCTGCTGCAGCTTCAACAGGCCGGCCGAAGCTGTAGATGACTTACGGAAATGTGCACACACGCGGCGCACCTTGGTCAAGAGATCATGCACATTGGGGTAGGTTTTTAGAAATCGCTGCACCACTAAATTAAATACATGCGCTAGGCATGGTACGTGTGTGAGCTTGCCGAGCTCCAAAGCCGCCACCAAGTTACGCCCATTATCACACACAACCATGCCTGGTTGCAGGTTGAGTGGCGAGAGCCACTGCTCGGTCTGGTGACTAATCCCCTGCAACAGCTCTGAGGCCGTGTGCTGTTTGTCCCCAAGGCAGATCAGCTTCAGCACGGCCTGTTGACGCTTCCCCACTGCAGTGCTACACTGCTTCCAGCTACTGGCTGATGGGGGAGTGGCGCTGCGTGTAGAGAATTCGGAGGTGGAAATGGAGGAGGAGGAGCCAATAACGTAGGTGCTGGCGGAAACCCTGATGGAGGTAGGGCCCGCAATCCTCGGCGTGGGTAGCACCTGTGCCATCCCAGGGTCCGAGTCGCTCCCAGCCTCCACGACATTCACCCAGTGTGCCGTCAGGGAAATGTAGCGTCCCTGGCCACAAGCACTTGTCCATGTGTCAGTCGTTAAGTGGACCTTCCCAGTAACTGCGTTGGTCAGGGCACGGGTGATGTTACGGGACACATGGTGGTGTAATGCGGGGATGGCACACCGGGAAAAGTAGTGGCGGCTGGGGACCGCGTACCGAGGGACAGCTGCTGCCATCAGGCTGCGGAAGGACTCAGTGTCCACAAGCCTAAATGGCAGCATTTCGATGGCCAGTAATTTTGAAAGGTGTGAGGTTAGTGCTATGGCCTGTGGGTGGGTGGCTGGGTACTTTCTCTTGCGCTCAAATGCCTGGGGTAACGACATTTGGACGCTGTGCTGGGACAGGGAAGTGGATGTGGTCGCTGATGGTGCTTCAGATGGTACAGGTGCAGGGCGGGAGGTATGCGGGCCTGCGCCTTCGACAGGCGATTGGCCGGCACCGAAAACAGGGGAAGAGGAGGCAGTGGTGTGGCCTGCAGACACAGATGGGCGATCCAGGCGTTCCTCCCACTTACTACGGTGCTTGGATGCCATGTGTCGGATCATGCTGGTGGTGGTGAGGTTTCTAGTGTTCATGCCTCGGCTCATTCTGGTGTGGCACAGGTTGCAAACTACAATTCTTTTGTCGTCCGCACTTTCCTTAAAAAAACGCCATACCGCGGAACACCTACCCTTTGGCAAGGTAGATTTACGCAAGGGGGTGCTCCGTGGAACATTTGCGGGCCGGTTTGGTGCGGTCCGCCTTCTTTCTGTAGCCACACCACTGCCTCTTCCAGCCTGTTGCGGTGCTGCAGATGGCTTACCCTCAGGACTGCTGTCATCGCTCGGCTCTACACCTTCCCAGGTGGGGTCAGTCACCTCATCGTCCACCAAGTCCTCCTCCACTTCCTCACTCTGATCATCCTCCTCAAGTCTTGATCCCACCACATACTCAGTCATTGACAACTGTATAACATTCTCCTCAACAAGGTCTTGAGACGGAAATAGTGGTTGATTTAATGGCAACTGTGTCTCATCATCATCATCATCATCCACTACTTCCTTTGACCTTAAATGCCGTTCACATCTGTCATCTTCTTGTGATTGGGTAGCCTCTAGAGGTTGTGAATCAGGGCACAAGATGTCATGTTCCTCTGCAAGCGTGCTTGGAGAGAGGGTCAAATGAAGGATTGGTGATGAGACGAGCTCCTCACTATATCCCAGTGTGGGATCACTTCTTTGACCAGACCGTGTATGGTGGGAGGAAGGATGATCAGAGTGAGGATTATGTTGACCAGACTCTTGGCTACTGAGAGTGGACTTGGTGGAAGACAGGGTGGTGCTTAACCGACTGGAAGCAGTATCAGCTGTCATCCAACCGACCACCTGTTCGCAGTGGTCGGACCTCGAGAGTGATGTCCTGCGACGCCCTGTAAAATTACACATGAAGCTAGGTATGGTGGATGTCTTTCTTTCTTGTGCTCTGGCACCAGGCACAGTTTCTCCGCGTCCTGACCCGCGCCCTGAACTATCAGGATCACGTCCACTTCCCCGTCCCTTTTTACCCGCCTTCTTCATCTTACACGGAATATGTGACTTTAATATTTGAGTTTGAAAACTTAACAGTATTTCTTACTATTCTGCAACTGTGCAGAGTACACAGAATAGGCTGCTAAACGGCGGTGACACACACTGAATGGAATATGTGACTTTAATATTTGAGTTTGAAAACTTAACAGTATTTCTTACTATTCTGCAACTGTGCAGAGTACACAGAATAGGCTGCTAAACGGCGGTGACACACACTGAATGGAATATGTGACTTTAATATTTGAGTTTGAAAACTTAACAGTATTTCTTACTATTCTGCAACTGTGCAGAGTACACAGAATAGGCTGCTAAACGGCGGTGACACACACTGAATGGAATATGTGACTTTAATATTTGAGTTTGAAAACTTAACAGTATTTCTTACTATTCTGCAACTGTGCAGAGTACACAGAATAGGCTGCTAAACGGCGGTGACACACACTGAATGGAATATGTGACTTTAATATTTGAGTTTGAAAACTTAACAGTATTTCTTACTATTCTGCAACTGTGCAGAGTACACAGAATAGGCTGCTAAACGGCGGTGACACACACTGAATGGAATATGTGACTTTAATATTTGAGTTTGAAAACTTAACAGTATTTCTTACTATTCTGCAACTGTGCAGAGTACACAGAATAGGCTGCTAAACGGCGGTGACACACACTGAATGGAATATGTGACTTTAATATTTGAGTTTGAAAACTTAACAGTATTTCTTACTATTCTGCAACTGTGCAGAGTACACAGAATAGGCTGCTAAACGGCGGTGACACACACTGAATGGAATATGTGACTTTAATATTTGAGTTTGAAAACTTAACAGTATTTCTTACTATTCTGCAACTGTGCAGAGTACACAGAATAGGCTGCTAAACGGCGGTGACACACACTGAATGGAATATGTGACTTTAATATTTGAGTTTGAAAACTTAACAGTATTTCTTACTATTCTGCAACTCTGCACACTACACAGAATGTGCTGCTAAACTGCGGCGAAGCACACTGAATGGAATATGTGACTTTGATATTTTAGTTTGAAGACTTAACAGTATTTCTTCCTATTCTGCAACTCTGCACAGTACACAGAATGTGCTGCTAAACTGCGGCGAAGCACACTGAATGGAATATGTGACTTTGATATTTTAGTTTGAAGACTTAACAGTATTTCTTCCTATTCTGCAACTCTGCACAGTACACAGAATGTGCTGCTAAACTGCGGCGACGCACACTGAATGGAATATGTGACTTTGATATTTTAGTTTGAAGACTTAACAGAATGTGCTCTAATCTGCAACTTTGCACACTAAACAGAATGTGCTCTAATCTGCAACTTTGCACACTAAACAGAATGTGCTCTAATCTGCAACTTTGCACACTAAACAGAATGTGCTCTAATCTGCAACTTTGCACACTAAACAGAATGTGCTCTAATCTGCAACTGTGCACACTAAACAGAATGTGCTCTAATCTGCAACTTTGCACACTAAACAGAATATTTTTTTTTTTGTTTTTTTTGTTTTTTTCCCCCCACACAAAATAACCTGCTGCCCCCACACACAGTAGTCCTAAAAAGGACTTTTGGTTCTTTTTTTTCACAATTTTGGTTTTTTTCCTCCCTACACTGCCTTTCCCTTCCTATCCTCAGCTCTCCCTGGCTAAGACTGAGCCGAACTCGATGGTCAGGTGCTATACAGCACCTGACCACGGGTTCTGGCCAGCCAATCAGTGTAATGCCAGCAGCCAACATGGCTGCTGGCATTACACCGATGTCAGATCCTCCCTGCACGTTTATTGGCTGCGCAGCAGCCGCAAAACGTGCGGGGAGGAGACCCGAACATGGCGGGCGAGCACATGCGGTACTCGTACGAGTACCGCCATGTGCCGAGCAGAGCGATGCTCGAGCCGATCCGAGCATCGGCCGAGCATGCTCGCTCAACACTAGTATAAACGTCTAACAACATTTTGCTAAGTGCTAACTCCAGTTTGTTGACTGTTTGAAAAGTGAAGAAGAAATGGTCTTGGCCAAATAAGAATTGTGTCCCAGCATATTTATAAAGAAATTTGATAATTGCTCCAAAAATAAAGGCAGTTTTAGGGATTAAATCTTAATGAAAGCTAAAACCTGTTCTTATTGGAAGTATACAATACCACTATGTGTGAAAATATATTCGCAGATTCGAATATTCACAGAATATTCTCATATAGACATTTTTATAAACGTGACTTTACTTCTTTATAAATATGACCAGGCGTTGTGAATATTAGCGACAATTTTTAAGTATACACTAAGAAGGCTTTTTATATATCACCCCCATTGAACTTAAAGTGATAGTAATACTTTATTATTACTGTCTCCCATATTGTAGATATTTGCAAAATAATTTAATAGCCCCCAGGTTCATCTCTCAAATCTTTATAGTTTGAGAGATAACCGAAGGCAAAGTTCCCCCTTCCCTCCCCCTTCCCTGAAGTCAGCGTTGTACTGACTGCAGGGGAAGTCTGTCGTACGAGAGGCTTGAGGCTCTGCAGATAAGCTGAGATCGCTCTAGTGAAAAATAATTATTTCACTGAAACGGTCGTCTACATGTGCTTGGTTTGCAAGTACACGTAGAAGACCATTTCAGTGAAATAATTTTTTTTCACTAACGCGATCGCGGCTCTGCTGCAGAGCCGTCTGATGAAAAATAAAACCGGATATCCCTGCAGTCAGTACAACGCTGACTCCAGGGAGGGGGGGGGGACTTTGCCTTCGGTTATCACTCAAACCATAAAGGTTTGAGAGATGAACCTGGGGGCTATTAAATTATGTTGCAAATATCTACAATATGGGGGATAGTAATAATAAAGTATTACTATCCCTTTAAGAATAATGACACGTTTCTTTGTAATCATTTTTAATAGAGACATCTTCAAGCATTCAAAGTACACTTATTTTACTGTATAGGAAAAGCCCCACAATATATATATTTTTCATTATTTGCGTATACAGGCCCCTTGAAGGCCTTGCTTAGGAGTGAGTTCTATATAGAACAATCAGGTGTATTTATTTACCGTTTTGCATTTGAACTCCCCTTTAGTTTACAACAGACCAGTGATATAGTACTACTTTGAGAATGTTGTCATGGACTCATGGCACTTTAGAATTATGGACATGGTTTTCTTTCAATGGCTCATTATTTTACATACCTAAAATTTTTCACAACAAATATATAAAGATATTGATTGCTACATAAAATATATTTATACATGTAAGTGTGTATGCTATCACATTAAGAGTATGGTATACTTCCCCTTTTATCCTCATTGTGGGGAAGTATAGTACTTTCACTTGCAATACAGGGAATGAGCAATACAATTATTGTTCAATTCCTATCTCATGTTATTTACTATCAAAAATATTTGCAGGGCCTGTGTGGCTTTCGCCTTTTCAAGCTTATCCTACATGTGTACTGTGACATCACAGTTGAGCCTATAAGTAGGGATGGGGTGAAAATTTTCGCCTCAAACCAAAATCGGCGGATAATGGCACTTCCCGTCTGGTGGAAATTTTTCCACGAAAAGTGAAGTTTTTCTGGGTTTTTTTTAATGGGAATATTGAATTTACACACAACACACAGCAAATGTTATTTTATTTCCCAGAGGCATAGTATGAAAGGGATGTGAGGATGCCTGTGCATTGGATCTGGGGAATCAGGGCTCCCAGACACTTCAATGCTGGCGGTGACAGCACACACTATGAACCTCTGCTGCCTTCATTTTTGAAAAATTAGCAGTGCAGAAGAGCCTAGCACCCTCTCTCCCTCCCTAGCTGCTTATGTTGTGTTTCACTTCCTTGAAACGTCACATTTTTGGCACAGAAATGCAAAGTACATGTAAGTAAAGGGGCATAAAATTTATAGCCATTGGAAAAAAATAGTGATATATTTTTGGAACTAGGTGAAAACGGAAAAGGTTTAAGGCCTTTATTTAATGTGGATTTTCTTGCAAAAAAGTGGACAACCACTTGGTTTCTGTGGATTATTCGCAGGAACACACTGCAGCAATTCTGTAACAAACCATCTTCATCAAAGCGAGAAGTCCCCTTGAATTAAATGGAGTTTATCTCCTTGAATTTTAGAGAGGTCATCAGCATATTACTTGACAATAAGCATACAGACAGTATTTAAAGAAACACTAACACCTAAAAATGATGTGGGGTTTTACACACTTAAATACCATGTAATCTATGCTAGGCTGTGTAAACATTGCCTATTTGTTTTCAGATGCCTAAAATCTACTCTTATACTTGCTCCCTGAGAGCTCCCATTACTACATTTTCCAGGGCTCCAATTGCCATATCTATTTTGATAGGATGTCTTAGAAGAGATAATGTTTTATTTTCTGCAAATGGGCTGAGAAAAATGTACCAACATTACTGAACAGAAAAGCATTGGGTACTAATTTCAACATATTGACAGCATAAGTTATGCACAAAGAATTATCCAAATGATGTCATGTAACATAACATAGTAACATAGTTGATAAAGCATTACATTGGATACCTCTCTCGCAATCAAAAGGTTAACCCTTTGAGTGCCAAAAAGGGCATGCAACTCAACAAGTTTCATACCCCTCTGGCACTCAAAGTGATAAAGCTTACAAAATTATACCCGAGTTACACAGGCAACTTTAGCTGGCAAAGTAATAGACCTCAGACTGGATTCTATTGCAGGTGCTAATTTTATCACTGCTTTTATCGCCAGGTTTCCCCTTCAATACGGAAATGTTTGATAAAATGGGTGCTAACATTTATCACCTGCAATACATACCTCCCAACATTTCAAACTGCCAAAGAGGGACACTTGTGTTTTAGGGGGAGTGGCTGGAGGTGCGACTGATGGGCGGGGCATTAGCAAGAATTTTTATGCTATTTCATGACCTACTGATACCTCCTTGTGTAACCTAATAAATGACTTATAACAAGACCAAAGTATTTTATGTACACAGACTAATTTATAAACACATTTACTAATGTTTAAACAAACAATAATGTGAGGTTTATTGCTGTGGAGCAATGTGATACCTTTATATACACACCACACAATGTGGTTTCTTAAAAAGAGGGACATCAGGGTGGGAAAGAGGGACAGAAGGATTTGGGTCAAAAAGAGGGACACTTGGGAGGTATGGCAATAGAATCTAGCCCCACATGTCTCTCTGGTATTCAGTAGGTTAAAAGCCTCACTTAAATCAGTGGGGATTTGAAGAATTTATATTCATTTCCTAGGGTGCAGTTTGATTACTCTGAGTTCTCTGTGAAGAACATTTGCGTTCAAAGATCGTGCGTGGTGATTACGTTTATGTTATGTCCACAGACTGAAGGAATAGCGCTGCCATATAACTGCAGAGGATGTAAATATGATGCAATAAAAGCAAGCATTATTACTATCAGTATTTATTTATAATGTGCCAACAGATTCTACAGCAAATTCAAGCAGAGAAATTAACAGTTTTTATTTTCATTGTAATGTAAATATCCATGTTAACTCATTAGATGTTAGATACTTTACAATGCTTTGGAGATTTAACCAGCATTTAAGTAGTTAATAACGTTATCAGATGATGTTGCTTCAAATGCACAGGTTCATTATTTTTCTGTATTCAGGCAAAAGCAGTGAACTTATATATTGTAACTCTAATGTAAATTAACCATCTCATGCTGGGGCGCACGATTATACCCGTTAAATGGCCTAATTCCATTACCAGTATTTATTAATCCTTTCATCCCTTGAGTGCCAGAGGGGTGCGCAACGCATTGCAAAGCAATGCGTTGCATACCCTTCTGGCATGCAAGGGGTTAAGGACCAGAGGGTGCACAACACATTGTGAAACAATGCATTGCACGCCTCTGTAATCTTTTGTTTCAAGTTTAAAAATGCTAATGAATAGAACGTGACATGGCACGATAAAATACCTATATATGGTATCCAGCTTATTAAAGGAGTCACAACCTTTTTTTTTTAAATTAAAAACAATTTTATGTCAAAGGGAGTTTTCTGTTGAGTAAAACAAGAGTACTCCCAATGATGATAGATTTTGCATTCAAAAGTTATTGCAAGTCAACATTTTGTTTTCTAAACTATACTTTTCCTTTCTTTTCAATAGGTGTTGCTATTTTTATCACTTTCTATGGGAGTGCTGTAGTCTATGACTCAATCTCTAATAGAGTATGCCTTATTAAAAAATATATATATGCCTTCTGGACACTAGTTGGTGCTGTTCATAACAGTTTGATTAAACCTTTGAGTGGCACAGAGGTGAATAAGTCATTGTTCCTCTAAGTCGTATTCAACCCTTTGGCACTCAGTTACAAAAAAATATGTTTGAGTTGCAATAACACTTGATTGAAAAATTGCATTATTTGTTAGCATTAATATATATGATCAGCTTGCTATTTGTGTTATGCTGCACTTTTAACCAATGTATTACAAACACCTCAGAAGTGCAAAGGGTTCAAAGTGCAATTTATTAACAAAAAAACACATTCTGTCGCATTTGTTTTCCAAAAAACTAAAACACTCAAATTCAAATAAATATCTTAATTCTTCATCAACTATTTATTACTGAATCTGATATGCTTAGATGAAATGGAGCAATTCTGGGGCAGACCAATTGTATCACAGGGGACACTTACAAATTCCCATTCTCCATTCATTGCTAAACTCCATCTCCAGTACAATGTTAACCACCAAGATCAACTCATTGCTTTGGAATCATTTCTACAATCCATGGGGTTAAGGAGAGAAGACACTAATATGATTAAAATTAGCAATATATAAACACAGAGGTCACCTTCTGGTATCACTGCACGTCAATGGCTACTTCCTGCAGTGTAATATATTGTAGTGTGGGTAGCACCCTTGGTTGGTGCATCACATGAATGACGAATGTTCTGTCATGAAGTTGTCTGCATGGTTATTATAAATTAAACAATGGGGGGGGGAAGCAATTTCCTGGATAACACTTGGGCTGCATGCCTCTAGAAGCATTTTATCATTTACACATTTAATAAGCTAAATAATAAGTTTAACTCCTTCATTGCCAGAGGGGTATTCAACACATTGCATAATAATGTGTTGGATACCCCTCTGGCTGTCAAAGGGTTAAATAAACCATCTATAAACCTGTTCTATGTCACATCCTCATCTGTTTATATCAGATTTTACTTCCATTTGGAAAACCGCAGTGAGGTTTATGTACTAAGCACAACTAGAACAATTCTCATCAAACCCATAGGGGCCAAATAAAAAATCCCAACAGTCTCACTGACATAAATTGGGTTTTTAACCCTTTGTTGTTAATTTGGCCTGATGGCTTTTTTTATGTCAAAATTGTCCACATAACCCAGGCTTCACACGTGTATGCTCTATGGACCAGAGAGCTATGGAATGTGTTCAGGGCTGGATTTACATCCTAGGCACCCCTAGGCAAGGCAGAATAGGAGCCCTTAGCTCCTCCCATGTCTCATTCACCTCTAAAATGACCCCGCCCCCAGTCCCATACAAGCAAGAACAAAAACATTTTAACTCCCTTGACTGTTTTAGAGAGCAAAGATCTCTCTAACATCCAAGGGGGTAAATAATAGCCAGCAAAGGGTACAAAACTGGTACAGAGACATTGCTATTGCTCTGACCACACCCACAATTCAGAATGTGGGGGTGGCCAGCCCAAGTGAGGCACCCCTCAAAAGTTGGAACTCAAAGCAGTTGCCTACACTGCCTATTGTAATATCCGGCCCTGATTATGTGTTGAGACCTCTCTAGCATTCAAGGAGCTTAAAGATCCATTTAAGGCAATATGGAAATGTATCTGTCCCCTGTGGTGCACTTTGATTCTGTCAGAATTGCTCCAGTTTCTCAGCACATCAGCCTTAGTGGGAGGAATATACAAATCCTCTGCAACATCACTCCCTTTATCCTACAACTTCAGAGGCTGCACTGGGGACATGTACTAGAGTGGCATTTCTCAACCAGGGAGCTATGGAACTGGTGTGTCTTGCATAGGGTGCCACTGTTTCCATATGAAAATTTGTTTAAAAAAATGGGAATCTTAAACTTCAAATGTATGTTTATGGATTTTTTTTTACACAAAACGCTCATTTTTTCATTCTTAGTGAGAGAATAATAATTGAGAAAAATAACTGTAGATTTTTGTTTTTGCACTTTTCATTATGCCTTTTACAAATTATATAAATCAGTGTGAGAATGTAGACTGCTTGTTAGGGTTGCCTTGACACAGTCTAGCTTGAGAATTACTGTACTAGAACTAGGATCGCTTTAGTGCATATTGAGCACACATTCTTCCAATGTTAGGTTTATAGTGTAAGCAAGCCCCTTACATCTACCCTATAGCATGCCCAGAATAACAGACTAAAGTTACATCAGTTTACTCTGTAGTCAGGAAAGCTGTAAGAACTACACACAAGTATAACTATTTAAATACTATTGAAAATGCTATTTTGAGCTCCACAGTAACCTGTGTATTATATTTTTAGGATGCATTTTGGGAGGTTTTGGCTCCTCTTCTCTTGGGTGGTAGCTCCCTGTCTATTCTGGTGGTAGCATTAATTAGGGAAGATATAAATACCTCCCTTTTTCCATTCACAATGGTTTTACTCACAGTAGAGGTAAGGTGGTATCACTGCTGTAGCGACTAGATGTTATAACATTTTCATTTTTTTAATAAAATCATTAGTTTGCAGAAAATAAATGAGTAAAGATTGCCCTGCGCCCTACTTCTGGACAGACTGAGGTTACCTGCTCTGTGCACACAGTCTGTCGCTCTACCTCTGCTCCCCTCCCTCTATCCATCCTCCTCCAATGATGGAGGCTTTCTGCATGTAAGCTGGAGGGCTCTCATTGGCCAGAAAGCCTCTGTCATCAGAGGAGGATGGATAGAGGGAGGGGAGCAGTGGCAGATTGACAGACTGTGGGTACAAGCAGGTAACCGCAGTCATCCGGAAGTAGGGCGCAGGGCAATCTTTAATTGTTTATTTTCTGCAAACTAATGATTTTATTAAAAAATTAAAACGTTATAACATCTAGTTGCTACATAAACTAACTAATTAAACCAACATGTATAGGGGTGATAGATCCCCTTTAAATAAAGGCTTTACTCCATGTTTAATCCCTTGAATGTCTTAGAAGCTCTCCAGACTATTGGTTGGCAATACTTTGGAGATCTCTCTAGCATTTAAGGGTAAAAAGCCCCATTTTGGGAAAAGTTATTTGTCCCTTATTATGCATATGGTTTGTTTCAGAATTGCCCCATTTAGTTTAATGTCTGTGGCACTAAGATCTCCATAAAGTAACATATGAAAGTGAAGCAATTTCTCTTACAGGAGAAACTTCTTTCCCTTTAGATCATTTGGCCCCCAGGTTATGCACATCAACATATTTTTACTGTGTATTTAGTGTAAAATAAACAGGTGACCTTCAGGATATATGGATACCTGCAGGGCCGGATTTCCTATTAGTCAGATCAGGCAAGTGCCTAGAGTCCCACATTTTGAAGAGTGGCTCAGTTGTGTTGGTCACACCCACATTTTGCATTGTGGATATGGACAGTGCAATATGAATGTCCCTGTACTATACTCCTCTATACTGGTTCCTATTTTACCCATTCGATATGGTGGAAAGCTCTTTAGCAACTCATTGAGTTAAATGCTTTTTTCATGCTTGAATTTATAGCATAAGGGTATTTTCTGTGCCAGGGGACAATGGATGAGATGGTGGGCAGAGTTATGTGAGGAGCAGGGTTAAAGCAATTGACAGAGACAGGTAAGGGCACTTAGAGTGCCTTGTCTAGAAGATGTAAATCTGTCCCTATACTAGGCTGACCAGACCTCACCTTTAACAGGGGGCGAATAGGAGAAATGCATACTGCAGGACTGCTTTGATTTCAGTGAAGCACTGAAAAATTGCTATTTCCTATGTGTCCCCGGTTAAAGGTGAGATCTGGTCAGCCTACCCTATATTCCTGCTCAGTCCATGTTAAAGTGATAGTAATGCTTCACAAAAACAGCAGCTCCAATTAATTTCAATAGCAATTGAGCCATAGAGAATGTTATATCAATACTGTGAGAGTTGTAGTTCAAGAGTAATTGAATGATAAAGTTTCCCCCTCCTGCCCCTTTTACCTAGTGTAAACCCCCACTCCTCAGATGTGGAATCCAGTCCATAGACCAGACAGCTCACATCAAGTGTCAATATTCTACTGTGAGAACAATGAAATCCCTGCACCCCTTGACAGCTTTTTCAGCTTTTTCCCTTATCTTAATTGAAGATTGTCCCACTCTGCAGTCTACCTAAACACTACCTGCTTCTCTAAGCTGAGCAGTGTTACACCAGTAAAAGGGGTGGGAGGGGGATAATTTATCACTAAATTACTCTTGAACTACAATTCTGACAGAATTGAAATAACACTCTCCAAGACCCAAATACTATGATGATTAATTAGAGCTGCTTTTATTATGAAACATTACTATCCCTTTAATACCATAATGACTTGTAAGAGAGTAAAGTCAGCTATTTACGTACTATTGGCTGTTTGGGGATGATGGTAGTTGTAGTCTCCTACAGCTGGAGAGTCAAAGGTTGCCTACACCTCGGTTATACTAAGGACAAAACAAACATTTCCTGATTTGCAGTATTTGGGGGCTATGCACATAGCTGGGAACCTTGATGTCCACAGCCCCTAGAGTAACAACCATAGTTCAGGGTGGGACTGTCCAAATGACACAATTTATGTCATAATGTGAAATGTGTTGGATACCCCACCGGAATTCAAAGGGTTAAGGCATAGCTGGTGTGCCCTAAAATTGCTCTACTTTCTTTGTGCATAATGGCCTTAGAGACGCATTGAGCAAAGCAACTGTATCAAAAGGGAACCCCCTTGAATGTTAGAGAGGTATTCAATACGTTGAGAAGCAATGCATTGGAAGTCGCTCTCATTTAAGGGGTTAAAATGACCATTTAACTCATTAGGGATTTGGAGAATTTTCATTTTTCCCTGTGTGGCAGTTGCTTTGCCAGAGATACACATAAATCCAAGCAGCACTAACCAGGTTGCTTTGCTCCCTCGTGCTGCACGTTGAATCTGTCCAATTAGGTGAAGGAAGATCTTGTCACTAGTAGTACTTGTGTATGAAACCCATGTATCGCTCCCTCTTTATATATGTTACTCGCTAATATGCTATGTTGTGTTTGACCATGCTTAAAGCAGAACTTTCACTACACTAACATAGCGCCGCAAATGATTATTACATTAGCGCTATGCACACACTTATTGTTATTTTCAAGTATAATTGCAGCTTTAAAGAAAAATATAACCTTCTATGCGGGCAGGCAGCGGCTGGGATCTTGCTGTAGTGCTCTCAGCGCCTGCGCTTTCAGTCCCTTCCAGTGCCTTTCGGCACAAAGGCATTCAATTCACCAGTCGTGGAGTTGAAGGAGAAGGATAGCGCAGACGCAGAGATGACGTCTCTGCGAGATGTCTGCGCTGTTCCCTGTTGCCTTCCCACAAAGAAGGTTATATTTTTTGTCAAAGCAGCAATTATACTTGAAAATAACAATAAGTGTGTGCATAGCGCTAATGTAATAATCATTTGCGACGCAATGTTAGTGTAGTGAAAGTTTCTCTTTAATGCACACTTGTTAACCCTTTGAGTGCCAGAAAGCATTGAACACCAAAATGGCACTCAAAGGGTTAACCTTGTCATCAACCAGGCATTGCAAATAAAGTCTGGCTGTATTGTATTTTAATAACTGGGAACTCTAAGGGGTTTGATCCAAATATCAGGCCTACATTCACAGGGTTATAGAGACTGCTTGATGATCGGCACAAATGATCTGCCTCTTTAGTCTCTAAATTGATGCCATTTCTACCAGAAGGACAAAGGGAGAAGTTCTGCTTGTCTTTGTGTGTCTGTGCAGACTGAGATATCTCTAAGTTGTAGCATGTTAAAGGTTCCATGCAGACCGACTGAAGTGCCTCTATATTAAAGCAAGCACAGACACATAGCATGATATCTACATTATGGAAAACCTGAAGGGTTAATAATTCAAAGATCTCAGGATCAGCTCATGTTGAAAGTTTCCAGGTATGCATATTTTACTTTTGTTTTACAACATCCTTCAGTGTTTCCTAACCTTTGTAAATATGTTTCCCAACCGTAATATGGATAGTAAAGGGATAATCTGGCTGGATTCAATTGGAAATATGATTTCTTTGTATCTGCATTGCCAAAACGCATTACAAATTCATGCTTGAAACCTCAGTATTGCAGGTAGATAAAGAATGCAAGGAACTTTGTATTAATCGGAGTCTGAAGTTAATACACCGTTTCTGTGTTTGATCATTTCCACTCTGGCACATTCATATATCTTCTGTTTTTTCTTCTTCTATTGAAATACGTATTGAAATTCTTTCTAACGTTTTACATCAGCAGTTTCCAGAAAGATACACTGGGAGCTAATAGGATTAATGGAAATGCATGGACAAGATTTCAAGGCAACTTAAAAAATGTAAGCTAAAAATGAAGGGAGCCTTTGTTTTTCCAAGGCTGGTTTCTAAAAATGCAAAGCATAGATCTGAAACAACCAAATAATTGCCAATATTTGTACAATGTTCCATTTAGCATGGAAATTTCAGATGCATTAACCCTTTCAGTGACAGAGGGGTACGCAACGTAATGGTTAACACCATTGTGTGCCAGTGAAGTAGCATTGGATACCTGTCTGTCATTTAAGGTGTTAAATGCATTGGAAGCAGCAGCTAAATTAGGTCAAATCAAATTCCAATGAAAATGTTAACAGTTTAACAACCACAGGGTGGGCATTGTAACCTTGTGGTGTATTATAGAATAAAATAGTGTCTGTTGCTCCCTTTGTTAAATGTTATTTTCCTTTCCTGTTTATTGGAGGTCCTCATTTTAGATTATCATGTGATAGGAATGCCAGCACCTACCTGTAAAGGCAAATGGAAATGAAAAATGCATATTGGTGGACTACAGTGGCTGAGATAGGGATTATTTCCTGTCCATCCCAGGAACATGCATTTTTCATAAGCATTTGTTTGTAAGAGGCTGGGAAGGCTGTACTATCATGTGATGTGTGGAGCTCTCCTCTTGTTCAAAACCTATTTTGGGAAAATTTGTGGGAGTGGTGCTCAGTCACTTCCCAACAGGCTTCCGTTGACTTCCAGGTTTAAAGGAACACTAATATATAAAAATGTACTGGGGATATATATACTTAAATACCCTCTATGAAATGCTAGAATCTATAAATCATCTTTGTTTACTGAGGCCTAAAATCTAATCTTACATGGTCTCTCATGGTCTCTCAGCAATTCTTGCCTTTTTTGAGGATCCAAATACCATAGCAATTTTTAGGTGACTGCCCAGGACTGTCTGTAAATGGCATGAGAAATGATAATGGCCTTTCTGCTTACAAGAGCATATGCAATCAGTAATCTGACTTTAGCTGTTATCTCTCTTTACAAACAGCATAAATGCAACCAAATATGCTAGTTTGCACATGAGATAAAAGCAAGTTTAGGATTATAGTTTAGGGGTGTAACATATAAATAAGTAATTTTTTTACATTTGCTACCTGTAAGTGGTTGATATCTCAAGTAATATCATCCTACTTCATTCCAGGTGTTTGGGTTCCTTTAATGGTAGTCTGTGAAAAGCTTCTGAAAAAGCCAGTAACCAACCACGGTGCTGCAGACGGTGCCACAGACATCCACTTAGGGTGCCCCATTCTCTCAGTGAAGATTAAACATGTTTAGTTTTGAGTTTCAAATGTATGAAAATTGTTATGCGCAATATGTTTGCTTTTGTTATTCAGATAGTGAGACAAAAAATGAACTATATATTGCATTTGTAGCCTTCTGACAAATGACCAATTGTATGTTAGAGGTGACCCGAAAATCCTAGAGCAGATGCCAGGTGTTCCTTGACTAAAAAAATGAAAATCACTGCTTCACATCAATATTATAAGATAAACATTGAAGAGGCCTAAATATCATATAAGGATTGATAATATAAGTAAATGTAAACAAATCAAGACTATAAAGTGGACTTGTACCCACACAGCCTTTATTCTCTGTTTAAAGGGAAAGTAATGTTTAATATTACATGTAGCTCAGAAAATTGAGTATATTTAATAGTACAGCTTTGAGATGCTCCTACAATTCAAAATTTGCTAGTTACAGTGTAATAATATGTTGAAGTTGATCTCTCCCACCCCTTTCAACGATAGCAAGCCACCTCCCCATAGAAACTGGTCCTCGGACAACGGATCACAAGGGATAATCTTCCCTGTAAAACCTGTCCTCCTTGATGAAGTTTTCCTTATACTGGACGAGGGAAGAATTTCCCTTGCGATCTGTACCGTCCTGGGACCAGTTTCTATGGGGAGGTGTCTTGTTATCGGGGAAAGGGGCAGGAGGGATCAACTTCAACATATTATTACACTGTAACTAGCAAGTTTTTTTGAAGCATAGGAGCATTGCACAGCAGTACTAGTACATATGGTCAATGTTATGCGCTATGTGTAATTTGAAACATTAATATCCCTTTAAACTGCCTAAACATGAGCTTTCTGTTTTTCAGTTAGTGTAATGGTTTTAGAAATGTTTGGCTTAGCAATTAGGGACTTTTTAATCTCAGCAGAGTTTTGTTTTCTGACATGTATGGTAGCGTCTGCTTAATTCATTTTTTTGCATTTGAAGAAATAATCTCCATCTGTCTTTTGTGGCTGCCAAAACCAGCTTCCTCCAAAGATGTACAAGATTGGCTGCAGTCATCAGGATACTTGAAATGGTCATATTTTAAATATATTCCTAATTAAGAACAAGTAAATCAGTCACAGTGACCCCCTCCCTCCCCCATGATTAAGCAGCAATACCCTTTAATAAGACTAAATATAATAGGCAAGCATATAGGAGCACATTACCAATAAACTTTTTATTTTAAAGGCAAGGAATATTGTGTTCTGGGAAAAAAGAGGAGTGGTACAATTCTGTGGTATACCAACTGCACTATAGAGTACACATACACATTTCCCAAATAATCACTGGTTTAAATGGGGCTTTTAACCACTTGACTGCTAAAGAGGAGTCCCATGCATTGCAGAGCTATGTGCTGGAGACCTCTGTAGCATTCATTTGGTTAAAGTTCAATTTAACTCTTTGAGTACCCAAGGGGTATCCAACGTATTGTATTTCAATGCTTTGTTTACTTCTCGGGTACTCAAAGGGTTAAATCAGTGGGAATGCTTATTTGCCCTCATGGTGATGTTGATTTGCCCTAGAATTGCACCACTCCACATTTATACATATGGCCTCTTGCATAAATGAAGAACTAACGACATTTCACATCAAAAAATGGTAGTGTGTCTTTATGCTAAAGAAAAGCTCTTCTGAAATTAAAGGATTTTTTTCTTTCACACATTTGTGCCATGGAATTCCTTCACATTTATCTTAATGCATATGGTTCACATTTTGTGCCCTGATTTAGCCCTGGTTTTACATGCAGGAGACATTGGTATAAAACTCTGATAGAGACATCTAAATATAATTATCTTATTTTCTTCTTGAACATTTGTCAAAATAGATGCAGTTGAAAAAATATCCCTGTAATTGCGTCCACAACAAGGGGAGTTACCAACACACTCAGGCTGGGGTGCTGTGAAGTGAAGCCATTCTGGGAAACCAAAATATATGATACAAGACTATACCTACTGAGTTAAACAAAGGTACTGCTACTGCCAGATGATTTTCCTTTCAAACATTATTACAATTCAAACTTTTTTTCAATCAAACAATTAGCAAGTGCAACCTTGTGTCCAGAAGGGAATGTTTTTTTGTTTTATTTTATAACTATTGTAAAAGCCCGTATACACGGGCCAAGGTCCGGGTAATGTTAACCCTTTGAGTGCCAGAGGGGAACGCAACGCATTGCAAAACACTCAAAGGGTTAAGCGGCCCTCAAAGGGTTAAGCGGCCACTACCTCACTGCTCCACGCGATGAAGTCTTGCGCAATAGAGACTGCCTAAATGTGCGCAGTCTGTACTGAGCGTGACGCCTTCTGACAAACATCCTAGCAAATTATTTTATAGGATGCACTATGGGGGAGAGGTAAAGTCACTGAGTATGGCTTTCCATAGTAAGTGATAACAACAGCATCATCTGGGGACCACAACATACAATTGAGTGCCAAAGGGCTATGCAACCCATTGTGTAGCAATGCTTTGCGTACCCCTCTGGTACTCAAAGGGTTATTGGAGAAAATAAAAAACACAAGTTTGAATTGCAATAACTTTGAATGGAAAATCTCCCAGCAGTGGAGATACCCTCATTATACTCAACAGGAAAACACTTGCGATGTATACATTTTCATTAAAACATTTTCATTTAAAAAAAAAAGTTAACTTCTCTTTTAAATGGATATTTTAACCCTTGTAATGGCAGAGAGAACTCAGACTCATTGGTTCACGCACATTCTATTATAAACTAAAATATTTGATACCAGTTGGTGGTGAGGTAGTTCAGAGTTCCATATTACATTCTAATTTTATTTATAATTCATTTAAAATTGGTGCCCTCAGTTCACTTGACAATAATTACCTTTTTGTTTGTTGTCTAAAAGCCACACCTCATGTGAACTAACTTAGATTAGAAGTAAAATTCTTTCACGCATTGAATGCTGGGCTTGACCAGGGTATCTCGTGAAGAAGACAGAGATCTAGTCGATTGATCATATATTAATGGTAATATGACACTCTAAGATGATGGTAACTTGACTCTGCATGGCCTCAGTATGACCCAGCTAACACAATCTGTAAGAGCACTTCTTCCTAGAGAAGTGGAAATGTTGACACTCTTTCTTTCTGAACACCATCTTCTCATTAACATTTTCCATGGCTTATTCTTTGATGTCTACAACACCTTCTTTGGCTTCAAACTCTACTCAAGCTTTTCAAATCCTTTCCTTGAGTGTGATAGAACATTACCTCTCGTTAGCGAGTGTTGATGCTCTAATCTGGGGGTAGTCAACTGCTGGTCCTACAGCTTTTGGATGCTACAACTTGCATCACCCCTCAACCAGCTAATGGTTGGCTGGAGATGAAGGGAGTTGCAGTCAGCAAGAGCTGGAGGGCTAGCATTTGATTACTAATACTGCCGTAGTACTTTCATACATTCTAGCTGTGATGTCTTCAGTACTGAGATATTGGGAGATGTATTAATATGATTCCGTGCAAAAAAAGGCTCTGGTTCTGCGTACTTCCGCTGCATGATTACATTTACACATGTATTCAAAGTCAATACAGAACACTCTCTGGGGAACTCTTTAGTCTTAAAGCTTAGATAAAAAAGGGGGCATCCTTTTGAGGCTACACAAAAGGCAAATTCAATGTAACCAAAGACAGATATTTATTACACTAACAGCATTATGGATGTGGAACTCCTTGCATCTGGAGGCTCTGTTGGCAGATCATGCTGTGGCAGATAATGTTGTTACTTTCAAAAAAGCTTTGGTTACTTTTTAGCTCGGAATAATATAGATCATTATGAGAGTTGTTATAAATGCAGATAGGGTTTTCATCCAGGGAGCTATAAGATTGCCTTCTGCAGTCAGGAAGATTGTTTTTTTTAAACTGGAAATGGTTTCCATGTTTTGTGGGTTTTTTCTTTTGTTTTGGGGGGTTGCCTTCCTGAGGATCAACAAAACATGTATGATGTAGTAAAGGTTGATCCTGATGAGCACAAGTTTATTTTCAACCTCATCAACTATAATGCTATGTATGTATGTTACTATGGTATCTGTGTAAAAAATTCACTTTACTACAGCTTAACCAAGGAGAAAGCAATGTAGGAGTATATGGCTGATTTGGGAGTGTACGTTCCTCTGCACCTTTTCTCTCTCTTTCTCACTCTCATTCTCTCTCTCTCTTGCTCTCTCTCATTCTCTCTCTCTCTCTCTTTCTCTCTCTCTCTCGCTCTCATTCTCTCTCTCTCACTCTCTCCCTGTCCCTCTCTCACTCTCTCTTCCACTCTCATTCTCTCTCACTCTCATTTCCTCTCGCTCTATCTCATTCTCTCTCGCTCTCATATCTCTCTCTCATGCTCTCTCGCTACCCTCATATCTTTGATGCTAATGTACGAAGAATAACTGTAGCAATTTGGGGAAAATCAACTGCATCACAGGGAAAAAGTTAACCTTCCGTTAAATTAAATGGGGGGGTTTAAGGCCATGAATGCTAGATAGGTTTCCATCTCATCACTTCACAATGCACTGGAGCTGTCACTAGCAATCATGGGGTTAACAATATTGAAATTAATGGGAGTTTTTATTTTTCCTCTGTGATGCATTTGGTTGGTCCAGAATGTGTACTTGTGTATATACTATCACACAAGTACAGCTCCACTGGCACTAGTCTCTAATGCCAGTAGCTATGTTTCAGGGTATTGACTTCAATGTATGACTGCTGTAGTATCTACCAGCGGACAAGTTCTTCCATTATTAGAACATTAATGCCAGCAAGCCCCATACACCTACCTCATAGCACTCACATGGAAATTTAATTATATCACACCCATTGGTCTATGCCTTGTTTAGTAAAGATATGTTTATTTGGGTATATTATACTTTATTGAGTTGTTATTGGTCATTGAACTATTGTGGGTTAAAGGCCTGGAAGTGTGAGGGTTAAAGGGGTAGTAATACTTGCAAATTACTAATCCCCATAGTGTAGCTTTGTTTAAAAGAAACTTATTGCCCCCAGTGTCATCTCTCAAACCCTTATGGTTTGAGAGAGGATAGCGCTCAAAGTTCCCCCCTCCCTCCCCCTTCCCTGACTGAACGCTGACTGCAGGGATATCCAGTATTACTTGCATCAGACCATAAGGGTTTGAGAGATGACACTGGGGGCAATAAGTTTCTTTTTAACAAAGCTACAATATGGGGATTAGTAATTTGCAAGTATTACTATCCCTTTAAATAGCAGCAAGAGTGAACTGGTATTGTGGAGGCTGGGTTTCAGCTATAGGTTGACTGCTGCTGATGACATTAAGCCTCACGGACCTTTTTAAATTTATTTGATTTTAAATTTTCATAAGTAGGTTTGAAATTTATTTTCTATAGTCTAAGAGAAAGCGCTAGTATAGCGTGAAACACGTTAGACCTGTTGTAGAGGTCAACACAAAAAGCGAATTCCATCTGTCCCCCCTATATATATATATATGCACCAGCCTTATGATTTTAATGTTATGTATATATATATATATATATATATATATATATAAGAGAAAGCCTCATTGCATAATTTATGTTTCCTCAGGACACAGAACATAATTTATGTCTCCTCAGAAGACACACACATAGAACAGAAGAGCTTATTACATAATTTATGTCTCCTTAGGAGACACACACATACAGGGGCGGCAGTAAGGAGGAGTTACTGCTCCCATTGGGTGATTCATCATGCAGGGAATTGGCCTGCCTCCACTATCCAACCAGTCCACAACTATACAACTTACCAAAAAAACAAAATGGCGCCACTTGATCCTACACCACAGACAAACACACATACACTATCCAACTCAGAAAAGAAAAAGCATACACCACACCACACACACATACACACCACACACATATATACTTTGACACACACACACAGTCACTCACTCTGACTCCCAGTGGCCTCAGCAGGACCTGTAGTACAGCCACTGAAGGAAAGCTGCAGCACCAGGGAAACAAAATGGCACTCAATCGGTTAAGGTAGGCCTTCATTGCTGTATTTCTTTTTGACTGTCATCATTTTCCATGCAAGACAGAGGACAGGAAGCCATCCTATTCACACTTAACCCACTGATTGCCACAGGGTTGTGTATCACGTTTTACCCCTCAGGGAGTGTGTTCAAAGCCCTCACAATGTAAACTTGCATTTCCCTCCCACTTCTCCTCCTTCCCCAGCCTATTACTAACACTTTTCCACATTTTGTTAAACCCCGCCCCTACTCATGATTAAGCCCCACCCACTATTACCCCAAATTGTCACATTGGTCTCTCCACATCAGCACCACATGAGTCCCCTCCAGGGACTCCACAAGTCAAAGTTCCCAGGTATGAATACACTTCCCACTGACCACCACTATCCAACCGAGGAAAAAAAAAAAATGGCTACCACTTGCTCCTACATCACCCTAATACACACATTCCCTGCTCACACAGCACCAACACACACATACAAAACCAGATAGAAATATGGCTGACACACACAAACACACAGTCACTCACTCTGACTCCCAGTGGCCTCAGCAGGACCTGTAATACAGCCATTGAAGGGAAGCTGCAGCACCAGGGGAACAAAATGGCACTCAAAGGGTTAAGGTAGGTCTTCATTGTTGAATTATTTCTTCACTGTCATAATTTGCCATACAACACAGAGGCCAGGCATCCATCAGGTACACACTTAACACACTGACTGCCACAGGGTTGTGTATCAAGTTTTACCCCTCAGGGAGTGTGTTCAAACCCCTCAAATTGTAAACCTGCATTTCCCTCCCACTTCTCCTCCTTCCCCAGCCTATTACTAACACTTTCCCACATTTATGTTAAGCCCTGCCCCTACTCATGATTAAGCCCCACCCCCTTTTACCCCAAATTGCCCCACTGGTCTCTGCACATCAGCACCACATGGGTCTCCTCCAGGGACTCCACAAGTCAAAGTTCCCAGGTATGAATACACTTCCCACTGACCACCACTATCCAACCGAGGAAAAAAATAAAATGGCTGCCACTTGCTCCTACACCACCCTAAAACACAAATGCCCCACTCACACAGCACCAACACACACACACACACAAAACCAGAAAGAAATATGGCTGACACACACAAACACACAGTCACTCACTCTGACTCCCAGTGGCCTCAGCAGGACCTGTAGTACAGCCACTGAAGGGAAGCTGCAGCACCAGGGGAACAAAATGGCACTCATAGGGTTAAGGTAGGTCTTCATTGTTGAATTATTCCTTCACTGTCATAATTTGCCATACAACACAGAGGACAGGCAGCCATCAGATACACACTTAACCCACTGACTGCCACAGGGTTGTGTATCAAGTTTTACCCTTCAGGGAGTGTGTTCAAACCCCTCACACGGTAAACCTGCATTTCCCTCCCACTTCTCCTCCTTCCCCAGCCTATTACTAACACTTTCCCACATTTATGTTAAGCCCCACCCCTACTCGTGATTAAGCCCCGCCCACTTTTACCCCAAATTGCCCCATTGGTCTCTCCACATCAACACCACATGAGTCCCCTCCAGGGACTCCACAAATCAAAGTTTCCAGGTATGAATACAGAGTGCATTGCAACGCACTGTGGCATTCAAAGGGTTAACATGCTGCTATAACGCTCCTTTTATTTTCGGATTTACATTTGCACAACCCAGACACACACAGGCACAATACTGCAATTCTGGCCCAAAGTAAAGGAGAAATAAAATACAGCATTGCATACCTCCCAAGTCTCCCTCTTTAGGATATATTACTGCTTCATACCTCCCAAGTGTCTCTCTTTAGGAGATATTAGTGCCACATGTTTGTGTTTATCAGTGTGTCTACCTATCACGGTCCCCGTGATTTTGCTGTCAATCTTGGCTGTATACCTATGTATTGGAGGAAGCTGATTGGCCCGCCCAGGATGTTCCTTTATATGCTGGAGGTTGGGCACTTGTCAGTTGCCCTTTCATGGTGTTCCTGTTCCTACACTTTGTTGCTAGTTCCAGTATCTCCTGTGTACCGACCCGGCTTGCCTGACTACTCTGCGGTTCCTGCTCCGTGATCTGACCCGGTTCTGGCTGACGACCCTGCTCCGTGATCTGACCCGATTCTGGCTGAAGACCCTGCTCCGTGATCTGACTCGATTCTGGCTGACGACCCTGCTCCGTGATCTGACCCGATTCTGGCTGAAGACCCTGCTCCATGATCTGACTCAATTCTGGCTGAGGACCCGACTTCGTGATCTGACTCGTTGCTGGCTGCTGAATCTGCTCCGTGATTGACCTGCTTCTCGTTGGTGAAGTCTGCTGCTGTCCGGTTCCTGTTCCGGTGTTCCAGTACTCTGCAGTCGCTCCGGCGACATTCTGAACTGTATAGAGACTCTCTGTTTCTCTCTCTCAGCAGTAAGCTGTGACCTAGGGTACTCTGCCTTATGCTGGTTGCTGTCACTCCTTCTCATACCGAACCACTTAACCCGTGCGGTGCCATTGGTCTCCGTGGTGTGCCTTTCGTAATATCCAAGTATATGGTTAACTGCTGAGCCACTTATTGGTGTTCCTCTCTGTATCTTACGAGCTCCCTCTGTGCACCGACGGCCGGTGCTCGGTGTCTGTTAGTCCGCTCGCTACAGTAGTAGCTGCACCGGAGGGGTGCTCTGGCTCCGGCCTATTCACGATAGAGGATACGCTTTCAAGCCGCACTTCCAGTGCGCCGGCTCCATACAGCTTGTGCAGTAACCTTCACTCTGGCATCCAAGGGGTGTCCAGGCCCCTTCTGTTTGGCACTCGCAGGGTTATTACGTAAACTAGTAAGGGCGTTTATGGTTCTGGTTTCCAGCACTGGCAGTAGTATTCCCAGACAGCCCACGGAGGTGGTATTGGTTCAGCTTTGGTCATAAGGGCGCAGTCCGATTTCCACTTGAGAGTGTATTCAGTCAGACACCATTTCTATCATTACTTGCTAGAGACTGTTCAATATATCCTGGGCGTTGGCCTATCCTGATCCTTTCTGCTGTTGTGCACCTATTAACCCTTAGGGGTTATTCTCCATTATATCATTGTGTGCATTCACTTGTCAGTGTTACCATTACTGTTATTCTTGTACTGGCCCTTAGGGGCACTATTTTACTATCCAGTTCAATAAAACTGTGTTTTTACTTCATAACCTGGTCTGTGTGTCAGAAAACCGTAACAGTACGAAAGGGCCATGACCTCAGACGGGAAAAGTGACAGTAATACACAGAACCTCCAATGGAGGATGGACGTTCACGAGCAACGCCTAGACCAATTGGCTTTGGCCATGCAAACTTTGCTTGAACGTACGGTACACCTTGATAAACCGAATCCGGTGGTCACCCCAGTTATGACACCGGATAATACTACTGGGCAATTACTGGCTCGTTACTGGCTCGTTACCGCTAAGATATGATGGCGAACCCACACTCTGTAGAGGTTTCCTTAATCAACTTGAGATATTCCTAGAACTCACGCCCCATGCTTTTCCAAATGACCGTAGCAAGGTGGGGTTCATGATATCTCTGTTAACGGGCAAGGCCTTGGCATGGGCTAATCCTTTATGGGAACAGGCTAAACCCTGTACGTTGAGCTTTAACGAATTTGTTAAACAGTTTCGCAGAGTATTTGAGATACCAGGGCGAGCCAGCTCTGCGACAAAAAAATTGATGGTATTACAGATGGGCGATCGTACTGTGGCGGAGTATGCTATAGAATTTCGGATTCTAGCAGCTGAGGTGGCCTGGAATAATGAGGCATTACTGGCAGCCTTCGCACAAGGCTTATCCAACTCCATTAAGGATGAAGTCGCTGCCAGGGAGGTACCTACTGATCTAGATGAGTACATAGAATATATGATACTCATTGACACTCGCATGCGCGACAGACGCCTGGCTAAAAGGGCTAGTTCCAAAATCCATGGGCACGACAGGCGTTTTGACCCACCCTCTCCTCCCATTCCTCCTGGTCAGGCACTCGAAACAGGGGAGCCTATGCAGATTGGCTTCACTAGGTTATCTAAAGAGGAGAGGGCCTATCACAAAAGACAAGGGCTCTGCTTGTACTGTGGGCAAAAGGGGCATTTACTACGCACTTGCCCGGTACGTCCGGGAAACGCACGCACCTAGGATACCTTGGGGGACAGGCCCTAGGTGGTGTACAACCGTCCCCAGATCCTAGTTCCAAAAAACCCACCATACCGGTGAGTTTTCTTCTTGATGACCAAGCTGTGGAGGTATTTGCTCTGGTAGATTCTGGCGCAGCAGGCTATTTCATGGATCGGGCGTTTGCTGAAAGATATAATATTCCTCTGTCCAAAAGGCATATCCCGTTAGCCATTGAGGCTATTGATGGCAGACCTCTTGAACCAGCCCTTATCACCATGGAGACTATTCTCATCACTATGTCTGTTGGGGTCCTCCACAAGAAGGAGGTGCGCTTCCAGATTATTCATTCACCCCATCATGCAGTCATTCTGGGGTTCCCTTGGTTAATGATGCACAATCCCCAGTTTGACTGGCAAACGTGTGAAATTAGGTCATGGTCTGACTACTGCTCTGGTCACTGCTTGTCTCGCCCAGTTAAGATTATGTGTACCTCTCCTTCTGTGCCAGCTGAATACTGTAAATTCAGTGACGTATTCAGTAAAGGTGAGGCTGGTGCTTTGCCGCAGCATCGGCCTTATGATTGCGCTATTGATTTGCCCCCGGGAGTGGTGCCACCGAGGGGTAGGACATACCCATTGTCCTGTGATGAGAATAGGGCCATGGAGGAATACATTGAGGATGCCCTTAGACAAGGGATTATTCGTAAATCATCCTCTCCGGCAGGTGCAGGCTTCTTTTTTGTGAAAAAGAAGAGTGGCGAGTTACGACCATGTATTGACTACCGTGGACTCAATAAGTTAATGTCCAAAAACGCCTACCCCATTCCACTCATTACCGAGTTATTTGACAGGTTGAAAGGGTCATCTATCTTCACGAAACTCGATTTACGCGCTGCTTACAATCTTATAAGGATAAGAGCCGGTGATGAGTGGAAGACGGCATTCAATACTAGGTCAGGCCACTACGAATATCTGGTTATGCCATTTGGGTTATGCAATGCACCTGCCGTATTTCAGGAATTCATTAATGACATCCTCCTGACATGTTACAGTCCTGTGTGGTTGTGTACCTGGACGATATATTGATCCATTCCGCTAATTTAACCCAGCATACCCAGGATGTTTCTGAGGTACTACTTCGATTACGCAAGAACAAATTGTTCTGCAAACTAGAGAAATGTGAATTTCATCGTTCCCAAGTATCCTTCTTGGGCTTTGTTATATCTACTGATGGCTTAGCTATGGACCAAGAGAAGTTGAATGCTGTCTTACAATGGCCACGACCCAAGGGGTTAAAAGCCATCCAAAGGTTTCTAGGCTTTGCTAACTATTACAGAAAATGTATTCAAAACTTCTCTACCATTACGAAACCTCTTTCTGACCTGACGCATAAGGGCGCTGACCCCTCTCAATGGTCTGAGGCAACTGAGATGGCCTTTGAAACCCTTAAAAAGGCTTTTGCTTCTGCTCCCATACTTTCCCACCCTAATCCCACCCTGCCGTTCACGCTAGAGGTTGATGCCTCCGAGGTTGGGGTAGGGGCAGTTCTTTCCCAACGCCCCAAGGAAGGGGGTAACCTGAGGCCGTGTGGATTCTTTTACAAAAAACTGTCCAGTGCCCAGAGCCATTACGAAATTGGTGATAGGGAGTTGTTGGCTATCATCTTGGCATTAAAAGAATGGCGACATCTCTTGGAGGGCACAAGAACCCCAGGGTTGATCCTCACGGACCACAAGAACTTGATTTACCTATCCGAGGCTAAAAGGTTGTCATCTCGCCAGGCTCGTTGGGCCCTATTTCTGTCCAGATTCAATTTCATAGTCTCATACTTGCCTGGTTCTAAGAATATTAAGGCAGACGCTTTGTCTAGACAATTCTGCACAGACATTGAGAGGGATGAGGCCCCGGTCCCCATAATTCAGCCAGATAAGATCTTGGCTACTATTCGTACCAGCATCACTTCGCCACTGGGAGAGCAAATCTTGGCATCACAAACTCGGGCACCTCCTGAAACCCCAGTCGGCAAGTGTTTTGTGGACGAGCTGTTCCGTACCCAGTTGCTTGAGACCTACCACTCATCTAAGGCGGCTGGGCACATTGGCAGAGATCAGTTGGCATGGTCATTGTCTCGAACATTCTGGTGGCCTTCCCTGAAGGCTGACTGTGCCGCATTTACTGCTGCTTGCGCCACCTGTGCCCGGGCCAAGACTCCCAGACATCTTCCGGTGGGACTGCTCCAACCAGTGCCTAATGGTGATCGTCCCTGGTCCCATATTTCTATTGATTTTTTGGGAGAGCTGCCGAGTTCCAAGGGCTATACGTTTATCCTGATGGTGGTGGATAGGTTCTCTAAAATGGCTCATTTCGTGCCCCTCTCTGGCCTCCCTTTGGCCCAGGAATTGGCATTAATTTTTGCCAGAGAAGTATTCCGCTTGCACGGGGTTCCCAGAGTGATAGTGTCTGACCGGGGGAGTCAATTTGTGTCGAGATTCTGGAGGGCATTCTGTGACCAGATGGGCATTCAATTGTCCTTTTCCTCAGCCTACCATCCCCAGACCAACGGAGCCGCTGAGCGTGCCAATCAGGGACTGGAACAGTTCCTACGCTGTTTTGTGACTGATCATCATGATAACTGGGCCGACCTGTTGCCGTGGGCGGAGTTCGCCAGGAACTGTGCGGTTAATTCATCGTCTGGGAACTCTCCGTTCCTTGTCAATTATGGGTTCCAACCCTGTCTACTCCCAGACTCATTTCAGGCCCAGCAGATTCCGGCTCTGGATGAGCATATGGAGCAGCTCCACTCCACTTGGGCACAGGTGCAGAGGTCCCTCAGTCAGTCCTTCCTCAGACATCAGAGGCATGCCAATCGCAGACGGCGACCAGCGGTTTCCTTCCAGGTTGGGGATAGGGTATGGCTCTCCTCCAGAAATCTCAACCTGCAAGTGCCCTCAAACAAACTGGCCCCCAGGTTCATTGGGCCATTTAAGATCATTTTCAAGATCAATCCTGTGGCATACGCATTGGATCTACCTACTAATATGCATATTCACAACGTGTTCCATGTGTCTTTACTGAAGCCCTTGGTTTGCAACCGCTATACTACCACTCCGGTGGTTCCTGGGCCGGTGGATGTGCAGGGCCAAGAGGAATACGAAGTCCAGAGCATTATTGACTCCAGGAGATTTAGAGGCAAGTTGCAATATTTGGTCCACTGGAAAGGGTATGGGCCAGAGGAGCGCTCTTGGGTTGACCACAGGGACCTCCATGCTCCACGTTTGTTGCGCAACTTTCACTCTAAATATCCTCAGAAACCAAGACCCTCCAGCAGGGGAGGGGGTCTTTGAGAGGGGGGTACTATCACGGTCCCCGTGTTTTTGCTGTCAATCTTGGCTGTATACCTATGTATTGGAGGAAGCTGATTGGCCCGCCCAGGATGTTCCTTTATATGCTGGAGGTTGGGCACTTGTCAGTTGCCCTTTCGTGGTGTTCCTGTTCCTACACTTTGTTGCTAGTTCCAGTATCTCCTGTGTACCGACCCGGCTTGCCTGACTACTCTGCGGTTCCTGCTCCGTGATCTGACCCGGTTCTGGCTGACGACCCTGCTCCGTGATCTGACCCGGTTCTGGCTGAAGACCCTGCTCCGTGATCTGACTCGATTCTGGCTGACGACCCTGCTCCGTGATCTGACCCGATTCTGGCTGAAGACCCTGCTCCGTGATCTGACTCGATTCTGGCTGAGGACCCGACTTCGTGATCTGACTTGTTGCTGGCTGCTGAATCTGCTCCGTGATTGACCTGCTTCTCGTTGGTGAAGTCTGCTGCTGTCCGGTTCCTGTTCCGGTGTTCCAGTACTCTGCAGTCGCTCCGGCGACATTCTGAACTGTATAGAGACTCTCTGTTTCTCTCTCTCGGCAGTAAGCTGTGACCTAGGTACTCTGCCTTATGCTGGTTGCTGTCACTCCTTCTCATACCGAACCACTTAACCCGTGCGGTGCCATTGGTCTCCGTGGTGTGCCTTTCGTAATATCCAAGTATATGGTTAACTGCTGAGCCACTTATTGGTGTTCCTCTCTGTATCTTACGAGTCCCTCTGTGCACCGACGGCCGGTGCTCGGTGTCTGTTAGTCCGCTCGCTACAGTAGTAGCTGCACCGGAGGGGTGCTCTGGCTCCGGCCTATTCACGATAGAGGATACGCTTTCAAGCCCACGGAGGTGGTATTGGTTCAGCTTTGGTCATAAGGGCGCAGTCCGATTTCCACTTGAGAGTGTATTCAGTCAGACACCATTTCTATCATTACTTGCTAGAGACTGTTCGATATATCCTGGGCGTTGGCCTATCCTGATCCTTTCTGCTGTTGTGCACCTATTAACCCTTAGGGGTTATTCTCCATTATATCATTGTGTGCATTCACTTGTCAGTGTTACCATTACTGTTATTCTTGTACTGGCCCTTAGGGGCACTATTTTACTATCCAGTTCAATAAAACTGTGTTTTTACTTCATAACCTGGTCTGTGTGTCAGAAAACCGTAACACTACCTTTCACAAATGAATGCCCAACGGTCATAATATGACGGGCAACGCTGTCCCACATTGCTAGTCTTTAATAAAAATTATTTTTATTTCTTGTTACAATGTATCCGCAGTGCCGTCCAATTCCTTGTTGCAGTTTCCCGTACCAGACCTGGAGTATCTGAGCGGACTGAGCACCCATTTCTTTTCATCAGGTGATGAGTTTCTTTGATATCATGTATCATTTAAAAGCCAGGTTGGCATTGTAGCACCCTGTTCTCTATGTGTGTTGCGGAAAGGAGCACCTACAGACTGCACCATTGTCCCCTACTTGGCACAAGCTGTGTCAAGGAAAAAATTATGATGTACAGAGCATAGTAAATTGTCATTAGGCAGACAAAGGGTATGAAAATGGATTCCAGCTCCTGACTTAGCATGGAATTCACCCAGTGTGTGTATCTATTACTTTATTTTAATTAGTAAAGTTAAAAATCTAAATTAATTAAAGGGTGTAGCATTTGCCGCAATCATATCGTAACATTATTTTTAAATACAACTGGAGAAGGTTACAGATCCAGTTGGATAGTAATATTATATACCTTTCCTATGAGCTGGTAGGTGGGAGAATCAGTATTTCAGTATTAGCCTCAATCCCATGCAGGAGTGTATTAATGCTTTATTGTACACCAGCCCACTTCTATGATTAATGCAAGCCAGCCCTGTACACTTGCCTATGGCATGTGCAAGAAAGAGGAGTTAAGTTATTTCCTCTGAGCCTTGTATAAAGTAAAGGGTGAATAAAAGACTCTTTTAAGCCACTGGCTGTACCCTCAGAGTTTGGGGAATAGGGTTCCCATATGTCATATCTCACCAGTTTTCTTCATATTTGCTGTGCAGATCTCTGTGATGTCAGCATCTTAGTGAAAACGTATCCTCTCCCTTTAGAAGTCCCAAGACAATCCAAAACTAATGGGTGTCTATGAAGCTTCTATGTGGAGGGAAGAAGTTCCCATGAGCGTAGATTAAGGTGCTGACAACACCAAGATGTTCAGATCTCCATGATCTGCATAGCAAACCAGGAGAGAACAGGTGAGGTATGAGCTATGGGAACTGTTGCCATGGTTCTGAGGGCGCAAGCAGGGGTTTAAAAGGGCCCTTTACTTACCCTTGAGTGCTTTTTTAATACTCTTTTTTATTTTTTAAGTTATCCTTCAATTTGGAGAACATTGCAAATATAAGTACACCAGTTTTAAATTGTGGTAGGTGCACACACACTCAGGTGTATACTATAATTATGTACATAACTTACTACTCAGTGCAGTTTCTCCAACAGCCTTCTCCTGGGCTGAGAATACAATGAATAGAATGATTAGGAACACACTGTGCAAATTCCAGCAACAGATGGGAGTTTATTTACAGAAAAACAAAACATTCAATAGTTTGAGGGCTCAATGTCTCTGTTCTTCAGGTGTACCTAGAAGGGGTCCTCCTCAGGTCTTGCTGGCCCATGGCTTAGAAAGGTAGTAATGTTTAGGTATGAAGGCAATGTTGATTCTTCAACATACTTTTTTATAACGAATTGTACCTTTCTAACACTCCATAACATTGTCGTCTTTGTAATGTTTTCTGTTAAAGTGTCCCCCTCCCACCCATGTACCATATGTCACAATGCATCCTCTCTGATCTCTTATCCGGTCATAGGACCAGACAGAGCGCAATGAGGTACAATCTTCTGTCTCTCAGTATAAGGAAAAACCCCTTGACAAAGGAGGGCAGGTAATTCCTTATGCTGACAGAAGATAGACCCTCGTCATGATCCATCCAGAGCTTGCTGCTCTGAAGAGAGGCATCGTGACATATGGAAAAGGGGAGGGAGGGGGACACTTTAGCAAAAAATAAAACTTAAATGACATGTAGAGTGATAGAAAGGTACACTTCTTTATAAAAAAAATTTTTTTGAAGAATCGGTATTGCCGTCATATCTAAACATTACTATCCCTTTAATTGGGCTGCCTATACTATCGGCAGAAAGCAATGCTTTGGAGATCTCTCTATCAAGGGGTTAAAACCTACATTTAAATCAGTGAGATTTTCAGAATCTTTATTTCCATCCTATAATGCAGTTGGTTTGCCCCAGAATTTCACCTATTTCTTTTCTGTGGATAAAGGCCTTTAACCCTTCACAATGAATTTTCTTACCACTGACATAATATATTAGACAGGATCACACAGATAACCTGGCACCTAATGGGGCCATATTATCTAATATCTATCACAATAATCAAGCACCTCCACAGAAATGAAAAAAAAAAGCCACATTTCCAAGCGTTGTTATCACAGATCGTGTAATATCCTTTGCAAGAATACTGGAGCGTGGTGTCAAGGGCCAGTGAATTCTAGTTTTGTTTTCACTGTTTTCATCTTGAACAAGATTTGTAAATTAACCCCTTGGATGTTATAGATGTCTCCAGTGTATTGTTCCTTGGTTTGCCCTTTTTCTACTGTATGTCAAAAGCAATAATAATTTCATATTACAACACTGGGGTTTATGACTGATACTGTTGGACACTATCAAGGATGGAGTTAAATTGATAACTAAAATGTGAGGGTATTAGAGATCAATGGACAGCTTGAACATGAAAATGAAATAGGCTACTTGTTCTTTTTCAAGCTGACATAAATATTGCCAGTATAATCATTGATAAATGTTATTTATGTAGCACCAAGATATTAAGCTCCTTATAAGGTGAGAAAATATAATACCCTAATAAAACAACAAAAAAGTAAGGCCTTTTATAATTCTTCCTCAGGGTTATAAAAACATGGAAATTCAGGGGTAGGTATTGTCAAACATTTTGTATATGACATAAAACTGCCACAGGGGTGTCCAGTGCATTGAACTCATCAGGAGGGCACAGAAAAGGATAAATTATGACCTTGAATTTCCATCCTTGAATAAGAGCTATAACATAAGCTTTCACACACATTTTCTTGCCTTTTAATGTTAAGCATTTTTTTGTTATTTCTGTGGTTCAAGTCATCTCAATTTTTTTAATTAAACAAAAAATGTTGCGCATTGGGGTGCATTGCAATTCATAACTTTATCATTTGTTTAATTTAACTGTTTCCTTACAGACTTTAACAGAAATCTGTGAAATAAAACCTGATCAGTAAGAAACCCACAGTCCGTGATAAAAGATGGACCCCTTCAGTTCTAGCAGGCAACCCCCCTTTTTGGTTAAGCTTTGAATGAGCATATTGAGCAAACAGTTATATACATACTTGTTAGCCACTGCATTTGTGAGTATTACAGCTGTGTTTTATGTTATGTTTAACCTTTGTATTAAAACTGCATTATGCTATTTTCTGTTCCCTTTTTGCTTTGAGTGAAACTCACTCTCCCATACCGGCAACATTAGATACGTATCTTAGAGCTTAATGTTGCTGTTTCATGGTAATGCATATACTGTATTTTATTTGTCAGTTCTTTTGTATACTTTAGGCTGTGTGTGTGTGTGTGTGTGTGTGTGTGTATGTATATATATATATATATATATATATATATATATATATATATATATATACAGGGCTTAAAATGTGAAGTCCTTTGCTACTAGCCAGACCTGAAAAGTTACTCGCCACTGCAAGCCATAACATGGGCTGGATTTCTACTCGCCATTGGCTAGTGGCAAGTGGAAATTTTGAACCTTGTATATATTTATATGTAAATATATATATATAAAACTCAGTGCTGTAGTTATATTTATAGTTAACTCAGTAATTTCTCCCCTGGTACTGCTGTTTCTGGAGCATGTGCTGCCAGTTGAGTCTTTAGCGCTGAGCATTTTTTTTTTGCTTGGGCACCCCTAACACGTAATCTAGAACATTCGGGGCACCCCTAACATATTTAATGTAGTTTGCCAAGGGCATCATGAAGGATACAATACATAAATATACAGTTATTATTAGGTCTTACAATCATAATAACAAAACTAAACATATTGTGCATAACAATTTCTATAAATCTTTATTTAAAAGTCCATTTCTGTCAGTCTTTATAGAAAACACAGGGCACCCTAAGTTGATGTCCGTGGCACACCAAAGTGCCATGGCACCCTGGTTGAGAATCACTGGAGCAGGTAGTTCATAAGCATTATGAACAGCAGTGGGGTTATGTGTGAGAAACAAGCTCCAAACAAGGCAGCACTCTGTGAGAAAAGTTTTATTTTGTCATGTCATACTGGGGATGAAAAAACACAGCATAGTGAGTGGTGACATAACAGTGGAGTGGGCTATATATTCACTGATGAGTTTTGATCCTAAGAATGGCGTTATATCAGAGTGCAAACTAGGGTGACCACATTTCCCTTCTGCCATTCCGGGACATGGTCACCCTATTGCCTTACCTTGAGTCCCTGGTGGTCTAGCGGCGTGGAAAGTGCTCTGTGCCTCCTCCGGCACAGAGCTGAAGCTCCCGCGCGCTGTGCTCAGTAATGCAGAGCGCTGGGAGATGATGTCATCTCCCAGCGCTCTGCATTACTAGAGCGCTTGCCTCCAGATCAGGTAAGTTGCAAGCGGCGTCCATGATGTGACACACCGCTTGCAGGCTGACATTCAGGGCGGCTTGGCTTCATTCCGGGACACTTCATTGTCCCGGTTGAAGGGGACCCGGGACGCGGGACATGTCCCTGAAATAAGGGACAGTCCCGGACGTTCCGGGACCCGTGGTCACCCTAGTGCAAACAATAGTACAATATCCTGGATTCTTATAACCGAAGCAGCAACTATCTAGCTAGCATCGATTATTGTATACACTTCACTTTAAAATAACATTGCTGAAATAATTATTTTAATACATGTGTGAAGAACTAAAAAAGGACTATTGCAGTCTATAATCAATTAGGTGTTATAAATGCTAATATTCTAGAATAAAGTGAAAGTGCTGATCAAGATTATTGATGTGCTGTTTTAGAGCATTGGACAGTTTACAGCAAAGTGCTTATAAGTATAAAGTGCTATGAATGAAAATTAAAGTGCTAATGATGTTCACAAACAATTAAGTATAATTTTTGAAACTGATAAAAAAACATTTTACTAATCAAGCATGATATTAACTTTATCCTAAGAAAGAAAAAGACACTGAATTTAGAGAAGGATACAGAGTTGGCTACCATAATTAAGCTAATAAATGTCCACAACAATTTTATTTTGTCCAGGAGGCAAGAAATGTCCCATTCATTATTGAGACGTGAAACAAATAGATATAGCCAAGTGGCATAGCACTTACTTAATGTTGAGATGGATAAACAAATGCCCTATTATGAATAACTTGTGAAGACTGAGAAATAAGCGAATTGCATAGTACCGGTAAATAGGGATGTAATGCCCAAACCATAGTATCTATGAGGATAAGAAGGGTAGAATTGCTAGTACAATGGAAGCGGCAAACAAAAACAGAGATGGCCCTCAATGGCATGAACAAGAATAACCCACAAAAAAACAATGAATAAAGCATACAGTCATAAAACAAAGATACGCTTCTAGATAATACTGTAAGCTGTGAGTGTAGGTTTGTATGGATATGTATGGTGACAGTGGTGAGGTAGTGGTCCACATGGAGGTTGAGCGACATACAGAAACCCAAATATCACCCCACTAAGAGAAAAGACAAATGAAAGTGAATTAGCATGCACTGTCAATGAGTAGGATATTTTCAACTAGAAGAGTGGTGGCTTACCAAATAGAAATTAATACTATACTTTCCTTGATTGTTCTATTGCAGAGGATTGATGGATGGTAAACGATGATGACGAAAAGGAAAAATATGGCACTCAAAAGGGTTAACATTGTTTATTGAACTTGTTGCAAAACAACAAATACAACATCAAGGGCTACATTCTATTACAGGTGCTAAATGTTAACATCCGTTTTATCAAACATTTTCATTTTGAAGTCTATGGGGAAAACTGGAGATAAATGCACTGATAAAATTAGCACATGTAATAGAATCCAGCCTCAAATGTCTTAAATGGGATATATCACCTTCTAAAAAGAAGTTCCCATATGCTTTCTTAATACAAGTTATACTATGAACGCTGTTTTTTTTTATTATTTAACTACTTTATAAGATATTTTATCTTCAAGTGCAGAAGAGCTGTGCTGAAGAATCAGCATCTCCCATTATTCTGACCGGCACAGTTCTTCTGCACATCCTATTTCTCCTCCCACCTCCCTCCCAGCTGCCCCCCAGTTGCAACCTCAGTATAATGCTAATTGCAGCTTGCTGTAACGCTACGAGCCGTTCACAGAACACTGAAGGGAAGTGTGAATGCGCTCCCTGGGGCAGATGGGAGGGAGGTGGGAGGAGAAATAGGATGGGCTGAAGATCTGTGCTGTGCACATAATGCGGAAGTCCACAGCACAGAAGTTAAAATATCTTTTGAAGTAGTTAAATTAAAAAACAAATAAAAAGCGTTTACAGTAAAAGTTATATTAACAAAGCACAATGGAACTTCTTTTTAGAAATTGATGCATCCCCTTTAACAGCTATAAAAATATGGACATTATATATGTGTATATATATATATAGAGAGAGAGAGATTGCTAAATGAAAGAAATAATTCAGATCTATGTTTTGATTTTTGTCATATTCATTTTCACATACATTTTTTAAAGTGACAGCCAACCTCCTTTTCAACATAAAATATTCTGCAAGTGTATAAAGAGTAAAGTCAAATTTCCTGTACTTTTTATTATTTTCATCTCCACTTATTTTTTTTATTTTTATTTTTTTTTTAACACTGTAAAGAAGATGCAATGAAAAAAAGACAGTGAAACAATATAGAAAAATGAAAATATGCAGATCTGCCTATAAACTAGTGCAATCCTGAAGGATATGTTTTCATAATTGTCCTGTATTTAAGGTGGGGTCTGGTCACATTAGTCAAAAATTACCCTTGAAGTCCAGTCCATTGGCATATTACCTATAATTTTGGTTGGGCTGCTGATGCTACTGGAAGGAGTTGTACCTGAAGAAGTTTAGCCATGCAGCTATGCACAATGATAGATGAGCAATAGTGATGAGCGAGCACCCCAATGCTCGGGTGTTCGGGTGCTCTGACCGAGCACCCCCTGAGGCTCGAGTGCTCGGCCGAGCACCCGAGCCCCATTGAAGTCAATGGGAGGACTCGAGCATTACACCAGGCACCCCCTGCTCTGATGAGGGGAGGGTGCCTGGTCCATAGGAAAAGGGCAGAAAAAGATGGAAACACTACAGAAATGGTTCAGGGACAGCATAGGGAGGATGTCTGGATGCATCTTGGACTCCAACATCGCTGCTGGGAACGATCTTTCGCCCGTAGTACGCCATTTTTACAGACTGACCGTAAAACACACAAAAAGGAAAATAAAAACGACTTTAGGCGAAAAATTGTTACCAAACAATATTTGCTGTATATTTACTTGTATATCATCTGCAAATTATCCCAAAAATTTCCTTGATTTTCGGAAGTGAGGCCATGATTAAGAGGGAAACGTGCGCAGAGGCAAATTCTCCCAAAAATTTCCTTGATTTTCTGAAGTGAGGCCATGATTAAGAGGGAAACGTGCGCAGAGGCAAATTCTCCCAAAAATGTCCTTGATTTTCTGAAGTGAGGCCATGATTAAGAGGGAAACGTGCGCAGAGGCAAATTATCCCAAAAATTTCCTTGATTTTCTGAAGTGAGGCCATGATTAAGAGGGAAACGTGCGCAGAGGCAAATTATCCCAAAAATTTCCTTGATTTTATTGAACTGAGGCCATGATTAAGAGGGAAACGTGCGCTGAGCTGACCATCTAAAACATTATGGGTGAGGGTCTGCTGCAGAGCTGACCATCCTAAACATTATATGCGAAGGCCCGCTAGTGAGCTGACGCTATAAAACATTATATGCGAAGGCCCGCTAGTGAGCTGACGCTATAAAACATTATATGAGAGGGCCCGCTAGAGAGCTGACCCAATAAAACATTATATGAGAAGGCCCGCTGGTGAGCTGACCTATATAAAAATTGTCAAACAGGGCACGCTGGTGAGCTGGCCCTATATAAAAATTATATCACAGGGCCCGCTGGTGAGCTGGCCCTATATAAAAATTATAGCACAGGGCATATGGAAGAGGAGGAGGAGGATGAGAAGATTAAGAGTCAACCATATACCCGTTTTTTGGGTGGAAGGGGTGAATGGGAATACAGAGTATTCACATCATTGTAAATAACATATATAAAGTGAGTTTATGTTCCCCCGGGGCTTTCCTCCAGTGGAGTGGAGAAGTCAGGGGAAATCCAGGCCTTGTTCATTTTTATAAGTGTCAACCTATCAGCATTGTCGGTGGAAAGGCGGATACGCTTATCTGTTATGATGCCACCAGCAGCACTAAATACCCGCTCAGACAGAACGCTGGCGGCAGGGCAGGCCAGCACCTCCAAGGCGTAGAGTGCCAGTTCATACCACGTGTCCAGCTTGGACACCCAGTAGTTGTAAGGCACAGAGGGATCATTGAGGACGCTGACACGGTCTGCTACGTACTCCTTCACCATCTTCCAAAACTTTTTCCTCCTTGTGACACTAGGCTGCGCATCAGGGTGAGGGTGCTGGCGGGGTGTCATGAAGGTGTCCCACGCCTTGGAGAGTGTTGCCCTGCCTTTCTCGGAACTGCTGTGTGCTCCCCTTTTCTCCCCTTCTCGGTTGGCCAAGGTAGCACGTACTCTGCCGCCAGCGTTGTCAGATGGAAAATTTTGGAGCAATTTTTCAACAAGAACCTTCTGGTATTGCACCATTTTGCTTGTCCTCTCCACCGGAGGAATGAGAGATGAGAAATTCTCTTTGTAGCGGGGGTCCAGAAGGGTGAACACCCAGTAATCCGTGTTTTTTAAAATGCGTATAACGCGTGGGTCACGGGAAAGGCAGCCTAACATAAAGTCAGCCATGTGTGCCAGAGTACCAACAGTCAAGATTTCGCTGTCCTCACCAGGAGGATGACTCTCAATATCCTCATCCTCTTCCTCCTCTTCTGCCCACCCACGCTGAAGAGATGGAACTAAAGTTCCATGGCTACCCTCTGTAGCGGAGGCAACCGTGTCTTCCTCCTCCTCCTCCTCCTCCTCCTCCTCCTCCGCCTCCTCCAATTGTCGCTGAGAAGACGAAGTGAGGGTGCTCTGGCTATCACCTTGTGTAAGCTCTTCCTCCCCCATTTCCACCTCTTCCACATGCAAAGCGTCGGTTTTAATTGTGAGCAGCGAGCGTTTCAGTAGACACAGAAGTGGGATGGTTACACTGATAATAGCGTTATCGCCGCTCACCATCTGTGTCGATTCCTCAAAATTGCGTAAAACCTCGCAGAGGTCTGACATCCATTCCCACTCCTCACTTCTGATTACAGGAAGTTGAACGGAGAGGCGACGACCGTGTAACAGCTGGTACTCCACTACTGCCCTCTGCTGCTCACAAAGCCGGGCCAACATGTGGAAGGTGGAGTTCCAGCGCGTGCTCACGTCACACAGCAGCCGGTGAGCTGGCAATTGTAAGCGCTGCTGCAGCTTCAACAGGCCGGCTGAAGCTGTTGATGACTTACGGAAATGTGCACACACGCGGCGCACCTTGGTCAAGAGATCATGCACATTGGGGTAGGTTTTTAGAAATCGCTGCACCACTAAATTAAATACATGCGCTAGGCATGGTACGTGTGTGAGCTTGCCGAGCTCCAAAGCCGCCACCAAGTTACGCCCATTATCACACACAACCATGCCTGGTTGCAGGTTGAGTGGCGAGAGCCACTGCTCGGTCTGGTGACTAATCCCCTGCAACAGCTCTGAGGCCGTGTGCTGTTTGTCCCCAAGGCAGATCAGCTTCAGCACGGCCTGTTGACGCTTCCCCACTGCAGTGCTACACTGCTTCCAGCTACTGGCTGATGGGGGAGTGGCGCTGCGTGTAGAGAATTCGGAGGTGGAAACGGAGGAGGAGGAGCCAATAACGTAGGTGCTGGTGGAAACCCTGATGGAGGTAGGGCCCGCAATCCTCGGCGTGGGTAGCACCCGTGCCATCCCAGGGTCCGAGTCGCTCCCAGCCTCCACGACATTCACCCAGTGTGCCGTCAGGGAAATGTAGCGTCCCTGGCCACAAGCACTTGTCCATGTGTCAGTCGTTAAGTGGACCTTCCCAGTAACTGCGTTGGTCAGGGCACGGGTGATGTTACGGGACACATGGTGGTGTAATGCGGGGATGGCACACCGGGAAAAGTAGTGGCGGCTGGGGACCGCGTACCGAGGGACAGCTGCTGCCATCAGGCTGCGGAAGGACTCAGTGTCCACAAGCCTAAATGGCAGCATTTCGATGGCCAGTAATTTTGAAAGGTGTGAGGTTAGTGCTATGGCCTGTGGGTGGGTGGCTGGGTACTTTCTCTTGCGCTCAAATGCCTGGGGTAACGACATTTGGACGCTGTGCTGGGACAGGGAAGTGGATGTGGTCGCTGATGGTGCTTCAGATGGTACAGGTGCAGGGCGGGAGGTATGCGGGCCTGCGCCTTCGACAGGCGATTGGCCGGCACCGAAAACAGGGGAAGAGGAGGCAGTGGTGTGGCCTGCAGACACAGATGGGCGATCCAGGCGTTCCTCCCACTTACTACGGTGCTTGGATGCCATGTGTCGGATCATGCTGGTGGTGGTGAGGTTTCTAGTGTTCATGCCTCGGCTCATTCTGGTGTGGCACAGGTTGCAAACTACAATTCTTTTGTCGTCCGCACTTTCCTTAAAAAAACGCCATACCGCGGAACACCTACCCCTTGGCAAGGTAGATTTACGCAAGGGGGTGCTCCGTGGAACATTTGCGGGCCGGTTTGGTGCGGTCCGCCTTCTTTCTGTAGCCACACCACTGCCTCTTCCAGCCTGTTGCGGTGCTGCAGATGGCTCACCCTCAGGACTGCTGACATCGCTCGGCTCTACACCTTCCCAGGTGGGGTCAGTCACCTCATCGTCCACCAAGTCCTCCTCCACTTCCTCACTCTGATCATCCTCCTCAAGTCTTGATCCCACCACATACTCAGTCATTGACAACTGTATAACATTCTCCTCAACAAGGTCTTGAGACGGAAATAGTGGTTGATTTAATGGCAACTGTGTCTCATCATCATCATCATCATCCACTACTTCCTTTGACCTTAAATGCCGTTCACATCTGTCATCTTCTTGTGATTGGGTAGCCTCTAGAGGTTGTGAATCAGGGCACAAGATGTCATGTTCCTCTGCAAGCGTGCTTGGAGAGAGGGTCAAATGAAGGATTGGTGATGAGACGAGCTCCTCACTATATCCCAGTGTGGGATCACTTCTTTGACCAGACCGTGTATGGTGGGAGGAAGGATGATCAGAGTGAGGATTATTTTGACCAGACTCTTGGCTACTGAGAGTGGACTTGGTGGAAGACAGGGTGGTGCTTAACCGACTGGAAGCAGTATCAGCTGTCATCCAACCGACCACCTGTTCGCAGTGGTCGGACCTCGAGAGTGATGTCCTGCGACGCCCTGTAAAATTACACATGAAGCTAGGTATGGTGGATGTCTTTCTTTCTTGTGCTCTGGCACCAGGCACAGTTTCTCCGCGTCCTGACCCGCGCCCTGAACTTTCAGGATCACGTCCACTTCCCCGTCCCTTTTTACCCGCCTTCTTCATCTTACACAGAATATGTGACTTTAATATTTGAGTTTGAAAACTTAACAGTATTTCTTACTATTCTGCAACTGTGCAGAGTACACAGAATAGGCTGCTAAACGGCGGTGATACACACTGAATGGAATATGTGACTTTAATATTTGAGTTTGATAAATTAACAGTATTTCTTACTATTCTGCAACTATGCAGAGTACACAGAATAGGCTGCTAAACGGCGGTGATACACACTGAATGGAATATGTGACTTTAATATTTGAGTTTGAAAACCTAACAGTATTTCTTACTATTCTGCAACTCTGCAGAGTACACAGAATAGGCTGCTAAACGGCGGTGAAACACACTGAATGGAATATGTGACTTTAATATTTGAGTTTGAAAACTTAACAGTATTTCTTACTATTCTGCAACTGTTCAGAGTACACAGAATAGGCTGCTAAACGGCGGTGATACACACTGAATGGAATATGTGACTTTAATATTTGAGTTTGAAAACTTAACAGTATTTCTTACTATTCTGCAACTCTGCAGAGTACACAGAATAGGCTGCTAAACGGCGGTGATACACACTGAATGGAATATGTGACTTTAATATTTGAGTTTGAAAACTTAACAGTATTTCTTACTATTCTGCAACTCTGCAGAGTACACAGAATAGGCTGCTAAACGGCGGTGATACACACTGAATGGAATATGTGACTTTAATATTTGAGTTTGAAAACTTAACAGTATTTCTTACTATTCTGCAACTGTGCAGAGTACACAGAATAGGCTGCTAAACGGCGGTGATACACACTGAATGGAATATGTCACTTTAATATTTGAGTTTGAAAACTTAACAGTATTTCTTCCTATTCTGCAACTGTGCAGAGTACACAGAATAGGCTGCTAAACGGCGGTGAAACACACTGAATGGAATATGTGACTTTAATATTTGAGTTTGAAAACTTAACAGTATTTCTTACTATTCTGCAACTGTGCAGAGTACACAGAATAGGCTGCTAAACGGCGGTGATACACACTGAATGGAATATGTGACTTTAATATTTGAGTTTGAAAACTTAACAGTATTTCTTCCTATTCTGCAACTGTGCAGAGTACACAGAATAGGCTGCTAAACGGCGGTGAAACACACTGAATGGAATATGTGACTTTAATATTTGAGTTTGAAAACTTAACAGTATTTCTTACTATTCTGCAACTCTGCAGAGTACACAGAATAGGCTGCTAAACGGCGGTGAAACACACTGAATGGAATATGTGACTTTAATATTTGAGTTTGAAAACTTAACAGTATTTCTTACTATTCTGCAACTGTTCAGAGTACACAGAATAGGCTGCTAAACGGCGGTGATACACACTGAATGGAAAATGTGACTTTAATATTTGAGTTTGAAAACTTAACAGTATTTCTTACTATTCTGCAACTCTGCAGAGTACACAGAATAGGCTGCTAAACGGCGGTGATACACACTGAATGGAATATGTGACTTTAATATTTGAGTTTGAAAACTTAACAGTATTTCTTCCTATTCTGCAACTGTGCAGAGTACACAGAATAGGCTGCTAAACGGCGGTGAAACACACTGAATGGAATATGTGACTTTAATATTTGAGTTTGAAAACTTAACAGTATTTCTTACTATTCTGCAACTGTTCAGAGTACACAGAATAGGCTGCTAAACGGCGGTGATACACACTGAATGGAATATGTGACTTTAATATTTGAGTTTGAAAACTTAACAGTATTTCTTACTATTCTGCAACTCTGCAGAGTACACAGAATAGGCTGCTAAACGGCGGTGATACACACTGAATGGAATATGTGACTTTAATATTTGAGTTTGAAAACTTAACAGTATTTCTTACTATTCTGCAACTCTGCAGAGTACACAGAATAGGCTGCTAAACGGCGGTGATACACACTGAATGGAATATGTGACTTTAATATTTGAGTTTGAAAACTTAACAGTATTTCTTACTATTCTGCAACTGTGCAGAGTACACAGAATAGGCTGCTAAACGGCGGTGATACACACTGAATGGAATATGTGACTTTAATATTTGAGTTTGAAAACTTAACAGTATTTCTTCCTATTCTGCAACTGTGCAGAGTACACAGAATAGGCTGCTAAACGGCGGTGAAACACACTGAATGGAATATGTGACTTTAATATTTGAGTTTGAAAACTTAACAGTATTTCTTACTATTCTGCAACTGTGCAGAGTACACAGAATAGGCTGCTAAACGGCGGTGATACACACTGAATGGAATATGTGACTTTAATATTTGAGTTTGAAAACTTAACAGTATTTCTTCCTATTCTGCAACTGTGCAGAGTACACAGAATAGGCTGCTAAACGGCGGTGAAACACACTGAATGGAATATGTGACTTTAATATTTGAGTTTGAAAACTTAACAGTATTTCTTACTATTCTGCAGCTCTGCAGAGTACACAGAATAGGCTGCTAAACGGCGGTGAAACACACTGAATGGAATATGTGACTTTAATATTTGAGTTTGAAAACTTAACAGTATTTCTTACTATTCTGCAACTGTTCAGAGTACACAGAATAGGCTTCTAAACGGCGGTGATACACACTGAATGGAATATGTGACTTTAATATTTGAGTTTGAAAACTTAACAGTATTTCTTACTATTCTGCAACTCTGCAGAGTACACAGAATAGGCTGCTAAACGGCGGTGATACACACTGAATGGAATATGTGACTTTAATATTTGAGTTTGAAAACTTAACAGTATTTCTTACTATTCTGCAACTCTGCAGAGTACACAGAATAGGCTGCTAAACGGCGGTGATACACACTGAATGGAATATGTGACTTTAATATTTGAGTTTGAAAACTTAACAGTATTTCTTCCTATTCTGCAACTGTGCAGAGTACACAGAATAGGCTGCTAAACGGCGGTGAAACACACTGAATGGAATATGTGACTTTAATATTTGAGTTTGAAAACTTAACAGTATTTCTTACTATTCTGCAACTGTTCAGAGTACACAGAATAGGCTGCTAAACGGCGGTGATACACACTGAATGGAATATGTGACTTTAATATTTGAGTTTGAAAACTTAACAGTATTTCTTACTATTCTGCAACTCTGCAGAGTACACAGAATAGGCTGCTAAACGGCGGTGAAACACACTGAATGGAATATGTGACTTTAATATTTGAGTTTGAAAACTTAACAGTATTTCTTACTATTCTGCAACTGTTCAGAGTACACAGAATAGGCTGCTAAACGGCGGTGATACACACTGAATGGAATATGTGACTTTAATATTTGAGTTTGAAAACTTAACAGTATTTCTTACTATTCTGCAACTCTGCAGAGTACACAGAATAGGCTGCTAAACGGCGGTGATACACACTGAATGGAATATGTGACTTTAATATTTGAGTTTGAAAACTTAACAGTATTTCTTACTATTCTGCAACTCTGCAGAGTACACAGAATAGGCTGCTAAACGGCGGTGATACACACTGAATGGAATATGTGACTTTAATATTTGAGTTTGAAAACTTAACAGTATTTCTTACTATTCTGCAACTGTGCAGAGTACACAGAATAGGCTGCTAAACGGCGGTGATACACACTGAATGGAATATGTGACTTTAATATTTGAGTTTGAAAACTTAACAGTATTTCTTCCTATTCTGCAACTGTGCAGAGTACACAGAATAGGCTGCTAAACGGCGGTGAAACACACTGAATGGAATATGTGACTTTGATATTTTAGTTTGAAGACTTAACAGTATTTCTTCCTATTCTGCAACTGTGCAGAGTACACAGAATAGGCTGCTAAACTGCGGCGAAGCACACTGAATGGAATATGTGACTTTGATATTTTAGTTTGAAGACTTAACAGTATTTCTTCCTATTCTGCAACTCTGCACAGTACACAGAATGTGCTGCTAAACTGCGGCGACGCACACTGAATGGAATATGTGACTTTGATATTTTAGTTTGAAGACTTAACAGAATGTGCTCTAATCTGCAACTTTGCACACTAAACAGAATGTGCTCTAATCTGCAACTTTGCACACTAAACAGAATGTGCTCTAATCTGCAACTTTGCACACTAAACAGAATGTGCTCTAATCTGCAACTGTGCACACTAAACAGAATGTGCTCTAATCTGCAACTTTTCACACTAAACAGAATATTTTTTTTTTTTTTTTTTTTTTTTTTTTTCCCCCCACACAAAATAACCTGCTGCCCCCACACACAGTAGTCCTAAAAAGGACTTTTGGTTCTTTTTTTTCACAATTTTTTTTTTTTCCTCCCTACACTGCCTTTCCCTTCCTATCCTCAGCTCTCCCTGGCTCAGACTGAGCCGAACTCGATGGTCAGGTGCTATACAGCACCCGACCACGGGTTCTGGCCAGCCAATCAGTGTAATGCCAGCAGCCAACATGGCTGCTGGCATTACACCGATGTCAGAGCCTCCCTGCACGTTTATTGGCTGCGCAGCAGCCGCAAAACGTGCGGGGAGGAGACCCGAACATGGCGGGCGAGCACATGCGGTACTCGTACGAGTACCGCCATGTGCCGAGCAGAGCGATGCTCGAGCCGATCCGAGCATCGGCCGAGCATGCTCGCTCAACACTAATGAGCAAGAGCTTCCATATTGGCTGCATGATACCTAGAAACCATTGACTAAGGCTACAATATGAAATTGCCCTATTAGCTGACCACAGTTTTTTTACTTTCACATAAATTACTGATATTATTTTGAGAATCTTACTTATGCATTATATATTTACACATTGTTATTGAGATAATTTATTCAATGGTTTATTCATTTTCAAACCCAACTATATCCCCCTCCTCCCCCCTTTTTTCTGCTCCAGGTTGCTTTAACTAGTTATTATCAAGAATATATGGATCCCATTTACTTAGTTTAGTTTGCAATTGTTAGATTTTTTTTCTATTTTTATTTCTCATTTTGAATGTATTCTTTTTTATTTTCCTACATAATTATGAATTTTACTGCCCCCTTTGGAGATGAACTCGGTCTTAGGTACATGTTTGGTGCTTTGTTTATTTCTGTCATCCATAGCAACTTTCTATTTTATTGCATTTTTACGTATTGCTTTTCATTTTAGTATCATCTGGTTGAATCCGTATTATTGCCCTAACCTCAACATTTATTTATCTAAATTTCATCACTTTAGTGTCCTGGTGGGGACTATATTAATCTCATGTTAATTATATTGATTTGCTTTGATGGTTCAGTGTCGGAAGTTATATCCCCTATAGCCATTTGTTCAATGTTAAACACCTCTCTAGTTTTTCAAGGTGATGACAAAGCTCTTTTTGGTTTTGACATTTTGTACTTTAACTATTTATACTTTTTTTTTTTTTTGCTGGTTTTGCTATTGAGAGGATTTCACTCCAACAGTCTTTTGGCTGAAAATATCCTATATTTATGTTATTACTATTATTCTTTTCTTGTTAAGTTGGAAAATGATTCCCCCATGGAGACCCATTCATAGAAAGCCAATGTTCTAAACTTTAGGAGATTTATTTGTATCTCTCTCTCTCTCTCTCTCTCTCTCTCTCTCTATATATATATATATATATATATATATATGCACTTTTATTATTATATTAATTTGATCTATATTGATTGAATGATTGATAAAGCTGTTACTGTTTAATAGACCAATTTTGTTGACATTCTTTATGTTTGTGTCATCATGGGGACTCAGTTCCAACAACCAATAGAATTCCATTTGTCTGTATTTAAACTGAGATTGTTTGTTGGCTGTTTCCTTTACCTATTGCCCGGTGTTTTCTGATAAAACATCGTTCATCTGTGAAACACGCAAGAGCAAAGGGCTTACCTTTTAACATACATACAGTGTTTTTATGTATATGTGTGTAATCACACTTTTATTTTAATAAATCATTAATCAATACCTGTATGAAGAACAGCCTCCTCATCCTTCTTCTTGTGACCCTTGATAACCAGAATGAAGATGGGGGAATTTTTTTGTGTGCTCTTTCCAACAGCTACATTTGTGAATATATTATACTTATTGAGGAATTATCTTGCTAAGTCTACCAAAGCATTGCTCTATTCTATCATTCTTTTCTTTCTTTTGTATGTTGTTTGCTGTTGGAGTGAGTGAGTCATGGAGAGCAGCCCTATTCTATAGATTGCTCATATTGTTAAGTTGGTGTTAGCTGAGTCTGAGACAGCGATGTAAAATACCAGGAGTCTGGTAAGCTGATACCTGCATATGTGAGATCTTGGTATGCCTTTAATAACATACCCATTTGGTATGTTATTTCTGGTGGTGGTCCAGATCTACCATATGGTCTTGCACAAGGGGTGCCACCCTGTGTTCTCTCTCTTGATTTTTATGCAAGACCTAGCAAGGTTACTTAAGGAGTCAAGTAGGATAATGTGACTTGCGTTCACTTTCACGCAGGATGCTTATGAAAAACACAAAGTACAGGGTTGCATTGGTTTCTGTGCCATCCTACAAAATAAAAATGTCTTACATGTCTTGCTTGTACAGTATTTGGATACCTCTGGCAAATCCAGTAATAATGAGGCAGCTATCATTAAAACATTTGTTGTTGATGAAGCTTTTGTTTTCCCCATATACATACCTGGGGACATCTTGCACTAAAGGAAAGGCTTTCAGTGGTGCTTATTGTGTCAAAATGGTTGGGGCTGAATCTAGATGGGTAGGGTGAGGGAGGAAAATAGGGGTTTACATACAAAGTGAGTGTAATGGGATAGGAAGAGGGTGTAATCTGTGTGGGAGTAGGTTGGCTACTTTTCAAGAGCTGGAGAAACAGGTATATTCCCTGAGGACCTGGTACTGAAAGTATAAACTGGAGTTTCAGGGCAAATCCACAGTCTCTCAAGTATCTCCATATAGCTCAATTGATAGTGATAGACAGTTGGGTTCTTTGCTGTTCCATAAAAAAAATCTCCTGAGTGATGTGTTTGATCTGGAGGAAGCACTTACCACTCATCTGATTACATGAAATAATGTCCTACAACCAAGAAGAAATAGAGAATATAACATATACTCACTCGTACTATACAACAAGGGTAATCAATTTGTGGATCTGTTGTTAAAATTTTTGTCCCAAACAAGTTGTTTCATAAGGCAAAAGACATCTTGTGAAGTACCCATTTCTGCTGTACCTTACCTTTAGACTCCATTCACAGCATGTTCAGTTCAAGTATAGTTGTCTGATCAAGGTAGGGAATTTCTCTCCCTTTCCTTCCTTGCCCCAGTCCAGCTCCTCTCTCTTAGATCTTCTCTGATCTACTCCCTTCTATCTCCACTGCCCCCGTCCCCTCTTTCATCTCCTCCAGACTGCTCTCCTCCCTTTAATGTCTCTACTATGTTTCCCTTTCCTGTTCATCTTGGCTGGACACTTGCCTTCTACTTGTTCCCACTTTCATTGGTTTTGCCCCTGTCCCCTCTCTTTACCCCCTTCCCTCTATCTCTCTACTGTTCATTCACAATTCATTTGGATAGATTTGAATTTTTAATCAGATCCTCCAAACTGATCCATAAAAACAGTCTGTCTCATTTCTTCTGCATACTATATCTCCTAACCCTCTGCAACCCCCTGTTGGCTGGCTTAGGATGATGGGAGTTGTAGTCTCCAGCAGCTAAAGGACCAAATATCAACCACCCTGCTATACCAGATCTGCTGGTAATCATAGATATAGACAGAAAGTGCTACAAACGTTGTTTCAAAGTCACAAAAAGTCACTTGGAAAAAAAAATGATCCAAGTTTAACTCACCAGAAATCAGAACAAACAGACTTGTGTAAACGGTGCTCTCTCACTGCAGGTTCTCCAATCCTGAACAGTTGTAACTGGAAGTACGTGACGGCACTCAGACAAACATGTAGCAACAAAGCTGTGATCCTGATAAAAGTAAAAACTTTATTTCTTCATTAAAACACAATGTTACCACATTGCTGAAGAGGTTGGACACATAGCTGCAAAAAGACCCCAACTGGAAGTTTTACGAGATTTGTGCTTAACCACAGCGCTTAATCATAGACATAAACCAAAAAGAAAACCACTACAATATATGTGGATTTAAAAATCAAGTTAATTGGCAATGCATGTTGCTAGCCCAACAGGGACAAAAGCCAACCAAACACATAAGAGATTAACCAAATGGTTGGCTTAACCCAATAAAGGCAGTTTGTCTATAACACAGAGCATATATTGCGGTGGTTTTCTTTTTGGTTTATGTCTATAATTAAGTATTGTGTTCAAGCGCGAAATGCATAAGACTTCCAGTTATGGTGTTGTTACATCTATGTGTCCCACCTCTGCAGCGATATGGTAACATTGTGTATTAATGAAGAAATAAAGTTTTTACTTTTATCAAGATCACAGCTTGGTTGCTACATGTTTGTCTGAGTGCCGTCATGTACTTGCAATTGCAGATGCTGGTGCAACCATTTTTTACTGTAGTAAACTTTCCCAGTAAGTAAACATTTAGAGTATTTCATAACTATAAAAGTGAAAGGAATGCTTAAATCTAGTTCTGAATTGTGCAATGAGAAACTGGATGTTTTAACCTGATAAAGCTCAGGTTCATCCAATCATATCATTTTTGATATGCAATAAGGTTTTTGACTAGTCATCTGTAGTTGTGTGACACTAACATACCCACAGCAATTAAGGTCACTGAGAGAGATAATTGTGTTTGGTATGGCAAATATCCATGACTTCCATCTACGTTCATGTAGTCTATACTAGGAAGAACTGTAAGAAACCAAGTTCACCATAGGGGTCAAATAAAAATTCCCCAAATTCTAATTTAAATGGGACTTTTAACCCCTTGAATGCTAGAATGGGTTCCAAATGGATTGCTCTGTAATGCGTTGGGGCCACTCTAGCATTCAAGGAGTGAAAAGCCTTGGGAATATTTATCTCTCCCCTATGGAGTAATTGGTCTACTCCAGTATTGCTTCAATTTCTCAGTATATCAGCCTCCGGGTGTTTGCAGGAGTGAATCATATTCCTGTATGACTGAGTAAACATAGCACCAATTATTTTAAATGTTATTTGTGTCTCTAAACACACTAATGCACTAAGAAGAACTGGACCAGTTTTGGAACAAGCCAACTTCTTCATCAGGGATAAAAAAAAATTCAGTAAATTCCCATTGATTTAAGCTTTACGCGCACCTCTCTGGCTTTGCTATGCATTGCATACCCCTCTGGCACTCAAAGGGTTAAAATCATTTAATCATTGGGAAGTACTACTTCTCCCCTATGGTGTAGTTGGCTTGCTCCAGAATTGCCCCAATTCTTCTTAGTGCAGTGTCCTCACTGTGTATCATAGAGTAATGTGGTATAAATATGGATTAGCTTATAGTTAAACCCATGTTTTTGCTTGCTGGGAAACAATATTTTGAGATACTTATGTATCTCATTCTGGTTAATCACAAAACATAGGTCTGGCAGTATTTTATTTTTCATTGCTTTAACGCAGTGATTCCAGTTTGCCGGCACACCAACATGGCAGGTATTTGGATTTCCCTAGTGAAGCACAGGCAGATCAATATGTGTGGTAACTCTCAGAGTTGGCTCCTGAGACTCAGGGTTTTGAAGCAGATCTCAAGGTTCAAGTCCACATTCTCAAGGTGAGGGAGTCCAGTGTTTCCTACTGCGTGATCTTCCCCAATTCACTGCTTCTTTAGTCTCTAAATTTGTGCAATTTTTACCAGAAAGGCAGAGGGAGAAGTCCTGTATATTTAGTGATGTGTGGTGAGCACATTGCCTTGGCGATAGAGACACGTCACCATATGCGCTAAGAATTAGCTATGCGATGGGGATTTCCTCATTAGCATGCAGTGTGGTTGAAATGCTAGTGATGTGGAAGGAATGTCCTCACGTACATACCGCCAGCAGTTTGGCAACTCTGATGTCTGAGAACATCCTCTCTGTCCTCCCACTTGCCCACTGGGGCCAGAGACAATGTGCTCAGCACCATAAATTGCATCTCTCTCTAAGCCTATCAGTGCCATAGGGATGTGCATTTCATGCCCCTGTGGCACTGAAAGCACTAAAAAAAATTATGGTAAGAGTTGTGCTTTAATCCCTTCAGAACCAGAGGGTTGTACAATGCATTGTGTTGCAAACACTTCTTTGGTTCTCAAAGTATTAATCTAATTTTGCAATTAGTGATGTCACAAATATAAGAGTGAATGTTCTACTCACTAAAATTAACACGTTTATTACTCAAATATTTAATACTTTCTGATTAAACCGTGGATGTTACAGATACCTCTAGAATGCAGAACAAGGTCTTAGGTGGATTGTCATGGACACAAGGTTTTCTCAACAGAAGCTGCGCAGATGAGAATGAATACTTCTCCAAGCTATCCCGCTGGAATCTGCTCTCATCTGTTCACCTTGCCAGACACTGTCTGGTGAGGTGAGTGGATATGAGCGGGTGAGAGCAGATGCTTCACCAAGCTGCACCACTGGCATCTGCTCTCATTCAATATTGGGACTGTGAACTCCAATAGCAAAGGATGCTCTCCGAGCTTAGTGCATGTGGAGAGGTGCCACATTAACATATAAACACACCCACATGTATATGATGCTGGTTTATTAACCAGCATTTCCATACACAAATGAGCATTTGTTGATGTAGTAAGTACAAAATAATAAACATGTTGAAGTCATGGCAGATTCATGGCAATGTCAGTGGATTGAGACAGATTGGTGTAGGATTTGCATGGATATGATGGTGAAGATATCTTAGTGCTTGCTGTCCACCAACATGAATTTACCACCATATCGCCATCCTGGCCCTCATCGGTCTTTAGTGCAACCCTCACCCACTCTTGTGTGTATGTGTTCAAGAAGAGAAAACTCTGAGATATATGAAGGTAAGAGTTTCATGAGGACTAATTGAAGCACCTGTAAGTAAGAACAAGCAGTGATATAACACCTAGAATCTACATTCATGGAAGCTATAACCTAGGGGATAGAGTAGGGATATCTTTAAAGTTGACCTGCTATTGCACCCTGATGACCAATGTTGAGAAACACTGCTCAAAAACCCTTGGAAGCTAGAAACATCCCCAACACATCTGTATTCTGATAGACTACTCCAGACCTTTAAATGGATAGTAATACTTTATTATTACTATCCCTCATATTATAGGTAATTGTAAAATAATTGAATAGCCCCCAGGTTCATCTCTCAAACCTTTCTGGTTTGAGAGATAACAGAAGGCAAAGTTCCCCCCTCCCTCCCCTTTCCCTGAAGTCACCGTTGTGCTGACTGCAGTGGAAGTCTGTTGTACGACAGGCTTGCGGATCTGAAGCTGAGCCGAGATCCCGTCAGTGAAGAAGAATTATTTCACTGATACGGTCTTCTACATGTGCTTGGTTTGCAAGCACATGTAGAAGACTGTTTCAAGTGAAATAATTCTTTGTCACTAACGCGATCGCGGCTCTGCACCAGAGCCGCATGATGAATGTCAGACCGGATATCCCTGCAGTCAGCACAATGCTGACTTCAGGGAAGGGGGAGGGAGGGGGGAACTTTGCCTTTGGTTATCTCTCAAACCATAAAGGTTTGAGAGATGAACCTGGGGGCTATTAAACGTTTACAGTAATGCCTTAATCACTTCCTGTCAGTTAGAAATTTCAGGAAGTAATCATGTTGTCATTCGCTTCCTGACAATTTAGACTGCTATAACATTTAATAAAATTACTGTCATCAGTGGGAGTACCCTTGTTTTACTTAGCAGGAAAAGTCCTACATATAGGTTTTCAGAAAAAAAGCTTTATTGCTCCTTTAAAATATAGGCACAGATTTGAATAAAGACTCACACGGTATAAAAAAGGTAAAGTAGAGCAATTCTGAGGCAAAGCAAATACACTATATTGGGACATAAAATGTCCTCAAATATGCATTGATTTAAATGTGTCTTTTAACCCCATGAGCCAATGAATTGGAGACCATTCTAGAATTGAAGCATTTAAAGACAGGGCTGGGCAATGTGAGGATCTCCTGCTGTTGCTGGTCTACAATCCCCATCATCCTGCAGAAGCCAACGGCTGGTGCAGTATGATGGGAGTTGATAATAGATGGGAGTTGTAGTCCAGCAACTGTTGGAGGTCCTCACATTGCCCACCTTTGGATTGAGAACATCATTTATATCAGTAGGAATATGTATTTGTCTCCTGTGGTGCAGATGGTTTGTCTCAGAATTACTTCACTTTTCTTTTGGGGATATGGCACTGTGATTAGGAGTCACAGGGATTACACTTAAAGAGGTAGAGGCAACTCCAGATTAAGTTAACATACTGTTGTTGACACCCTGCACCCCCACACATAGTATACAAAGAGAATGGAAAAAAGAATTGTAATGCACACCTTGTTCCTTTAACCCTGTGAGTGCCAGTGGTATCCAGCACATTGATGTACTACTACTACTACTACAATTCCACACTGATTTTTATTTTCTGTGCCTGCCTTATTCCAATTTACTATGCTATGTATGCTGAACGTTTTGCCCTTTTGTACCAAGTAGTGGGTATACACTAATAAGGCACGGGGTAATTGGCGGACTTTTTTTTTTCCTGCACATACTATGGGTTGGTGATCGAGTGTGCTGTTATATATTATAGTGATCATACGCAATCGCACATACCACAAAGTTCAGAAGCATAATTTTTATGCTAAATTATAAGTGCAGAAAGTGGCTGTGCTGGGCGATTCACATATTCTTCCCACTCCGTATATACACATTTTTTTTGCTTTGAAAGTAAGATTTTTCTCGTAGAAAAGGTTCTTTCTCAGATTCCCTGGCTAAGGTATGCAGCTAGGTTTATGCGTGATCAATGAAAAATCCTCAAAAGTGTTTATGATTGACTTTATGCTGTTACTGGAAGTGAATAATGTAAGAGATGCCCTGCATCCTCATTCTACTGGAAAATCTCAGCCTAAGTGTATGCTAACAGTTGTTTTTCTACATACAAAAAAAGACTTACATCCAATAGTGTACAGGTTACCCCTGGACATCTCCCTAGCAGACCTGGTGCTGTGAGGTCTAGAGAGGAGCTGACAATTCCTTTTGGCTGGTATGATATCACACACACTTGTACAGCCAATAGGAATGATACTGCAAATAACTGCTCCTGGTCTTGCAGGAGATGGTTCAAAAAGTTTTGTTTGAATTTGTACAGTTAAAACAGCCGGTAATGCTGCATTTCCAAAATATGTTAACATAAGTGATTAGTAAAAACATTTTTTTCATGTCATTTGAACCATTAAGAATCAGGAGCCACATGCTACAGATGCTCATAGCCTGACAGCTTAGTCTGAATATAGAGCAGGATTCCAAAGCCTTTGTACTAATTGAGGGACTTGCCATATATCATCTCAGATAAAGAGTCCTTGTGCAGTAAATGCTGATGTTTAGAACATCCTGATAGCATTTTGTTAACAAGGAGATAACAGGAGAGCAAGATACGTTTGTTTAGCTGCCTATAGATAAACTGAATAGCATCTTTGTTAAGTTTTCATGATTGATGGCTACAGCAAACTGATAAATAATTGCACTGAATTTGTACTGTCAAACTTTGGGGCTTATGGATCCTTATAGATTATTATTTCACTAGCTTTTTGCTGGTGACAACATCGAGATGAACATTTGTAATGGAGGTTAGTTGTACTTTTTGTCTTCATTATGAACCTAAGGGCTCAGTTTTATTCAGAGTGTTAATCTGTTTTTAGCTCCTTTGCAATGACTGTACACCCCTCTGGCATACAAAGGGTTAAGACATGTTTTAAAGGGGGAATTCTGCCATATGAATAAGAGACTCTTAATTCCTTGAGTGCCAGAGTGGTATCCAACACAATGCAAAAAAAAGCATATATTGTAGGAATTTTACTGCTGAGTAACAAAGGATTCTCCTACTTCTGTGTGATGCTTTTTTCCAAAGTTATTACAGTGTTGTTGTTGTTGTTGTTGGTGGTGGTTTTTTTATTTGTTTTTATTTTAAAATTGCCACCTAGTGTCCAGACAATGATTCTGTTGCATGGGAGAGGTGAGTCACTGGCTACAGTGCTCTATAGACTGTGATAGAAACAGCTCCATTATTTTGTGATAGTTTTAAAAATTATAACTTTTGAATAAAGCAACTGCTAGAAGTTTTACCGACCAGGGATATGCTACATTATATGTGTTTTTCATTATAAAATGTTACTGATACTTTCATTTGTTAACAGATTTATTTACCTAGATATCCTTTATACACCAGTAAAAGTGATAGAAACATAGGATTTAACTGCAGATAAGAACCAATTGGCCCATCTAGTCTATTTAATTCCCTAAGCAGGCAGATCAGACTTATTTTATTTGTAGAATACCCATATAGTTATCACAAGTTTTTTTGTTTAATATCCATTTACTGTTTTAGCCTCAACAATTTCTGCTTGGTGGTGATTCCATGGGTTCACTTTTAAAACGTTGCAGTGAAAAGTGCGTGATATGAAATGGCACATTGACCAGGTTGCACTGTTTAAAAGGGCAACATGAGAATCTCGCCCTGCATAAAAAGCGCAAGATTCTCATGCCTAAATGTCACTGGGATGTGTAATTTTGCTGAACTCCGGCTCTCTCTCCAGTAACTGTGGCTTTGTTGACGAGGTTCTGACATTTCTTACCAGTGCTGCAGTGTCTATTGAAGCTCTTCTTGACACTCTGAAAAATATTCTCTTTTGTCCATTGCCAAAACAAATTACCACAAGTTTTGAGATTTTGAATATCACTATTTCCATTAACAATGTTCATACTTATTCCAGTGATCATTCAAAGAGATGAAATACCTATGATAGAGTGGACTTTCGCTGGCTCTCTCTCTCCCCTTCACTTGAAAGAACAAGAATAACCCTTTCGGCACCAGAGAGGCATTGCGTTGAACTCTGCCACCGTTACTAGATTTGTTGAACGCCATACAAAAAATCAGTATGAGAGCCTGTCTTGCTGTGACAAGTTTTATGCTTGATTCATATATGCAAAAGTTGGTGGGTGTCCATCAGTTTTTTTTTTTTAATATTTGGGAAAATCTTTTGTGATTGTTTAAAGTATTCAAAGTATATGTTTCCTTTACAACTAAATTGAATTTAGCTTGTATTTTCAATTCGCTTTCTAAATTAGTAATTTAAGAGCTTTTTGAAGATATGAATTAATGTGATGAATTACAGGTTTTATCTAACTTATTCTTATTGAAGTCTATGTGGATATTTGTACATAAAATACTTGATAAATTATAAACTGCAATATTGGCCTAAAATGGATTCAGACTGAATTTCCTGTATCCGCACAGGGAATATGGCACATGTCCACCATTATGGATTTTGGACATGGAGATTAATAAGAGATTTACAACATGGGTGGGTATCCGTATATAACACACATGGATACAAGCCAAGTATTAAGGTAGCCAAGTATCAAAATATCACTATTAGGGCATTGTTCATTAGCTAGAGTAAATAAAATGCACCACAGGAGGAAAATGAAAAATCCCACCACTTTGCCTGCTGCCTGCCAAGTGACCTCTGAAACGTTACTATTCATTGCTCTGTTTGTTGCCTGCCTATTGATCCCAGCCAAGTTAACTTTCCTACACATCTGCTTTAGCCATGTTATGGACAGTATTCAACTGACTATGCAAGAGTATCGGCTTTATATTTATGTAAAACCATATTTAGTCATTTAATTTGAGTTTTCTATGTATTGCTCACCCTCTTCCATATTCCTCCATCTCCTGATCAGCCTCACTTGTACCTACTGAAGGAATTCTCTAATTTCCTAGTTGTCTTTGCTTCATCTGATTGTGGTTCTGAAGCTGAGCTCACTAGCACCATTCCCTAGCTTTGTGTGATGTAATCTGATTCCCTTTATTCATTTTCATTTAGACTTTCCTCTCCAGGTAAGAGGTTTTGCGTTGAACTCTGCCACCATTACTGCATTTGTCAGAGTTCAATGCAATACCTCTCAGGCGCCGAAAGGGTTAAAAAAAAATCACATGAGGCCTGAAGAATTAAGCTTGTAGATCAAATGCGAAAGTCCCGTGTGTCATATTGTGTTGAGAGAAGGGGAGAGAGAGACGGCTGTGGATGTTATTCTTGTTCTTTCAAGTGAAGGGGAGAGAGAGAGACGGCGTCCACTGTATCATAGGTATTTGATCTCTTTGAATGATCATTGGAACGAGTTTGAACATTGTAAATGGGAATAGTGATCCATAAGAAATTTCAGAACCTCGTCAACAAAGACACAATTACTGGAGAGAGAGATGGTGCTCCACAAAACTACACATCTCAGCGACATTTAAGGAGGCAGGGTGAGATTCTCTTGTCGCCCTTTCATACAACGCGACCTGGTCAATGTGCCGTTTCATATCACGCACTTTTCAGTGTGACATTTTAAAAGGATACCATTCCATGTATCTGTCCCCTTCCTGTAGGTGTTTGTTTTTTGTTTTGTTTCTTTGTACATTTCCTCTTTTATTTGTATCTCAGACCATGAAGCATCCAGCACCTAATGCAGCCATAGCTAGGAAATGGTGCAGAGGTTGGTGAGACTTCAGTGCTGGCACAAGCTGGGGTTAACTGTACTGACAACAAGGTCAGATATAACCAGAAGAATTTGAGCCAGGACCGGAACAAAATAGGTCCACCAACACAATGTAAGGTAGCAAGCCTGTGGATTCCAGTGGTGATCACACTGTACAGGATTTGTACCCACAGAACAGAGGAAGGAAGCACAGGGAGGTGGGGACTAGGGATGGGAGAAAAGTGAGTAAAATTTCCTGCATGACTTTTCGTGAAAAACGGACAATTTTTCTCTTTTTTCGCAAAAGTTTTCTCCTTTACTCCAGTGCAAATTTTTCCTCCTTTTCACCTATTCCAGCAAATTTTTGCCTATTCCAAGACATTTTTCTCCTATTCTAACACATTTTTCTCCTATTTCAGCACATTTGTCTCTAATTCCAACACATTTTTCACCAATTCTAACTCATTTTTCTCCTATTCCAACACATTTTCTTCTGTGTTTCCTATGGTGCAATATTTCCCAGCACAACATTACTTCTTCTGAGGGCTGTAGTGGATAAGTAGCTGAAAGTCAAAGTTGTGAGTCCTACATCAACATATACCTTGAAAAATGTGTTAGCATGCAGAGTGCATTTGTCCAATGGCATGTATTTATGTGATAAAAAAAATAAAGTACAACCTACAATGTGGCGGATGTGTATGGTAGCGTTGGTGGAGGACTGGCGTGGTGTGATTAGTGGGATCTTAACAAACTGCATCCACCCCGGGAGGAGAGGGATCATCATCATTTATTGCACACACTGCAGCAACCATTGCTGTAGTCAGTTTTTGCATTTACTCCCACATCCCTCCACTGCTCCACCTTTCCCCCTCCTGCATATACTGGACATTACTCAATTAATGTGTGTGTTTTTACTCTCTACAGTGCACAACTGATAGAGTGTGATGTCTTGCCTTGGCCCTCAACAAAATTCTCAATGTTGTCTGCTGTCTATCAAGTCTGCCTCAGTTACAGATCTCACAACAGACTCCCAGTCAGTTGTCTGTCACCAGGGCCAGTGCAAGGATTTTTGTATACACAGGCAAAGGTGCATTTTGATGCCCCCTCCCTCCGACCCGGACACAATCCACCTGCCCCCCCCGACCTTGCCACAATCCCCTGCCCCCGTCCACATATTCACCTCCACACTCTCCCCACCTCCACATTGCCCCTTCCACAATGCTCCCTTCATCTCCACAATGCCCCTTCCACAATGCTCCCTTCATCTCCACAATGCCCCTTCCACAATGCTCCCTTCATCTCCACAATGCCCCTTCCACAATGCTCCCTTCATCTCCACATTGCCCCTTCCACAATGCCCCCTTCATCTCCACATTGCCCCTTCCATAATGCCCCTTCATCTCTACATTGCCTCTTCCATAATGCCCCTTCATCTCCACATTGCCCCTTCATCTCCACAATGCCCCCTTCATCTCCACATGCCCCTTGATCCCCTACCTTGAGTCCCTGGTGGTCTAGCTGCGTGCCATAAGAGAGCACTGTGCCTCCTTCGGCACAGGGCTGAAGCTCCCGCGCGCTGTTCTCAGTAATGCAGAGCGCTGGGAGATTATGTCATCTCCCAGCTGTCTGTATTACTACAGAGCCTGGATCGCTCTGCGTTGTGAGCGTCACATAGACAACGCGAGGGAGCACTTGGTAGTGTAAATCAGCGCTCCATTGCGTCAGATATATTTAAAAAAATAAAAAATTCACAACTTCCCCCTTTTCGGCACCCCTCCGTTGTGGCGCCCTAAAGCAGCTGCCTGTCCTGCCTTATTGGTAGTGCCAGCCCTGTCTGTCACCTAATATATTTATTTGTTTCATTATGTATTAATTGTTTTGCTTTATTTTTTATTTTAATTTTTTTTTTATTTGTTTTTTAAGTTGTCATATCATAGTAAATTAGGCTGAATAAAGACACAAGTCCATCAAGTTCAACCTTTGCCTCATACCCTAGTGACATGAGAACTGTATAGCTATCCTGCTACCAAATAAGTTAGTCTTTTTCAGACCTTCATGATCTGCATACAAATAAACAGTATAATGAATTTAGTTGCATAATTATTATGCAACTAAATGAAAAATGATAATTTTCCCATCTTACGTGTTTATTTTCATGTAATAAATTGAGAATACTAAACAAACAACTCAAAATTTACAAAAAAAATTTGTGACATTTCCAAAAAAAAAAAATCAGTGACCAATATAGCCACCCTTCTTTTCAATAACAGTCTTAAGCCTTCCATTCATGGAGTCTGTCAGTTTCTTGATCTGTTGACGATCAACTTTTTGTGCAGCAGCAACCCCAGCCTCCCAGTGTTCAGAAAGGTGTACTGATTCCCTTCAGCGTAAATCTGCCATTAAGAAGGGCCAACAAGTTCTCAATAGGGTTTAGGTCAGGTGAGGAAGGGGGCCATGTCATTATTTTATCATCTTTAAGGCCTTTACTGGCTATCCACGCACTGGGGTACATCGATGCATGAGAAGGAGCATTGTCCTGCATAAAAATCATGGTGGTCTTGAAACATGCAGACTTTTTCCTGTACCACTGCTTGAAGAAAGTGTCTTCTGAAAACTGGCAGTAGGTTTGGGAGTTGAGTTTGAGTCCATCTTCAACCCGAAAAGGTCCAACTAGCTAATTTGAGTCCCTGGCGGCGTAGTGTGTTACTGATGGTAGCCTTTGTTACTTTGGTCCCAGCTCTCTGCAGGTCATTCACTAGGTCCCCCCGTGTGGTTCTGGGATTTTTGCTCACCGTTCTTGTGATCATTTTGACACCACGGGGTGAGATCTTGCATGGAGCCCCAGATCGAGGGAGATTATCAGTGGTCTTGTATGTCTTCCATTTTCAAATAATTGCTCCCACAGTTGATTTCTTCACACCAAGCTGCTTGCCTATTGCAGATTCAGTCTTCCCAGCCTGGTGCAGGTCTACAATTTTGTTTCTGGTGTCCTTCAACAGCTCTTTGGTCTTGGCCATAGTGGAGTTTGGAGTGTGATTGTTTGAGGTTGTGGACAGGTGTTTTTTATACTGATAACAAGTTCAAACAGGTGCCATTAATACAGGTAAAGAGTGGAGGACAGAGGAGACTCTTAAAGAAGAAGTTACAGGTCTGTGAGAGCCAGAAATCTTGCATGTTTGTAGGTGACCAAATACTTATTTTTCCGAGGAATTTACCAATGAATTCATTAGAAATCCTATAATGTGATTTCCTGTATTCTTTCCCCCCATTCTGTCTCTCATAGTTGAAGTGTACCTATGATGAAAATTACAGGCCTCTCTCATCTTTTTAAAGGGATAGTAATACTTTGTTTTAACTTTATTTTATTTTGTAGGCATTAAAAAAACATGAAGTATGATATAAGTCTTATCTCTCAAACCTTTATGGTTTATGAGATATTCACATGTAAAGTTTCCCCCTCCCGCCCCTTTTACCTACTGTAAACAATCTCTTCTCAGATGTGGAATGCAGTCCATAGACTGGACAGATAACAGAAGGGGACACTCTTATTCCTATGAAAACAATGAAATCCCTGCCCCCTTTGACAAGCTTTTCAGGTTTTTCCCTTATCTTAATTGAAGATTGTCCCTCTCTGCAGTCTACCTGGGCACCTCCCTTCTGCTCAAGCTGAACAGTGTGACATCAGTAAAAGGGGAGGGAGGGGGACACTTTGTCATTGAATTACTCTGGAACTACAACTCTGACAGAATTGAAATAACACTCTCCAAAGTCCAAATACTATGATGATTAATTAGACCTGTTTTTATTATGAAACATTACTATCCCTTTAAGTGGGAGAACTTGCACAATTGGTGGCTGACTAAATACTTTTTTGCCCCACTGTATGCTTTGTACTCCTCCTGACCTTGTTATCACGGTGCCCGTGATTGCTGACTTCTGCTGTCAGTCAGGTGTGTGTACTCTCCATTGGCCGCCTGTCTTTTGCCCGCCCAGTATTGCCTATATAGACTGGGCTGAGGCACCCTTTGGTTGTCCTTTCGTGGTGTCTCTATGTCAGCAGTCACCTGCTCTGTACCTGTATCCTTGGGCCTGTTTCGCTCTGCTACCAGTGTCAGCGTTTCTCCAGTATCAGTGCCTCTCCTGTGTGGTTCCTGCCTCCGTTCCAGATCCGGTTGGGCTGTCGTTCCTGCTTACGTTCCTGATCCCGTGCTGCCGCTGTTCCTGCTCCGTTCCTGACCTGGTTGGCAGTCCTGCCGTTCCAGTGGTTGTCCTGGCTTGTCTGCTGTTCCTGCTGCCATATCCTGACTGTCATTGTCTGGCTGCTGGGTCACCTGGGCGACATTCTGATCACTGGTTTACTCCACATTCACCGCTTGCTGATCCCACTAGTATAGAACCGGTTTGGCGAAACGATTGTCCAATACACAGTACTGGTTTACTCCACTTTCACTTGCACACAGACTGCAACCCAGGGTAACGGTACCAGACAATAGATGTAATAACGCCGGGTGACAGAGCCAACTGAGGCGCCCCGAAGACCAACCTCAATAACGGAGTAGTGACTAGCCAGCGTATAATGTGCCAAAGAATAGCTCCTACCCGGGTGAGTACTGGACGGCCCTGGTAACGGGCGCTTGGCTTGTTGGCAACTGACAAGAGCGGAGACTAACTGTGGCGCCCAGGAGACCAACCACAGTGGTAACAATAACAAGCCAAACGTATAGTGAGCAAGCGAGATCAGCATCAGCCCTGGGTAAGGAGGAAGGAGGCAGCAAGGCACAAATGGGTCACAGTCACGGAACGGTAATGCAGTACTCGAGGCAACCAACTGAGCCAGCATGCTCAAGACAACACACAGGAGATACTCTCTACCGGATGCGGTAGTGCACCGGACTGGAGGCACAGAACAGGAACGTCAGCCAGGCCGGGTCAGTACACGGAGGACAATAACTTTCTTTTGTACTTATGCAGATACTGGTGATGTACACGCATTAGCAGGGAGTTACTTAACCGGACTATTGGTTGTTTGTTTATAGATTTAAAAAAAAGCCTTAGGCAAAATGTGTGTTAGGATTCTTTATTGGATTTTTAAATCCTGAGACTCTAAATGATTTTTATGTTTTGAAGAGTAGAGTCCATTAAAAAATGATATTTGAAGACTGCATCAGAACAGTTGCAATATGGAAATTAGCCTATTACCAAATAATTTTTGAGGACCCTTCCGTATCTATGGTTTAATTAGCTACTGGTCAGCGATAGTGACTTTTTCTTTGCTCCATAACCAAAGGAAGTGAGTCCATTACCAAATGATTTTGAGGACTCCTCCATAGTTACGTTTTGGAGAGCTGCAAAGGCTCATTCATGATACAAGATATTTCCTTTTTATGTTTTAAGATCTGTTCTGCTCATTGATATCATAAATGTGCAAGTTATTACAATTATATTGAAATGTAATAGACAGAGCTCTGAAATCTGATACCCTAGAATCCAACAAGTGTATTTTTGGATCCTTCGCTGACACCTTAACTACAGATTTAGGGTTATTTGTCTCTGGGCCAGTTAGCTCATTCCTTACCAATATTTGCACTTGTTAATTCATGATAATTATTCCCTAAACTTGAATACTTTGGAACATTTAGATTTTTTCTTTTTACGATCTTGTTTATTTTCGGTTCCAACAGTCTTTATATTGATTGTTGCCTATAGACCCGTTTAATATCATACGGGACACATTTTAGTTGTAGTGAACTGACAATAAAATAATTTTTACTCTGAATGAATTCAGTTAGCTCTGAATTAAGGCAATAAAATAGAATAAATACTAGTAGAAATAGCAACTTATGTGTTGTGGGTGATATATAAAACTACTAGTTGAAGAGCCCGTTACACGGGTCACAGTACCACTGCCAGCCGGTCTACTGCGCAGTAGAGACTGCCTACGCCGCGGCTGATACAGTGCCAGCCGGTCGCGGGGCAGTAATGCGCAGTAGAGACTGCCTACGCCGCGGCTGATACAGTGCCAGCCGGTCGCGGGGCAGTCATGCGCAGTAGAGACTGCCCAGGCCACGGCTGATACAGTGCCAGCCGGTCGCGGGGCAGTCATGCGCAGTAGAGACTGCCCAGGCCGCGGCTGATACAGTGCCAGCAGGTCGCAGGGCAGTCATGTGCAGTAAAGACTGCCCACACCGCGGTTGATACAGTGCCAGCTGGTTGCGGGGCAGTCATGTTCAGTAGAGACTGCCCAGGCCGCGGTTGATACAGTGCCAGCCGGTCGCGGGGAAGTCATGCGCAGTAGAGACTGCCCACGCCGCGTCTGATACAATGCCAGCTGGTTGCGGGGCAGTCATGTTCAGTAGAGACTGCCCAGGCCGCGGTTGATACAGTGCCAGCCGGTCGCGGGGAAGTCATGCACAGTAGAGACTGCCCACGAAGCGGCTGATACAGTGCCAGCCAGTCGCGGGGCAGTCATGTGCAGTAAAGACTGCCCAGACCACGGCTGATACAGTGCCAGCCAGTCGCGGGTCAGTCATGCACAGTAGAGACTGCCCACACCGCGGTTGATACAGTGCCAGCCAGTCGCGGGGCAGTCATGCGCAGTAGAGACTGCCTACGCCACGGGTGATACAGTGCCAGCCAGTCGTGGGGCAGTTATGCGCAGTAGATACTGCCCACACCACGGCTGATACAGTGCCAGCCGGTCGCGGGGCAGTCATGCGCAGTAGAGACTGCCCAGACCACGGCTGATACAGTGTCAGCCAGTCGCGGGGCAGTCGCGCAGTAGAGACTGCCTACGCCGCGGCTGATACAGTGCCAGCCAGTCGTGGGGCAGTCATGCGCAGTAGAGACTGCCTACGCCACGGGTGATACAGTGCCAGCCAGTCGTGGGGCAGTCATGCGCAGTAGATACTGCCCACACCACGGCTGATACAGTGCCAGCCGGTCGCGGGGCAGTCATGCGCAGTAGAGACTGCCCAGACCACGGCTGATACAGTGCCAGCCAGTCGCGGGGCAGTCGCGCAGTAGAGACTGCCTACGCCGCGGCTGATACAGTGCCAGCCAGTCGTGGGGCAGTCATGCGCAGTAGAGACTGCCTACGCCACGGGTGATACAGTGCCAGCCAGTCGTGGGGCAGTCATGCGCAGTAGATACTGACCACACCACGGCTGATACAGTGCCAGCCGGTCGCGGGGCAGTCATGCGCAGTAGAGACTGCCCAGACCATGGCTGATACAGTGCCAGCCAGTCGCGGGGCAGTCATGCGCAGTAGAGACTGCCCACACCGTGGCTGATACAGTGCCAGCCGGTCGCGGGGCAGTCATGCACAGTAGAGACTGCCCACGAAGCGGCTGATACAGTGCCAGCCAGTCGCGGGGCAGTCATGTGCAGTAAAGACTGCCCAGACCACGGCTGATACAGTGCCAGCCAGTCGCGGGGCAGTCATGCGCAGTAGAGACTGCCCACAGCGCGGTTGATACAGTGCCAGCAGGTCGCGGGGCAGTCATGCGCAGTAGAGACTGCCTACACCACAGGTGATACAGTGCCAGCCAGTCGTGGGGCAGTTATGCGCAGTAGATACTGCCCACACCACGGCTGATACAGTGCCAGCCAGTCGCGGGGCAGTCACGCGCAGTAGAGACTGCCTACGCCGCGGCTGATACAGTGCCAGCCAGTCGTGGGGCAGTCATGCGCAGTAGAGACTGCCTACGCCACGGGTGATACAGTGCCAGCCAGTCGTGGGGCAGTTATGCGCAGTAGATACTGACCACACCACGGCTGATACAGTGCCAGCCGGTCGCGGGGCAGTCATGCGCAGTAGAGACTGCCCAGACCATGGCTGATACAGTGCCAGCCAGTCGCGGGGCAGTCATGCGCAGTAGAGACTGCCTACACCACAGGTGATACAGTGCCAGCCAGTCGTGGGGCAGTTATGCGCAGTAGATACTGCCCACACCACGGCTGATACAGTGCCAGCCGGTCGCGGGGCAGTCATGCGCAGTAGAGACTGCCCATGAAGCGGCTGATACAGTGCCAGCCAGTCGCAGGGCAGTCATGCGCAGTAAAGACTGCCCAGACCACGGCTGATACAGTGCCAGCCGGTTGCGGGGCAGTCATGCGCAGTAGAGAATTGCCCGCTCCGCGGCTGATAGTGTCTACTGAGCATGACTGTGTCATTACATACGTTTTAGCAAATTATTATATAGGATAAGTATAAACCTGTTAATACTATGTTGCCATAATCACTGACTTACATGATGTAATGGTCCGAATTTAAACCGCTGACCTCTGTGCTGACTAATTCTTACAATCTAATACCATAGATACTTAAGTTGTACCAAGCACTTCACAGTATTATTAATTGTTACGATACCATATATGTCCATGATGCGGTTTCATTACAATACCCATTCATTGTCATATAGTTGGCCAGGACATTTTAATTTTATTTTTATTTGCTGCTTTTTTTGTTTTACTTTTATACCAAATAGATGTTGTTTTATATTTGTATATTATCTCCTCCATTGAAGTGGGTAATCCATTCTTGCCATAACAGGGGGTGGGGCTGGTGCTGTTTTGTTGGTCTTTTTCTTCTAGATACATTTTTTTATAGATAAGCTTGGTGCAATGTATTAACTGTTTTATTATATATAGATACATATAGTATATTATACTGTATGTTTTAAGATTGTTTTCTTTATTTTTGATTATTTTTTTATTAACTGTGGACACAGAATATATTTTGTTTATTTTAAAGATGTATGTACATATTTTCATTAAAAATCAGTATATCGGGTGCTGGTGATTTCTCTTTAACCCCTTACCACCCGAGGATGTACATGTACGTCCCGAGTGGATGTCCCAGGTAGACAGAGGCCGTACATGTATGTCCCAGAAGTCATTCAATAAGATGAAAAAAAAATGTTTGGTGGGCGTTAAGTGCTGGCTGGTCATTAAGGGATTAAATCAATTTATATTATTATACATTTTTTGATGCTAGATTGATTTGCTTTGTTGCACTTTCGATTACGTTAGATGATAATGTATATTTACTTGTAGCTGCCTTAACTCTTTGAGTGCCAAAAGGGGTATACAAAGTATTTTACATGCACCACTCTGGCACACACAGACACCCATAATATATATATATACATATACACATACATATTTATAGTCAAGGTGGAGTGCACTTATTGTAGCTGGGATAAATGATCTGGGTGCACATCACGTAAGAGATAGCACATATAGTTCTGTTGATAAATGAAGGCTCTCACAGGATCCATTTTTGCAGGTGAATCACGGATGTGTTACAATAACAATAAAACACTTTCATTTATCACATATTTTTATATATTTTGAGTGTTTAGGCATGAGTAAAAATATTTGTCTTTTTTAGAATCCCCACTCAGTGTATATGTAGCATGTTTGTTTTTGCAACCCAAATGAATATTCTTATCTACATAAAACCTAATTTGCTACTTCTCTGCCCATTGACTCAGTTTATCCATCCTTCTCTGTGTGTATTTCATTGCACAGTTTAGTGTCATCAGCAAAAATTGCAATGCTACTTTCAATACCCACTTCAAGATCATAAAAACATATTAAAAAGCACTGAGCCCAGGGTTGAACCGTGTAGCACTCCACTTACAACTTTAGATCAGATTGAAAAAGTTCAATTCAAACTGTCCGCATTCTATCATTTAACTAGTTATCTACACATGCACAGATATAACCCTACCCCCAACAAGCCAAATCCTTTTAATCTACGAGTAACGTGTTGTGAATTACTGATTAAACCTCATTGTGTATATATTATATAACCTGTTGTGAGAAAGAGTATCAAAGGCAAAGGCAAAATCAAAGTACACTACATCCACAGCAATACCTTGTCGAGGTTATGTTGTTGGTTGTCACATAGTCCTAAATACCATAGGTTAGTTATTACAGGTCTGATTTCCTGGGTGAGATCTTGCCCCCTTTTTGAACAATAGCATTACATATGTTATACTTCAATCAAAGGGCACTATGTCTAAATATTAAGTGTAAATGGTCTTGCTATTAATTAAACAAGCTCCTAAAGTAAAACCCAGTTTAAGCAAATATAGTGCTTGTCAAACAACAATATTTAACTACAACCAACTGTAAATACTATGAAAAATATATATAAATCAATAAATACATAAAACTTAAATAGAAGTTCAACTTGTTTGATGTCCTCTCTGCTTACTAAGTTTTTATCCTGGAGAAGGGGAGTATCAGACCCTAAAAAGCTTTGACTATTTCAGAAGAACTTAAGGGAATAATGTAGAAGGGACAAACAATAAAGAGGGATACAAGTCCAGATAATGAGGTGGTGTCAGGTACTGGACTGTAGCTGGGGATTGGCGCCCAGATGCCGGAAGGTACACACCAATATAAGGGTCCCTTCATGTTGAGCGAGGTGATTTTGATAGTATGCATAACTGAATCATCTAAGAGATATCACGTAAAATAAAGGGAAGTACGCAGGAACCCATCCACTGACCCCAACCAGCCTGTAGAGAGAACATCCAGCATGAAAAAAAAAGTAAAAAAGAAGTGGGGGGCTGTAAGAAAAAGTGTCAGAGGAAGAGATAAGTAGGAAGAAATCATTCAGTACCCTGAAAAGGAGCATGAGAATGAATAGAGTTAAAGAGAGCAACAAAGTAGTCGGGAGTGGGCAAGTGCCAGGAGGCATGATGGGGGGTGGTGAGAGCTGTATAAGAGAAGAAGAAGGGGTGTGTGTGTGTGAGGGAACCCAAGGCTAAGGAGGGAAATCCAATGCTCAAAAAATTGCTCAGCTAAAGAACAAGTCATGGCTGTGATAATAGTCAGAAAAGGAAGCGCTAGAGTAGGAGAGGAAGAAGAGCATAGAAGCGTAGAGGTAACACAGTAGGTAGAAGTAAACTACAATGAGGCTGGATGGAATGTGGTTAGAGTGTGGTTCACTAATTGTGGCACTAGGTGTCAAGGCAGGATTATTGTAAGAGGTAGACGTAAAGAATGAAAATGATAGTGAGATATGAGAGAGCAGAGTAGGAAGTGGGACAAGTACTGATATGTCCCCTCTGTCCATTATAAGAGTTTGAGGTAAGGTGAAGGTAAGGTGGGAAAAGAGCCATGAGTGTAGCGAAAGGGAAGAGAATCGTATCTGTGCTTGAGTAGATTTAAGAACAGACTCTGGGCTGAAAATAGTAGCCTTGAATGTAGAATTAGGTATAGTAAATGGGGAGGAGGGCATGCTAAGTTCTTAATGCCTCTTATGTAGGATCTGAAGTGGACGTGTGTAGCATAACTCATAAGACAATAGCATACTTTAAAAGGGCTCGGGTGAGTAGCAAGAAAGAAGGAAATTGAAACGCAGGTTTAGCATGATGATCTGATATATGTATTTAAATAAAAACTCAAAGAAGACATCATCTTGGAGAGGCATTAAATATGTGGTAAATCAGTGAATGAAAAATAGGAGTGGGACCTCACTCAGCCTGAGGTAGTTGGGGAATTCCCCAGAAGAGCAAAGCTCTGTGTAAAAAGAGAGAGATATAAAGCTGTGAGGTATGGAGATCACAATAGGCTGCCAGGAAATACACCTGGGAGCCATCATGCAAATAAAAGAAAGGTAGGCGGAGATAGCTAAAGGCGTTAGAAGGTAAAAAGATTTGCAAGCCAAGTGAGGACCCACTTCAAGCTAATCAAAATCTACAAATACATAGTAACAATGAAATAAGGCTAAAAATTGATTCTCGCCCAGACTACAATATTTACAAGACGGGTGCTCATCCCCATCTGCAGACCACCCAACCCTCTTGAAAGGAGCGCCGATCTGCAACTGGGAAACCGAGAAGACATTGGCCATTGTGGCAAAATATAGATATGCAATATAGAACGTTAAAACACTTAGGCACAATTATTAATATGGAACTTCTAATAGGAGTATCTTAATATTAGGAAAGTATAAACATAAATTTCTTAAAGGTGCAGAGAAAACATACCACACAATTGTGCTGTGTAATGAAGTAAGGAAATAAATGTCAATGCAGAATGTCCTGTCCACCACGAAGCAGCCAATTACTAATATGTGCAAGGAGGGGAGAGTATCCGAGGGAAAATTGAGTGGACCTTCTTGAGGAAGAACAGGTGCAGAGAAACGGATAGTTAAGGCTTAATCCGAAAAATTTGATCTTGTGGAGGATAAACACCACATGGAAGACTACCCTCTCAAAGTGCTTAGGGGAGATACAATAGTGTAAAGTAAAGTAAAGGTTATGTGTCACCATGGGAGCTCTGTAGTGGAGGGAAACAGTAATTAGTGAGGCAGAAGGACATGTTTGCAGTGGATAAATTTAATTATTATTGATGCAAACAAGAATATCTTTAGATATAGAAATGGGCGCGAAATCTCTGCAAGAGGATGAGAGAAAAAACATTTGTATATTCAATGTAACAAGAACAGAGTAATAAAAAAAATGACCACTGCAACGATCAAAAGTACACAGAAAACAATATACCCTGAACCACAACTGTGCAAATAGGATCGGGCCTGACCGAGGGTCAGTGTAGGCTAAAGCTGGAAGTCCGATGGCTGCAGATTGGAGGCCAAGACAAAGACCTTGAATGAACCACTTAGTTAAAAAATTTTCCAGAGAGGGCGAAGAAAACCTCAGGTCCAGGCTGCTTGGGCATTGGAGGGTCCCACCGGGGGATGATCATCTCTTCGCAGCTTCTTTGATGTGGAAGGTGCGTCGGGAGATTTTCCTCTCTACTTCTTTTCATGAGATGTTCTTTTATTTCATAGAGATGAAAGCATATTACTATATCTCTGGGTTGACTGTCATCTCTGTGTTTACTCCCACGATGAATACGTTTGATAAGAAGTGGAGTATTCGGTGGGTCTCCAAGTAGGTTAAGAAAGTATGGTATGAGGCAGTCCCTCAACTGATTGGGAGCGACTGTTTCGGGAAGATGTCTGATTCGCAGATTAGCCCGACATCCCCTGTTTTCCAGGTCATCTAAGCGGAGTCTTAGCTGCGACACAATATCTTTCTGTTCAGCAAGGGCCCTCTCTAAGTTCAGAGAGTACTCCTCCGCTTGAACCTACCTTTTGTTCAGGAAAGTGAGACTCTGGAATAGCTGTTGACATTCACCTTTGATAGCTGCAATGTCAGCTTTGATCAGAGAGATTGTTTCTTCCAAAATTTGTCTGAAATCATCCTTAGTAGGTATCCCTGCCAAAATGGAGGAAAATTATTCTCTAGTCAGAAAGGCTGAGGTGTCTGACATCATTGGAGAGGGTGAGGGAGAGTCCATTGTAGATTTATAAGAAGTCTGTGTCGGGCTAACAGGAGAAGTAGCAGACGATGTATGGAAGTCTTGGTCGTCAACGGGAAATGGTGTCAAATGTGTCTCGGAAGTGCCCGTTTACGGGGTGAATAAAAAATCAATTTCTGATGAAGATCGGGCCTTCGTCTTAGATTTCCCCCTCATCTGTTGCCAAAAATGTAGAGAGGGAAAGGGAATAGGTGCGATGATGGATATCAGGATTGGATCTCTGGTAAAAGCTATAAAGCTACCCTCGGGTCCGGAGCACACAAACTAAGTGATCAGCACCATCACTGGTCAGGCCACGCCCCCTTTTATTTATGTTTTTATATATTTTTTGTTTTTTATTCAGTTTATATTTTGAAGTTTTTTCTATTAGAATTATTATGAATAAACGCTTTATTTCAGTACACTTACATCTCTTGTTGCGCTGTATTTTCGAATGTTTTTCAAGCTACTAAAGAACTCTTCAGTTTGTGACATCAGATACAGGTGCTTACTCATCATAAACGTTTCCAGTCTCTGGGATGTATGCACAAAAAATGCTATTTTTGTTTCCTTTGTATATACAGTAGAAAATCATTAATTTAAGTTCTCATGTCTTAGTTTTAAGGGGACCAATGTTTTTGCCATTTTATATTATTATAGTAAATAATAACAGAGTGGGTCACATGACAAAGCCTTTACAAGCTACTACTATTCCTGTAGATGTGGGAGACCTACAAAGCTGATCAAGAAAAACTAAACAAGGAAGAGTGCTAATAATCTAATAGATATATTATATTAAACTCAAGTCCATGGGTATGCACCCACCCCCAGACAAAAAAATGCCTGTGTGTATGGCATCCACACTCGCCAACACCACAATATCCACCTAGCAAAAAAGGATTTCCTGTATAATAAACTTGAGGAATCTCTCAAACCTGTGGATATTGTGGAAATAAGGGACTGAGGTAAACAATCCAAATTTGTATACTGTGTAAAATGTCACAATGTAATTTATTAAGAATGACAAAATAGCATACAAATATGTCAAGCACATATGCCTTTAAAAAGAACGTCCTACAGGAGACTTGAGTTAAGAGTCCATTCAATATTAAGGACTATTAATTATTGTTAGTTCGTATCCAAAAGGTGTCATTTTTTAAACAGTGTAGTTTTCCTGTCTTTGGTAACTGCTCTATGTCCACAATGTTGCTCTGACTCACCACCACCTCACTCTGTGAGTGAGGAACCTTACCTTTTCGTTTTCTTTCTGGGCTTGATTTGGCCGGGTTCCAAAAACGTAGTTCAAATATGTGCGCACCAAAGTTTTCTCTCTGCGGTAAATGTCTGGCGCTACAGGTGTTGTCAGTGGGGCAGCATATGGATGTAGATCTTCGATCAGTGGTCAGCAGGCAAAGATATACTCGTTCCCAGAAGGTCAAGATGTTTTTCTTTCGAGAGATTCCTCAAGTTTATTATACCGGGAATTTTTTTTGCCAGGTGGCTATTGTGGTGTCGGTGAGTGTGGACTCCATACATGCGGATATTTTTTTGTCTGTGGGGCAGGATGCACACCCACAGACTTGAGTTTAATATAATGTATCTATTAGATTATTAGTGCTCTTCTTTGTTTAGTTTTTCACCACCTATATATGTCTGCCAGCATTCTGAATCCCATCTATGCTAAAGCTGCTGTTCTTCTGGCTGTTAGGAAAAACAGTCATCTCCAGCAAAAGCATTCCTTTGCCCAACATGATAACTCAAATGTAGCAAGTCTGTTAGAACTGGAAAATAAAGGATTGGACTCCCTTTTGCTCTACCTCCCCCCACCCCCACTACATCTAATTGTAACCAATCTAGCTTTGTATAATATCTCTTCTCCCAATACTTCTTATGAGAGCTACTGTCTGCTCAGTGAGAGGCAAACCATTCTCAACATTGTCAGTCTCTCTCAATGTTGCAACTTGCTTCTCAAGATCTCTAACTTAAGCTCCTAAAGAGGCTACTTGCTCACATCTGCCACAGAGGTATGAACTCTTGAACATTTTTTCCAGGTGTGCAAACATATGGCAGCTTGTACACTGAGTAAACTGACAATAGAACACTCATTATCCCAGTTACTGCAAGTTAAGAAGATAACCCAGCTCTAGTCCCAGAGGCAGCCACTTCAACTATATGGGTGAGTGGGTTCCAAATGCTGATTAATAGATTCAGAACTAATTTAATTTTTCAAAAGCAGATAGAGCTTGGAAGGGGGAACCATATGCAAGGAATAGTCCCTTTATGAGTCAAGGCAGTGATGAGACTGACCACTGTAGAGAAATTCCAGATGAAACATTTATAATAGTTAGCAAATCCAACAAACCACAGAATCCCATTAAAATTTCTAGAGAGAGAGCCTAGTTGGTAACGGCATAAACCTTCTCAGCATCTATTTTTGATCTCTGGGCCAGGAATGCATAATCCAAAAAAAGGAGATCTTGAATTTCTTGAATTTCAATGTTTCTGTCTTGAAAATAAGTTGTTTTTTTCTTAGATATTGAAATGACACCTTAAAATGGGATTTTGATTGATCCCTAAAAAAAGATGTAATCTAAATAGACCATCATGTGGATGAAAGGCACATCCGAGGAGATGTAATTACTGGCACGTTTCTGAGTATGATAGGTATGATCATGTATTCATAATGTATATAGTGGCTGTTAAATTCTGTTTTCCATTCATCATCCTCCTTAATCCTGATCACACTATATGCTCTTTTGCGTCTACTTTGGTGAAAACAATGGCCACCAGGAGCTCTTAAGAAGTTCAGGGATCAACAGTAGGGGTTAATGGGGGATACTATAATTTATGCATAAGCATAGGGAACTGTTCTTCTTGGTCACAAAAAGAACCCAGCCCCCATAGGAGATGAAGATGTCCATATAAACGCTTACAAAAGGGGTGGGTGTGTATGGGTGTGTGGGTGTGTGTGGGTGTCAATTTTTCAGAAGTGACAGAGGAACGGTATGGAACGACCACTAGGGGGAGAGGTACCTGGAACCAGCTCAATAGCACAGTTATAGGGCAGATGAGGTGGAAGTGTCTCAGCCTCCCCCTTGGAGAAGACATCTAGAAATCCTCTGTATGATTCAAGAATCAGGGCTTTATTATCTTCCTCCTGGATTTTGACAAACTGTATGGGGTGGACCATGAAGATGCAGTGGAGATGACAATAGGGACTCTAGACAGCAATCTCTGCCTCAGTTGATGCTAGGCTTATCCTTCTTCAACCAGGGAAAACTCAGACCTATAGCTACCAGGTTAGCGTTAATGACATTAAACTTATAATTACTTGATGAAAGGCTCTCACGATCACCTTAAGGGGAAGAACCCTTTGAGAGAAAATACCTGTTCCTAACAGGGATGCATCAATAGCTGTAATGGAGAGAGGAACCAAATTGTATTTCAAAGGGATGCTGATGGTTCTGGTCAAGACCAGGGAAACAAACACCCCTGTGGCTCCAGAGTCTACAAAAGTTTCCCTGTATTGCTAAATAGGACCATAAAAAGATGACTGGGTGGAGGAAAAATTAAAGAAAATTTCAGAGGATATCCTCCTTTGTTCTCTGATCTCTGGAGTTTCCTGGTCAAGTAGGGCAGGAACTGATTAGATGTTCCTTCTGACCACAATATAGACGAAGATAAGAACTTTGCGGAACCCCTTCTCAGTCTCAAAGACCGAGATCAGGTTTCCTGTTTCCGTCAGTTCCCCTATGATGAGCTCCCTAGGAGGGGCGAAGATGGGGTGGAAGAAAATTTGAGATTAATGGGTTGCTGCGATTTGCTCCCCAGGTCTCTTTCAACTTGGCTTTCCTGAATCCTGGAGTTTAACAAAATACACCTTCTAGTCTTATAGGTCTTCTGGTATCAGACAACAAGTTAATTTTTAATTCTTTTATTGAGGCTTCTACAAAAAGCGGCTTTCAGGGCTCCAGACTAACAGTCAGTTTCATATGCCAAGGTGTGGAATTGACAAATGGATCTAGTCCTATACTAGCTCTCTAGAAGCTTAGCCTCTGCTAATTGCAAGTAGCTTAAAATATCAGATTGCCTGAAATACTTGAACAAATGCCTTGCTGTCTTCCAGGAAGAAATCATTCTTTTACACTAGCAGAGAGGGCCAGACCAGTGGAGATGAATGGAAGGAGATGATAAATGATATTCTGAAGGAGTGAGAGTGAAAGACAATAGGATGACTGTGGAATTGCAGAAGGCATTGCTAAGAAAGACCCGACAATTAGCAGGATTACCATTGTATCTCTCTGGAATAGGTATCTTCAGGCAATGTTTGGAGTCAATTTCCTCCTCAGAGGGATTAGATAAGGCAAGAGAGGAGTCTGGACTGCAGGAGGCAAGGGTGTTGCAGAAGTTGTGAGGTTCTGGATCATCTCCAAGAGGCACTCAAGCTTCTGGTCCAGGAACTGATGATGGGCCCATGAGAGCTAATTACCTGGTCTTCATGGCCAGATCATATGAGCAAGGTCTGTGGGATCTATAATATGGGTCTTGCAATGTGTCACACACTTGACAGAGATCACAAAATACTTGACAGGACTTAATGCTTCCAAGTGCAGTTGGAGTGTATAGCTAGGGAACTTAGCTAGGGAGAGGTGAAGTGATTGGATAGGCCTTGGTGTGACCGCTGGCTGGGGTTAAAGGTGTTGACTTCAAGTTTGGTTAACCAGGATTGGTAGAGCTAGGTCTAAACAGGGTAGCCCCATCAACACTCTGTAGCAGGCCTTTACACCAATTATTTTTTGTTCGGGGCCAATATAACCACACAGTACTATGAATGAATCTATGCAGAGTCCACATCCTGGGGTCATTTGTAATGTGTGAGCAATGTGTGGCCTTAAATAGAACTGATTAGCAGGGAGTTAGCATAAATTGCCATATTGTGCCATCAAAATATAAATATAATTTTCATAAACTATTTAGAGACATGTCTAGTAGAATACATAGGCAGATTTTAAATCTCTGTAATGCAGATTAAACTTGACCTAAGGTGACATGTCCACTTTGAGCCTGCTTGAAAAAGGCAGGGTTACACCATACATCAGTGTTTTACTACATTAGACCTCAGGGCACACTAACAAGTCAGCTTTCCCTGATGTCTGAAATTAATCACAGGTGAATGATCAGATGACCTGTTGGTGTGTCCTGAGGACTAGAGTTGAAAACCATTGCCATATAGTGAAGCTTAGTGATACTTTATTCAGCACACAATGTTTCAGGCTACTGTCCTACAACAGGGAATGATCCAAATATTCTTTAATAAAATGAATAAAAGCAAAGAGAGCTGTTACTACTGAAGAAAGTCTGTGCAAATTTAGATTCTTTACTGGAAGGGAAATAACACTGTAGAATTAATTATAAAAGGTTCTTGTGCAGACAGTTATAATAGATATGTCTAAAATGTGCTAGGTACCTTTTTACCAAACAAAGGTATACAGGATTATGACAATTCTGTCAAACACAGGTGGCATGTTGATCCTGGGAGAAATCCCACAGATATATTTGATGTCAAGAAGGAATTAAAAATATCTTCAGTGGGGAGTTGTTATAGGGGGTTTGATTAATCATTTGGATCAACAGAAATGTTGTTATATCAAAAGCTAAGCTCTGTTGTACTATAGTCTTTTTTAAGCTAAATAACTTTATCTTTTAAGTGTTTATATGGTAAAATTGTTTCCAATGCATACAAGTGGTTAACCCTTTCATTGCCAGAGAGGTATGCAACGCATTGCTTTGCAATGCTTGCTTACCCCTCTGGCACTCAAAAGGTTAATATACCAGATGGCCTTACAGATAATAAAGAAATGGGATCATCATGATATCTGTAGAGTCAGGTGGGGTGGACAAGGCTTTCAATCAGAGGGCTATATAAGTGTGACAATTGCTTTAGGAGACCAGAGTGGTCATATTGTACAAGCATGCACATGCACTCATCAGTCACAAACACACTGGTGTGAGTGTACAAAACACAATAATTGAGCCACATTTCTTCCTACATCTGCCTAACATTATATTACTAATCCAGGGCTGTCCAAGTTCAGTCCTCAAGGGCCACCAACAGGCCAGGATTTAGAGAGTTTCCTGATCAAGCACAGGGGAGTCAATCACAATGAATGAGCCACTGATTAACTCATCTGTTCTTAATCAGGCTCATTGGTGGCCCTTGAGAACTGAACTTGGACAGACCTGTACCAAGCTAGTGATTCTCAAGGTTAGTCCCCGGGACTCAGTAACAGTTCATGCTTTCAAAATATCCCTGCTAGTCCAGAGGTGGGTAAACAGTGGCTCAGTAATTTTGATTGTACTCCCTGCTTTTAATTAGGGATATCCTGAAAACTGGAACTGTTCGTGCGTCCTGATGACTAGAACTGAGAATCACTGCACTAAGCTATATACGCCCCCAATCGTCTCCTTAATGCCACTTGAATCAATGGGAGAACAAGAACAAGAGGGCAGTCTGTGGGGGTTTTAATGTTGTATTTTCACTGCACCTTGCTTAGGCCAATGTTCTAAGCTTAGGCCAATGTTCTAAGCAAGGTGTATAGGAAATGGAAGTCATTTCCCTATGTGGGCTACAGGGCTATCAAATGGGGCTTGTTGACATTAAAGATTGACTCTGGTGGAGTATGTCTGACGTTATGCACTACAGGGATCCTACTCTGTAGTATGAGTGCAGCCAATGGAGTCTGTGACTAACATAAGGGTGGCTTTACCGGCAACTTCTTTCATGCTCCCTGCCACGCTGGCATTATTTAGTTATGTTTACTTACAACGAGGATAAATAAATAAAAACAGGTCCCTGACATCCCGAATGGCTTCTCCAACAATGCCCAGTTATGATATGGTTAGTGCTACATTATGATGTAATTGAGTCATACTGACCACAAACTGAGCACTGGAGAATGGTGAAGGAGGATTGAGTTGTGGGGGACCTGCTGGCTTCTGTTGAAAGAAAAATTTGCGTTGTGTGTAAAAACCCAAAAGCAAGATCAAATTGATCAACGGGCCAGATCTAGCCACAGGTCATATTTTGCACACCTCTGATTTACGGAGGTTTAACCAAAAGAAGTGAAGTATAGAAAAGACATAAAGTCCAGAATATTTATTGCAAAACAAAAATAAAATATTTTGTTAACAGTAAGGTGTTTTTTTAATGTCCTGTTATCAAAACCCCCACAAACTGCAGAATAATGAATTGCCATTATAAAAATTATAGTCTTTGTTGTGGTAATTCAAAATCAACATTTTTATCATAAATACACAAAAAGAAAAAAAAGAAGAAAAAGAAAAACCCCAAAATAGCACACCATAAGTAATGTTAAATATTCCTATTACAATCAAAAATAAGTAGACAATCATCTGCAAAAAATAAGTAATTTAATATAATGCAAAAATGCATTAAAATTACAGATCATAAGTGCCAGGAACCCCTGATCATAAAAAAGAGTATATAAAATGAATTCCCATCCCTTATCAAAAAATTTGCAAATAGGCAAACTACTGAAATGTCATAACACAGGTGCAATATAAATATAAAATTCATCCAAATGAGGAAAAACAGTCCAAAAATATATTTGCATTAACTTCTGATCATACATTAATGGTAAAGTTCACATCTTCAATATGAGTAAAATAAAGTTAATAATGCACAGGTATGATAGAACACTCTAGATAAGCAGAGAAATATTCATCTTGTGTTAGTATCCAATGCAAAGATTGGACAAGTGTAAGTATAGCAGAGTATGATCCACAATATCACATGAAGCATGCACTAGCAGTGGGGAGGGATGGACAATAAATTTGTGATATGCAGTATATCTCACCAGAAAGTATATTCACAGTTACCAGTTAACACACTCCTGTGCTGTGTTAATGTGCCAATATAACAACCAGAATAGCTTCTCTAATATTTAGTCCATCACAGGAAATATTGTACCTATAAACAGGGCGAGTACTGGTGCTGAAGAGTTCTCCAGTAAAATAACCCCAGTATCTCTTTCAACACGTTTTGCCCTATTCTCTTCTCAACCACTCCAGCTCCCTTAACCTTCTCAATCCAAGGCTGCTCACAACACAATATCAACACTACATGATATACCTCCAAAAATGTTTGTATCTATCGATTGGAGCACCACTCACATCTAACAAATATGGCCAATATGAAATGTATCAAAAAGACATTTATTTAAAAACAAATTCCGAGCTAAGGCGCCATTATAGCGAGTGCGCAGAGACTTCCGTTTTTTCCGAGGATAGAAATATTGGAGATCATATCTATCTATTTTCCTGTGCTGATACTGGAGTTCTATAGGTGGTTTTAAGAATTTGTTTTTAAATAAATGTCTTTTTGATACATTTCAAATTGGCTATATTTGCTATATGTGAGTGGTGCTCCAAATGATAGGTACAAACGTTTCGCCCTATATTTGCAGGCTTTTTTTTCAAGCAATCCACTTAATTGCCTGAGCATTTCCTTTTAAATGCTATAATCAGATATGGCATTGCATTATTTAAGAGATTGCTATGTTGATAAACAATACCCTTGTTTTATTCCCCAACTGTGATCACAACCATGCACAATTATGTTTCCACAATACACAGAAAAATAATACATAAAGAAACAGAACTATCTAAATTGTGAATTTGAATTTCACATTTATGCTTTAAAATGCATCTTCTGGACGCCCGAATAGTCTTAGTAAAATAGGTCCGATTCCATGGACATCTCCATTGATATATCACTCCACAACTTTTATAATACTAATAGTACATGATTTAATCATAAATCACTTAGATCCATCAAAGCTAAAAAATTGCTCAGTTTGATATACACATTTACAATCATTGCATGAGCCACAGCTATATATCTTTTGTATTTTAATCCTATTTAACCAATTTGTACCTGGGGAAGATCTCCTAAATTCACTGCTTACCAGCTTATCTCACAAATTAGGTGACATTTTGTCCAGAGTCATGGGACTGTCTCCAACTATATGTCTTAACATGTCATTTTGAGTCAGAAGATGCCAGTGCTTACAAAGTCCACTCAATGTTGCCCAGTGTTCTCCAAACATCGTAATGAATTTAACTTCAAGATTGTGCAGTTTTATTATCCTGATTATTTTTACATAGTAACATAGTATGAAAAATGAGAATTATATAAGCCTTCCTGCTACCAAATGAGTATTAGTCTGTTTACCTGAACTTTCTACTTTACCTACTAATACACAGTATAACTCTGTATAGTCACACTCGAAAAAAAAATGTATCTAATCGTCTCTTAAATGTATCTATTGTATCTGCCATTAACACATCTTTGGGCAAAAAATTCCATAATTTAGCAGACCTTACTGTAAAAAAAAAAAACCCTTCCTCTGCTGAAACTGAAACCCCTTTTCCTCTAATCTTAAGGGGTGGCAGGTGGTTATTTCTCTAACAACGAGTCTCCTAAAAATATTCAATAAAGTTCATAAGAAGTATTGGGATGTTTCTTCCCAAATGCATATCTTTACATTTGTCCACATTAAACTTCATATTCCATTTGTTTGCCCAATCTGCCATTTTATGTAAATTCCTCTGTAGACAGCAAACTTCCTGTTCTGAATTTATTGCCCTACATAATATAGTGTAATCTGCAAATATTTACATTATCTATATCTATTTTGAGGTCACTGATAAACATGTTAAAAGCAGTGGTCCAGGTACTGAATCCTGAGATACTCCACTCTCAACTTTCCATTTTCAACAACACCCTGTTCCCTATCCTTCAACCAGTTTTCTATCCAGTTGTGTCTAAAATTTAGATGTACTACATCAACTGTTTTACCATTATCTGGGTTGCTATTTACTTCTTCATAGAAGCTCAAAAGATTAGTTTGGCAAGATCTATTCCCCATAAAACCATGTTGATTCCTACAAATAACCTTATTTTCCGTTGTTTTGTCCTGAATATAATCCCTTCTAGTAGTTTTCCCACTACAGAAGTTAAACTCACAGGTCTTTAATTCCCAGGTTCTGTTTTAGTTACCTTCTTAAATAAAGGCACTACACTGACTTTACGCCAATACTGTGGCACTGAGCCTGTGGCGATAGTGTCTGTAACGAGTAAAAAGAGGACCTTAAAATCTCAGGTATAATACGCACCTGTGTATAATACGCAGGTGCATATTATACCAAAGATTTTTTCTCCCCTTGCTAAAAAATTATAAAGGCTGGCCGATCCCTTCCCTCCCTCCCCCGGGTCAAAGTCGCTCTCAAAACAAGCCTTACTAGCTTGAAGTGATGCGGACTTCAAGTTTAACTTCAAGCTAGTAAGGCTTGTTTTGAGAGCGGCTTTGACCCGGGGGAGGGAAGGGATCGGCCAGCCCTATTTTATTTTTTATTTTTTAAACTCTCGTGTATAATACGCACCCCCCACTTCACATAAGGTGAAGTGGGGTAAAATTGTGCGTATTATACCCGAGATTTTACGGTAGTCATTCCTAAGAACCCTTGGATATATACAATTAGGGCACAGTGCTTAATTTTGTCCAATGTTGCCATGACCTCTTCTTTTGTTAACCAAATATTGCATAATGGTATAGTTTTATTTGTAAAATGTGGAAGCTCTTCTACCATTTCTTGCTCCCTGGTATATACCGATACAAAGAATGTATTTAGAACATTAGCCTTTTCCTTATTCTCTCTATCCATCTCATTTTTCAAAGGTCCAATGCACTCCATCTTATGTTTTTTTTTACCATTTATGTATTTGAAAATTTTTTGGGGGATTACTCTTGCTCTCTCTTGCAATTTGAGTTTTAGGATCTATTTTTGCTAACCTAATTGCCTTTTTGTCATCCCTATTCTGATGGAGGGCCCCTGATAATTCCTTTTTAATACTTTTCATGAATAGCCCCACTGTACAAATCTAGTAGTCAATTCCTTTGCCTGATGTCTGAAATCATCAAAAGTACTAGAATTCTGACATAACCTTAAATATTGCCCATAGGGAATACCTTTAATCTGCAAGGCAAGGTGGTAGCTTTTTACATGTAATAGTAAAGTATTACAAGCCTCAGAATGGTCACTAGTCATTATTAATATTCATCTCATTAGAATTGAGCAAATCTATTAACTGTTTAAGCTTCATATAATTTCAACCCAAATTAACAGCATTTAATCTATAAAGTGTAGCCATAGGGCTACATGCTTGCCAAACTAATGGGTGCTCAACACCACAAGCTGTTCCCACGAGGTGACTGAGGAATAACGACACTGACAAGTACAGATAGACAACTGGTCAATGCGTTGTTCCTGAATATCCATCCTTGACGGGATATTAGGCAACTGTCAGCTACCAGTACCTGTACTTTCAGAGTTCATGGCCCTTTCATACTGTCATGGGGTGACTGAGGAATAACGACACTGACAAGTACAGATACAGTAAAATCAACATCTTTATTAAAATAAGAACAGAATAAATACAGATAGCATTTCCCCAACCTTCACGGGACCAGGTGTGAAGATAGTGCCTAAGCACTTCCCCAACCCTCACTAGCCAGGTATGGAGACAGCACAGGATCCGCCGACTGCACAGAGGCTGATACCACTCTGGCTGTAGTATGCAATGGTAGCAGGGACAGCAGTAGCTACTGCTGCAGGAGAAGCTGAAATGCCCAGGCAAAACAGAAGGTATTCCCTTAGAATGCTAGGGTAGAACAAGGCAACAGAGACAGGAATCCCTAGAACGCTAAGGAGAGTAGGCAGTGGTGACTGAGCTCCCTAGAACGCTAGGGTAAACCTACAGGCAATGGTGACTGAGCGCCCTAGAATGCTAAGGTATACCTACATGCAATGGTGACTGAGAACCCCGGACCGCGAGGGTAGAACAGGCAACATTGACTGAGATCCCTAGAACACTAGGGTATACTCAATGGCTCTAACTGGCAACAGGTAGAACAGGAATGCCAGAGACAAGGTCTGACGCAGTAACTGAGCACCGCTTGAACCGAAGGAAACAACAGAGCATGGTAAGCACAAGCGGAGACAGTAGGCCAAGGGTAGGAAACAATCGGATAGTCAGCCGGAGCAGGGGTCAACACAGAGCGGGTAGTCAACCAAAGCCAAGAGTCAGACAGGATCGTGTAGTCAGCCAAAGCCAAGAGTCAGACCAGATCGGGTAGTCAGACGGAGCCAAGGGTCAGACCTGAGCGGATAGTCAGACGGAGCCAAGGATCAGACTGGAGCAGAAGGCAACTAGTCAGGGATCAAACGTAGCCGGAGTCAAACTTAGCCATTAATACAAAGAATCAGAGCATCGGAATAACACAAGAGCTTATCACACAGATACACCACGAAAGGGCAAAGGAGTACAGCAGGCTGAGGCCTATAAGGCCTAGCATGTAGACGGAGACTCATTCTGGCAATTAACATCAGCCTATAAGAATAGCGAATGCGTCTAAGCACGACAACCAGGAAGTAATGGCAATGTCGCCTGCAGTACAGCGCTCATGGGGGGCAATCACAGGCACCTAGATAATATTGTAGAGGTCCTACATTTCTCCACAAACATAAAATGTAATTATTTTCTTGATACATTATCAAGTCATTCTCTAATGCTGTAACAATCATTCTCGTTGAGTTGACAAACAATTTCACCTTGGTATTTCTCCTCCATAATAATACATTATCTCCCGTATTGCGGGATTTTATGATAAACTCAGGATGTGCTTGAAGATCTTCATGTCTGTTCATTCACTACAAGTGGGATTGTCCTTCCCCACAACATTTATATCTTTATCCAAATCTCTCAATACAGCATCAGTGAAAGCCTTAATATGTATATTCCAAATTTAAAGGGGGCCATTTAGTAGATTTGGGGGCTAGAGTAGTGAATTATTTAAAGGGATAGTAATACTTCATTTTAACTTTATTTTATTTTGTAGGCATTAAAAAAACATGAAGAATGATATAAGTCTTATCTCTGAAACCTTTATGGTTTAAGAGATATTCACAAACAAAGTATCCCCCCCCTGTTCAACCAAATCAGAAGGGAGATGCCCAGGTAGACTGCAGAGAGGGACAATCTTCAATTAAGATAATGGAAAAAGCTGAAAAACTTATCAAGGGGGGAAGGGCTTTCATTGTTTTCATACAAAGAAAATTGTCCCCTTCTGTTATCTGTACTGTCATACAACCAGACTCACATCTGAGAAGAGATTGCTTACACTAGGTAAAAGGGGCGGGGAGGGGAACTTTGCTTGTGAATATCTCATAAACCATAAAGGTTTGAGCGATAAGACTTATATCATTCTTCATGTTTTTTTAATGCCTACAAAATAAAATAAAGTTAAAACGAAGTGTTACTATCCCTTTAAGCATCGCTTTTTTTCCTAAAACTCCCTTCTTTTCTAGTAAAAGATCTTCCAGAATTTGAGTAATTTGTAAATTTTTTTTTGATAATGTATGAATATTTTTTTTTCAAATTCCGGTTCCGGACTCCCCGAACGGCGTGCAGCCGCGGGGGGAGCCCAGAATTCCATGACGGTCATAGTACATCAGGGGTCGTTAACTCAGATTGACCCATGACGTACTATGACCGTCAAGGTTCGTTAAGGGGTTAAGAGGATTTTTCTCGAAATGAACAAATGAACATCCATTACAATCGCAAATTAACCACCCCTATAACAAAAAAAGAAGGAAAGTCCCTTCCTCTATACAAAGACATAATCATATTTAAGTTAAAATTCAGTCAAATTGACAATCACATTCTCCACAGAAGTCTCCTCAAATGTTCTTCTATTCTTTTGGCTTGGTCCCTCTTGGGCTTTGGTTTTGTTTTTGCTTCTTCCTCTTCCTATGTCCCCTTCTTGTTTTTCTTATTCTCCCATTATGTCTAAAAATCCTTAATATTCCTTATATATTTTCTCTTTTTATGTAGCAGTATTTCATTTTGTACTTTTCCTTTCAGACTTCAAGGGATAGTAATTCTTAAAAATTACTATCCCCCATGTTGTGGCCAGTAAAAAACTGAGTTAAATGAGACCAGTGGCATCTATCAAACCTTTATGGTTTGAGAGATATCCACTTTCAAACTTTCCTCTTTTTGGCTTTTCCCCTGACATCAGCGTTCTAGCTGAGAGCAAGGGAATCCTCTCCTGGGATCAGCTGGCGTTTTAAGATAAGGATTTCTTTTTTATTAACGCGATCTTGGCTCTGCTGCAGAGCCTCTGCCGGTCCCGGGACCAGATTCCCTCGCTGTCAACTAGAATACTGACATCAGTGGAGAGGGAACTTTGAAAGCAGATATCTCTCAAACCATAAAGGTTTGAGATATGCCGCTGGTCTCATTTAACTCTGTTTTTTTATTGGCTACAACATGGGGTATAGTAATTTTTAAGTATTACTATCCCTTTAAGACCATCATTCACATTCTGAAAGTTCTGTGATCATAGCTAGAACTATTGTACTTTTATCCACTTTCTGTTTTCAATCAGATACTTTTATTTTTTGTATCCTCAATAATAAAATCTATCAGCTCGGATGAACATTTTTTAATGCAGCATACCAATTCTCCATAAAACCCTAATTTTACAAATGTTTCAACCCTCAAGCTACTATCTTAATTTTATCCCATGACTCTAAATGAAAACATCCCATTTCATTTCAAGTAACAGCTTCTTATGGCCTTTGAATTTAAATAGGTCTAACTGTGAGGACTCTCCTCCTATATTCAGGCCACCACAGAATATCTACATCCCATTTATATTTAAAGGGATAGTAATACTTAAGTATTACTAATCCCTATAGTAAAGCCCTACAAAAAAAAACATATTGCCCCCAGTGTCATCTCTCAAACCTTTATGTTTTGAGAGATGATCGCTTCTAATGTTGCCCTCTCCCTCCCCCTTCCCCGTAGTCAGCATTTTAGCTGACTGCAGGGAAGAGAGTCGTACGACTTTCAGGCAGCTCTCCAGCACAACCTGATTGCGTTAACTTAAAAAACATTTTCACTGAAATGGTCTTCTACGTGTGCTTGGTTTGCAAGCACACGTAGAAGATCTTTTTAGTGAAAGTTTTTTTTTTTAGTTAACGCGATCGCGGCTCTGCTGCAGAGCCGCCTGATGATCCGTGACCGGATTTCCCTTCAGTCAGCTACAAAGCTGACTTTGGGGAAGGGGGAGGGAGAGGGCAACTTTAGAAGCGTTCATCTCTCAAACCATAAAGGTTTTAGAGATAACACTGGGGGCAATACGTTTTTTTTGTAGGGCTTTACTATAAGGATTAGTAATACTTAAGTATTACTATCACTTTAATATAAAAAGCCATTGTGTCTGAATCTCAGATTGTAATCATGGGCACAGACCTGAAGTATCCTCTCTCTTCAGAGTCAACTAAACCAGATCAATGAAATGAGTAATTAGTTAAGGTGCTCAATAAAGACAAAAGAAATAGGACAATATACCTATTGAGAGCACACTTTCTGTATTTCACCTCTACATAACTATGCTTAATTATTGCATGGGGTGCTAAGGACCAGAATAAAGCCTAAATACACAAAAAAGAAGAAAAAAAAAACTCAAAATAGCACCCAGTAGTCATGTTAAATATTCCTATTAAAACCAAAAATAAGTAGGCAATAATCTGAAAAAAATAAGTTATTTAATATCATGCAAAAAATACACTAAGATCTTGGATCAACTGGAGTCTCTATAGCCAGGAACTGTACCCCCAATCATAAACAGAATCTAAAATGAATTCCCACCCAGCAGTGAAAGATTTTTTTTTATCATCAATGACCACTTGAAGAACCCAAATATTCATGAGGTTATTGAAGAAGAGCAAACTTTATGGCTGAAAGATATGAACGATTGATAGTTAACATATATCCTTTTTACTTACATTTTTAAATGTTCTAATAGGAAAAATAGTAATACTGCTACAGTTTCCTTGTTAGGACAACATATTACATTTTTTCTACAGTATTAATTATAGAAATATATATTTTACAAAACAAAATTAAATATTGTAAGATTGCGTTGGGCAAGGTGAGGCTCTCTAACTCCTGTCAGAATATGACTCCCATCTATCCCCACCAGCCATTGGCTAGCAGGGGACAATGGAAGTAGTCTGGAAGCAGCCAGAAAGCTTTGTGCTGCCCAGACCTACTCCACATCTAAAGGTGCCCATACACAGGGCAATTTTGGTTGGAACTGACTAAGGATCTGGGGTTTGATTCAATTACCAGTGGTAATTTCCCAATCCCCACTGAGGGAATTTTTAACAGAGAATGGCATTTATATGGCCAGTCCCTGTTCAAAATGGTTCCCATGCTCCCATTGGCTGGGAGGTGTAGTTAAACAGGGCATGGAATGTACCCTGGAGTAACCACATCTCAAAGCCATTCATCTTCCAGCCAGAGGGCTCACAAATGCACGTTTTGCTATTCCTCCAATCATTTTGAACAGGGACTGGCCATATAAAACCCATGTTCAAATGGCGCGAAAGGTGCCTCCATGGGGACTTTTAGTTCTTTTTTTCTGCCGAATGGAGGCGTTAATTTTGAGACTTATTTCTTTTTTATAGGGGCGACACAAAGTATACACACAAGAAGATGACAGATGAAGAAAAGAAGAAGATGAGAGAGGAAGAAGAAGAGAATAGGAGCTTACAGAAATGTAATTAAAGTGGAAGAGCAGGGTGCAGAAGATCCTGCTGGATATCAAGCTTACAAGTAAGTGTTTAATGTTAATGGATTGGTGTTAGCTTTAGGGGGATTAATATGTTTAGTGCCAGAGGGGTATGCAATGCTGTGCAACACTTTGCATACCCCACTGGTACTCAAAGGGTTAATTTTCTTTTTATGTTGCCTAATGCTTTTTGGTACCTTAGCTGTACTGATATGGGGCTTAGGGCCCCATATCAATACATCCACAAGTCACTAGTATAGGGATCCCTGGTTGCATATATGTGTGTTTTTTTACACAGTTCACTTACGCGTCGGTGGTAAGGAACACGTGTTAGGGGACTCAACTTCGATTCTTCTAGGCACAAATTTTTGGCGACAAAAGTGACCCCCTTTACATGTTTTAGTAGCCACTGCATGTGAATGAATTACAAATTTGTCGCCTTTGATCACAGTGGACTATATTTTGGTTCTTTTTTTACTGTTTGGTTTTGTGTCGCACACACACATACCACACACACCTGCCTGTCAATAAACCAATAGATTTACTCAATTAGGGTCTTATGTTCAAAGGACAATTGGGGCAATTGTGCTGCAAATTAGCTATACCATCAGAAAGATACAAATTCCCATTTATTTAAATTGGGGAAATGAAACCTGTGAATGCTTGAGAGGTCTCCAATGCATTGCAAAGCAATGGTTCAATGGCCCATGTCTACCAAGGGGAGTTTTATTTGTCCCCTATGGTGGAGATGGTTTGTCGCACTTTATTTTGATAATAAAACCCTTAGCATTATTTACAAGTGTTGTGATGTGAGTTCTTCAAAGGTTAACCCTTTGAGTGCCAGAGGGCACTGCATTCTGTACCCCTCTGTCACCCATAGGGTTAAAGTCCAAATTTGCTCCATCTTCATACTTAATACAAAACACAATTCAGGTTTCCTGCAGAAGAAAATATAGAATAAAAATCTTTGCAAAACAGGAGGGGAAAATACAGTTCTAGACAGATAATGCATATGGTTCAGTTTTTACAACCAAATGGTTTGCATTAAACCGCCTATCAAGAATTAATCTCAAACAAATTGCTATGTCATTGTGACTTTCTCCTTACATCCACTTCTTGGTCTGCTGTGGTAGGATAATGGTAAGGGTTGCCAACCCCTGAAAATGTTTTTTTACTGAGAGTATTGAAAAAATATGCTAACAATCATACTTTTTTTACAGACACGATTCCATGAACCACTAAATTACTCCTCCCACAGCTCCTTTGATCTAATGCAGCTATAGCATTGGAAAAAACCAACTGCACCATAGGTGAGAACTAGACAATCCAATTGACTTTTAAATGGGGCTCTTAACCCCTTGAATGCTACAAAAGACTTCAACACACTGATTTGCAATGTGAGTTGACCTTTCTTGCATTCAATGGGTTTAAATCAATGAGAAGTTTGTGAATTCTTGTCCACAATAATGCAATTGGAAAGTTCCAGAAATTATTCACTTTTCTTTTCAAAGTGAACGTCTGCAGAACCAGTCTAAAAACTCACTTAGCATCGTATTCCATTCACATTATAGTAAGGAACACATTAACCCTCTGACAAATGTGCTCTATCACAATTTTTATTGACACCAATTATTTTTTGTACTGATTGACAGTAAATTTACTAATGGTTAGCTTAGTGTATATATATATATATTTTTTTTTACAGTAAATCCACTGATAGTTGGCAATCCTGATTACGGATGACTTACTTTTTTTTTCATGCCCTTCACTGAACTGAAGGTTTCCTGAAGATTAAAATATTCCCCTCCCTAGTGAAGATGTGGGCCATTAACAGGTAAATTGTATAGTCAAGGAGGCTCCACAACTTCTCTTAGACTGGAAATCTACAGTCATCTAAAAGTAGTCCATAAAGCTATCGGTATTGAATGCTGAGGCAGCTTGCCTTCAGTGAACTGCATTCATTATCATTCCACCTAGTGAGGTTTCTATGTCACCATGTTCATTTTATACTTCTGTTTGGTGAGTGACTCTTTTGTTTAATCGTCCTATTGAGCAGGGAACAAAGAAGGTTTAGGGGATACAGTAATACACTATGTGCTATCTCTGCAAAAGCCAGACAACAAGGAGTATTCCAGTAGCATTAGATGTTTTCAAAACCAGTGAAATCAGAAAGAGGTATAAACGGCCATATCCAATAAGAAAAGTGGTGCAATTCTTGAGTATACCAACTGTAGCATAGGGGAAAATAAACATTCACAAAATATCTGTTGATTTAAATCTCATTCTTTGACCCATTTAATGATAGGCATCCAATGGATTGTGAAGCAATGGTATTAAGATCTCTGTAGCATTCAAGGGATTAAAAGCACATTTTAAATCATTGGGAATTGTATTTTATTCCCTATGGTTTGCTTCAGTACTGCCTCTCTATAGCTCGGGGGTGCCAGTAGGTAGATTATGATCTTCAAGTAGGCCACTAAGGGGTTTCTGATAGACCACAAGAAGATACATTTTGCTTGCGGTGGATACCTCTCTAGCATTCAAGGGTTAAAAGCAGATTTAAGTCAAGATAAACATTTGGAAAGTTTTATTTGTCATCTAAGGTAAAGCCGGTTTGTTCCAGAATTACCTGATTTTTTACAATATTGTGACTTTTGGTCCAATATTATTCTGTATAGAAAGGCAACATGTTTTGCAACACGTGTGGATGTGATGGTGAGGGACAGCTGAAGCATACTGCTCAGGTAGTAGGTCATGATAGGATGGCTATGAAAAAATAGATCCTATGTCACTAAAGTCTGGGCACACCTGCTATAACTTATTACAAATGGCCCAAAGGCAGGAAGCTAAAGCAGAGCTATTCTAGAACAAACCAACTGCACCATAGAGGAGAAAATAATAATCCTCTATGGTGCAGTTGGTTTGTTCCAGAATAGCTCTGCTTTAGCTTATAATAATAATAATAATAAATAAATAGCAGGTGTGCCCAGACTTTAGTGACATAGGACCTATTTTTTCATAGCCATCCTATCATGATTCATGATACATGATTCATGTTTTTTAAGTCTACTCAAATGGGAGCAAAATTAGCAAAAAAAAAACAAAAAACGCTATGGCTGCCCTCTGCATCTCCAGAACAGATCTTGCTAGCCATTTGTTTGTTTTTTTTGAGAGGGGAGGGTGTTGGATTGAACTCAGAACAGAAGCCACAAACACTTGGGTGCTCATTCCCCATTGCCCTGCTGTGTCAAGCTATTGAGGTTTTTGGGGAGATGCATATGCAAAACAGGAAGCTGTACTGAGGTGATGCAGTACTGAAACATAGCTTTATCAGCAGGTCACCTCCCAGGGGAGCAGATCTGATGATAAGGCAGCTATCGCATGATAGGTGCCCTTTATATTTGACATGTAACTCTAAGATAAGTTAATTTGAAAGAGAATTAAAAACTGCTTAAATGTTGTACTAGCCATTTCTTTGTATTGTAAACTGAGAAATGAACCTTTGCCAGTAGCACAGTGTGACACTTTATGCTAATTAGTTTAGGTGCTGGGCCAATATATGCATACACTGTGTTATAAATCTGGGCAGAACCCACACGGTGGGAACATGGTTAACAGTACAGCGAGCAATGTTTGTCCTCAAACAAAGCTAATTATCACACAGTGCAAGGCCACTAAAATGTAAAGGTTCATTTCTCGAAAGCTATTTATTTTACAGAAAAATGGCTAGTACAACACAGGTACATTTTATCACTCTACTAATTAAACTAAACTTGACAAGGTAACAGATCTGCTTCAAATGAGGCTTTTAACTTCTTTACTGCTAGAGAGGTCTCCAGCTTATTGCTTTGCAAAGCTTTGGAGACCTTTCTAGCATTCAGGGATTTAAAACCCATGTTTAAATCACATTTTAGGAATTTTTATTTCTTCCCTATGGTGCAGTTGATTTGCTCCAGAACAGCAACTTGTTTATTTATTGAATATGGGCACTAATTTGTATTAGGATAATGCATCTAAATATTGATATTTGTTACAGTTTACTTTGGTTTCAGCATCATCTGCAGGCGCGAGGTTTCAAGCATGCCACAGGCCTCTGTTTTATGTGTTTGCTTCCTGTAGTCTCCTCCTACCTACTTCCTCCCTCTGAGCTGCACCTCCTACCTACTTCCTTAGGAGGGGTTTAAAGGGCTGACTGAGTCCTGACTCAGTTGCCCTTGCATTGTTGTACAATACAGTTCTGTTTCCCTTGGGCTCTGTGTATGACCTGGCTTGCCGCAGTATAGACATAGTCCTTCTCTCCTTCTGAAGGCCCTCTCCTCCTTTGAAAGTTGGGTAGTACCCACCTGCATAGGTGCTCCCCCCTCAGTCAAATGGTGCGACAGAAAGGTCCAACCAGGCCTTAGAGTAATTCCTCCGCTGTTATATCTCCGACCACCATGACAATTGGGCTACCCTGTTGCCCTGGGCGGAGTTTGCCCAGCATTGTGTGGTCAATTCTTCCTCACGGAGTTTGCCATTCCTGATCAATTATGGGTTTCAACCCTCTGAGCTACCAGAGGCCTTCCAAGCACAAGAGATTCCAACTCTGGATGAGCATTTAAGGGCACTCCATTCCTCATGGGCACAGGTACAGCATACCCTACATGGTTCTGCACAGCGGCAGAAAAGGCAGGTGGACCGTAGGCAACTGCCAGCACCTTCCTTCCAGGTGGGAGATAGAGTGTGACTGTCTTCCCGAAACTTACACCTCCAGGTTCCATGCAATAAGTTGGCTCCTCGTTTTGTTGGTCCCTTCCGAGTGATACGCAAGATTAACCCTGTGGTTTATGCTCTTGATCTTCCTGCCAATATGCCTATCCACAACGTATTTCAGGTGTCATTGTTGAAGCTCTTGGTCTGCAACTGGTATACCTCTGCTCCTGTTCGTCCAGCTCCAATGAGAGTTGCAGATCATGAGGATATGAGGTACAGAACATTCTGGACTCCCATAAGAGTAGAGGGCTCTTACAATATTTTATTCATTGGAAGGGCTACGGTCCTGAGGAGCGCTCCTGGATACTTGCCAGTGATGTCCACGCTCCTGTATTGGTACGCAGGTTTCATGCTCGATTCCCTGACAAACCCCAGCCGGCTCAGCGGAGGGGGGGCTTTGGGGGGGTACTGTTACAGATTGCCTTGGTTTCAGCATCATCTGCAGGAGCGAGGCTTCAAGCATGCAGCATGCCTCTGTTTTATGTGTTTGCTTCCTGTAGTCTCCTCCTACCTACTTGAAGGGGGAGAACCTATGCAGGTGGGTGCTACCTGACTTTCAAAGGAGGAGAAGGCCTTCAGGAGGAGGGAAGGACTATGTCTATACTGCGGCAAGCCAGATCATACACAGAGCCTAAGGGAAGCAGAACTGTATTGTACAACAACGCAAGGGCAACTGAGTCAGGACTCAGTCAGCCCTTTAAACCCCTCCTCAGGAAGTAGGAGGAGCACCTCAGAGGGAGGAAGTAGGTGGGAGGAGAATACAGGAAGGAAACACATAAAACAGAGGCCTGCTGCATGCTTGAAGCTTCGCGCCTGCAGAACATGCTGAAACCAAGGTAATATGATTGAAACAATATGTTGGATACCACATTTCATACCTACACTCACCTCAGAGGTAGCAAATCACGGTCCTCAGAAGATACCAGAAGTGCATTGTCACGGTTTGTTATGACTCTCAGACACAGAGTTAGGTAAAAACACAACTTTATTGACAAGGAATGCGCAGTCAATTCCATAAATATTTCAAGTTGGTTGATAAACCCTCTGCACAGGTTCGGATCACCATCATATCTGAGTGGCAACGGGGCCGTAGCGGTTAACCCCTTAACTGCAGCCCCTGAGGGCATGGTATCGTTCTCCGGTGTCTGACCTGGGGAGACCACCGGACTCGGAACAGACTTATCTGAGAGTACAGTGCGTTCAAGAATAGTTTGGATCGCTACCGCTAGCTGATCCAGGCGTTGCTCATGTACATCCATCCTCCAATGGATGTTCTGTGTATTACCATCGCTCTTACTATCTGAGGTCATGGCCTTTTTGTACTGCCACGGTTTGCTATGACTCTCAGACACAGAGTTAGGTAAAAACACAACTTTATTGAAAAGTTAAAGAAAACCCGATAGGGTAGCATACACATACAATATATATAGAGTGATTTACATAGTAGCATAGTACTGATACATGGAATGAGATACAGGCTCTACCGGCCCTGCCAATACCGGGTAAGGCAACCTTAGTTGGCACAAGATGCAAACAGGTTCTACCAGCCTTACCAATATACCGGGCAGGGCAGCCTGGAGGCTAGTGCAATGAAGAAGAGGCTCTACCGGCCTTGCCAATATACCGGGCAAAGCAGCCTGGAGACAGGTACCATGACTAGAGAAGGCTCTACCGGCCTTGCCAATATACCGTGCAAGGCAGCCAAGAAACTGAGACTGCGAGTAATGAGGCTTTACCGGCCTTGCTAATATACTGGGCAAGGCAGCCAAGAAACGGAGACTGCGAGTAATGAGGCTTTATCGGCCTTGCCAATACCGGGTAAGGCAACCCAAGGAGGAATGGAAACGATCAGGTTCTACTGGCCTTACCAATACCGGGCAAGGCAGCCTAGACTGCTGACAATGGTGGCAGCACAGGTGGCCAAGGTGACTAGCTAGGTGGAGACACCAGTCACCTAAGATGACAAGCAAGGCCCACTGGATATACAGAACGGAGTAGACTACCAGCCACACATGAATGGAACAAATACCAGCAGCGTACCACAGTCACAACCGGTACTGTTAGAGCAATTAGCTACCGGTATAAACAGGGAGCGAACCAGTACCCGTGTACTGGAGTAATCCTTCAATCTGTAAGGCTGTCTAGGACTGAACAGCCTCCGATAAGTGGAGCGAACCAGTACCCACGTACTGGAGTAAGCAGTGACTCTACCAGTGCAACAGCAGCTGGTTACAGTGGAGCGAACCAGTACCCGCGTACCGGAATAACCAAAGACACTACCGGTGCAACAGCAGCCGGTTACAGTGGAGCAAACCAGTACCCACATACTGGAGTAAGCAGTGACTCTACCAGTGCATCAGCAGCCGGTTACAGTGGAGCGAACCAGTACCCGCGTACTGGAGTAAGCAGTGACTCTACCGGTGCATCAGCAGCCGGTTACAGTGGAGCGAACCAGTACCCGAGTATCGGAATAACCTATGACTCTACCGGTGCAACAGCAGCTGGTTACAGTGGAGCGAACCAGTACCCGCGTACTGGAATAACCAATGACTCTACCCGTGCAACAGCAGCCGGTTACAGTGGAGCGAACCAGTACACGCGTACTGGAGTAAGCAATGACTCTACTGGTGCATCAGCAGCCGATTACAGTGGAGCAAACCAGTACCCGCATACTGGGGTAAGCAGTGACTCTACCGGTGCATCAGCAGCCGGTTACTGTGGAGCGAACCAGTACCCGCGTACTGGGAAACCAACAAGTGAATGAAAATGTTGCCCAGTCCACAGGATGAGACATACACCCGGTAGATGATACAGCAGGAACCCAGCCGAGGATGAAGAGGTACAGCTCTGCAGACGGTCAACCAGATCTGGAACGGTAGCAGGAAACAGCAACAGGTACAGCAACTCCAACCGGATCAGGAACGGATGCAGGAACCAGGCGACTAGGAAGCAGGAACTGGATGACTACAGGCAAGCAGGAACAGCGACAAGGCCCAGGAAGCTCAGGAACTCAATGCAGGTACAAACAGCATAGAGACAACACGAAAGGGCAACCAAAGGGTGCCCAAGCTCAGTCTAAATAGGCAATGCAGGGCGGGCTGAAGGCAAGCAGCCAATGGAGAGCCCCCTACAGGTAACTGACATGTAAAGGCAGCAATCACGGGCACCGTGATATGCATGTTCTGTAGACATTCACATGAACATGAGAAGGATCCAACTGTGATGCACCTGTGTAGCGTGCAATCAGCAATTTCCTAAAAACATACACTGTTGGTCGCTTTTGGGGACCATGGTTGGTTACCCCTCCATAAATATATACAGCTGCACCTTAGTGCTAGGAACATACATGTTTGTACAGGGCTGGACTTCCCATTTATAATGTAGGGAACTGCCTTGGGGCACCTGATTATAAGAAGCATCTCAGCTGTGATAGCCAATCCCACAAACTGAGTTGTGGGAGTGATCAGATAAATCATAATTCCCTTGGTCTTTAAAGGCTGGATTATTTAACAATGTATTTATCACTGTAATGGTTAGCTTATATACCAGTTTACATGCTTATTTGCTGGCCATAATTTAACACCTTTAATGCTAGACAGATCTCCAACATATTGTAATGGATTAGATACCTCTCTCACATCCAAGGATTTAAGAGTCTGTTTGCAATTGTATGAAACAGGCTAAGGTTATTTTCTGTATCAAACTGTGGTTGGGGCTGGGGGTGGGATCATGGGAGAAGTGTGGTGTGTCTATGGGGGAGTAAGGGCATCTAGGACGATGCTTTGATTGGAAACACCTGAGCTTAAGCTGAGCCATGACTATATGCAGAAACAATCACAAGAAACACTTAGGAGCTGAATATATGTATACGTGTTGAGGGGAGTGAGCATCAAACATTATCCCTAAATCTGCCTGCTCTGCCTCATAAGAAACCAGTCCAACAGGCTGGTTTCCTATTAGCATAATTAATTAAACAATTCAGTTCCACTATAAGAGCATAATTAATTAAATAATTCAGCTCCACTCCTAGATTACCTTGAATCAGTGCAAAAACATCTAAGGAACCTCTGAACACATCATATCGGAGACACAATGTACAAAGTACAAATCTGCTTCTCTCTAATTATTGGTATCACAGTCAATAGAACATACAAATGGTATTCCATCATATATAATAACAAAAAGATAAGAGCATAATGGTTTTAAGTAAAGCTGTCACATCCACCTGCAATGCAGATGAATGTCATCTGCAGCTGCCTGAATGATGAGTCTGATTGATGAGAAAACGTCCTTGCTACTGCAGCCAGGAATGGCTGTAGTAGAAAAACCTCTGGAGCTTGCTCTCCTCTGATCTAGGCATGACAGGGAGTGGAGTGTCAGCTAACCAGGTGTCTGACTACAGGGATAGTAACCCCCAGATCTCAGAGAGGTGGACTTGAGATGGCAGGCTCCTCCAACAAGGGTTGGTAGGGTCCAGGCTAGGTTGTGGCTCTAGAGATCAACTCTTGCTGTCGTAGGCCCCTGTGGTGTGTTGTGCTGTGGCTAGAGCCGTGTAAAGTTGATAGCTGCAAAGCTAAATGACCCCCTTCAGTGGAGCTGAAGAAGGCCCAGGATAACCCACCACAGAAAGGACTAACACTACCAAACCCAGGGTGAATTATTCCAACAATAATTATAAATGAGTAGGACACTCACTAGCAGGAACAGGAGAAGCCACCCAAAGGGTCAGCTCATAGAAAGTCCAGAACCATGCAAGGTCAGCAACAGGCAGGCTATGCAGTACCAAATCATCAAGCAAAGGATTGTCCAGGAACAGGCAAGGGTCAGCATCAGGCAGGCTATGCAGTACCTAATCAGCAGGCAAAGAATAGTCAGGGACAGCCAAGGGTCAGCAACAGGTTGGCTACGCAGTACTTAATCAACAAGCAAAGGATAGTCCAGGAACAGGCAGGGTCAGCAACAGGCAGGATGCAAGGTAAAAAATCTGCAAGCAACTAGGGAAGTCCAGTGGTCAAGCAAGGTCACAATCAAGGAACATGCAAGCGGAAGAGCTAGACACTGAAATAGTACATGAGGAACACTATAATCGCACACTGTGGAGACCAGCGTGCACCCTCTTAAGGCCAGTAACCAGAAGTGTGGCTCGAAAACAAGCACAGAGGATCATAGAGCACCAGATGATCACAGAGAGAAGCTGTGTAGTGGCAAAAGCACCATAGGGCATACATGACATGGAGGAGGCGATAGGGATTGTTAAGTAGAGAAGAAGAAGTATAAGATGACGCAGAAGAATGTGTGGTAAAGATGCTAAAGAGAATGAGATGATAGCATAGAGAAAGGGATTGGGGAGGAAAAAGAAAAGGGAAAATATAGAGAAAAGGATAGAAGAGCTGTAGAGAAAGGGAGGAACAAAAAATAAAGCGGAAAAAAGTTGTGTGGAAAGCACAAAGGATAGCACCAAATTGGAAGGCAGAAAAGGCAGTGTCAGGGTCTAGCCAAGGTCAGGTTGAGGTTATGACTATGAAAGGTACTGAATCAGGATCCAGGAGGGGAAGTCTTATGGAACCAGGATCGGTAGCAAGATAGAGACAAAATAAGGCAACACGGAAAACTTACACTGTAGCTCTAAGATCGAGCACAGATGAAAAGGAACAGATGGAATAAAAATCCAAAATGATGTCAGTTGACATGCTGTGTTATTTTTTTGTAGAAAACAAAAGTTTTCACAAACAGCTGTGCCACAGTTTTATAAACAGGTAATTAATGTCATGGACAAAGGGCTTGAATCATTGTATGGCACAGTTCACTTGTCCACAGATACACGGACAACTAGCCAGAGTACAGACTATATACACAGGCAGCATCAGGAGTACTAAAACCTTGTAGCAGTGCCTAAAGATACTTTTATTATACTATTGCACTATGAATTCTCATGACCATAGTAAGCATAGAGAAAATATAGACATTTTATGAATTTTCTATGTGCAGGAATTTCCTCAAAAAAGAGACGAATCGGGAGGCGTTCCCAACTACGAACGACATGGACACGTGTTGAGGCTGCTCCTGGGCTTTCAGCTGCTGAAGCTTATTTAACAGGCTTCATTTATGAGCATACCTGGGAACTTCCAGTTGAGGGCTACCCGGAGGGTAGTCCTCTGTTCACCAGGGGGTGAGAAAAATGACGCTAATCGCGTCAAAAAGGGGCGGGGCTTGCCGCAAGTGAGGGGGGGGACTTAACCCTTTGAGTGCCAGAGTGGTACGGAATGCATTGCAAAGCAATGCATTCCTTACCACTCTGGCACTCAGAGGGTTAAAGGTGTCACACAGAAGGCTGGGGACTGAGGATCAGCGGGAGAAAAAGCAGATGTGGCAGAGTTTCAACAGAAACTCTCCACATCCGGAGGAATCAGCCTCTGCCCCGGAGACCCGGTAAAGTTATGTCAGAACCGGAGTCTCCGGGGCAAATCCGGAGAGTTCCCAGGTATGTTTATGAGTTACCTTTACCATGCCTGATTCTACAATTCTGGGATCCTATCTGATGTCCCCAAAAAAGAAAAAGAGAACCAGATCGGCTGGAAGTTTGAGTGGATCCCTGGCTCCCTATCTATGCACACTGCTGAACCCGCCTACAGGATCACAGGTGACGTCCTTACGGTCGTGTCTCACTGGCAGTGCTACGGCGATATCTGACTCAGATACTACAGAACCGACCATGGAGCATCTTCCCTCAGTACCACCCGACCTTTTAGCCTCCCTGACCACCAAGGATGACTTACGACTTCTGGCGACCGAAATTAAGGATGCCTTGACAGCCGCCATTACAGAACTTCAGCAGGATGTCCAATCTCTGGCCTCCAGGGTCGACACTATTGAAGAGGCGCAAACTGAAATTGCTTCATCCTTCTCATCCCTGGAACAATTATGTATGTCACAGCAAGACACCATAAATTACTTACAATACAAAGTGGATGACCTGGATAACTGGGGATGGCGTTGCAATCTACGGTTGAAGGGAGTACCGGAGTCCACCCCGCAAAAGGACTTACAATCTTTCTTGCAGTCATTCTTTGCTGATGTTCTGCAGTGGTCTCTTGATGATAACATTCTCATAGATAGAGCCCATAGATCTCTGCGGAGTAGAGGGAGCCCAACTGACCCGCCTTGTGACATTGTTTGTAAGTTGCACTACTTTACTGATAAGGACGCCATTATTGCCGCTTGCAGAAACAAACCATGTGTTAAATACACGGGGGTGGATATACAAATATTCCAGGATTTATCTCCGTTTACACTCTCTCTCAGACACCAACAAAAGCCCCTAACAGAATATCTCAGAGCTCTGGGAATTTTATATCGCTGGGGATTTCCCTTTCAGCTTACTGCTACACATGCCGGTCAAACGGCGACATTAAGCAATCCAGAGGAGGTTGATGAGTTTTGCAATACTCTGGCAATTGCCTTGCCGCCGCCTTCAACAACAGAAAGTAAAGATCCACGACCAAAGTTGGAGGCTAATCAGCGTCTTCGATGGCATCTTGTGGCTATCCCACCGAAACGCAAACGACACAGAACGGATTTATCGCTCGCTATGGTGGAAGAAGGATGGGATTCCTGAACTTTTACTTTTTGGGTTGTTCTACGCAGTTGAATGGACACTCTCCTTACTTTTACTGCTTACCGATTATGCACTTCGGACTCCTTGCAGTTGCTACATACCGGACTGCAGCTGAGTATCATACCACCTCCCTACTTCTTGGTTATTTTTATTCATGTTTGTCTTTCGCTTAATTAATAATGTGCATTGTGTACTATAATGCATGATTTGTACACTATTTGTATGTCCCTTCTCTTAATCCTGTAAGATGGATATGTAGTTTAACTGGGGGGGGGCCATACGGGAATCAGGTATGCACTACTGGGACACCTTCTGGTCTCCTTTGGGTTAATATTGATCCGGATTAGCATTACAGACATGGAGGTGCATATGAGCCTGATCAACTTGGGATTTTGGATCGTTACAAGGGTCCTCCCTGCCTTGCGTGCCTGTTTTCTGGAATTTAAATACTTCTTTATCTTTTGGGTTGTTGCTTGGACAAGTTGGGAGAGTCTTCTACCACAGGTCAGCGCTCCTTCTGAGCCGGATACGATTTGTTGGCTGCTCAGAGGTGATCGTTTTTCTTGGCTGTGCAGCTTGGCAGCTCGGGTCCGGTTCTAGCTGGGACCATTTCGTTCCTGTGTTTTTGTTTTGAGGAGTTATATACTTTCATAGGCCGTTGGTAGTCATCAGAGGCCTTTGCCGATCTCTTCATACAGAATCGGTACAATTTATTCTTTCTTATACTGCATATAATGTCTGGTACTGTTACCGTGTACAACAAATGTATGCCTGTACAATACATGTCATATCTGCCCGATCACAAGCCTTTTTTCTTTTCCACGAAGACATGGATACACTTTATCCATACTATCTGTTAGCAGCCTTTCTGCATATCTTACTTGGCCTTTGGGTCTATCCCACAACAGTGTATCACACTCACACCCACTGGGATTATCCTGTGGTAACGAGTGCTGCGGGTTACTCTCAAACGCTTTCCCTATTGTTATGTTTAACTTTCTCCTACTTCTTTTTCTTACCCTCCCTTCTTTGCTTTTCTCTCACCCCAATTTCCTCCACTCTACCCTCTCCTTTCCCCACTCTCCTAACCCTCACTTCTTAGAGTAGGCACTGTATGGCCTGTACTGCGGGAATATGGAACTCATTACACCTGTTGCTTCTATTATTACACCACCATGCCTTTACCTCACATTAAATTGGTTTCTTATAATGTGAAAGGCTTTAATAGTCCTGAGAAGCATTCCATGGTGATGAGAGAATTAATTCGCTTTCAGTCAGACATAGTTTTCCTTCAAGAGACATACTTGGCGCGACACTCACTGCCGAGGCTCACAATGCTGCAATTTCCCACAGCCTGGACAGCTTCCTCTCCTGAGAAAAAACAGGGAGTTGCTATTTTAGTTAGCCGCACTGTCCCCTGGCTCTGTACTTCTGTCAAGGCTGATCCCCAGGGTCGGTTTTCATTTTTGAAAGGTACTTTAGCAGGGGTTTCAGTTACCTTAGCTAATATCTATGCCCCCACTTCTGGGCAATTATCCTTCTTTGATGATACCTTGCGAATCCTGCAGACCTTCCAGGACGGTTTGATAGTTTTGGGGGGAGATTTTAATTTGCATTTTGACCCATCTCTGGACCGCACCTCTAGTTTGTTTAATTCACACTCCACACAAGTCCCTTCCCAAGTGTTATCCCGCCTGCTGGACCTGACATTAGTAGACTCCTGGAGTCAGGGCTCAAAATTTCCACTAGCCAATGGCAAGTGAAAATTTAGCCCTGGTGAGTAGAAATTCAGCCCTGGTGGGTATGTTATGGCTTGCAGTGGCGAGTAACTTTTCAGGTCTGGCTAGTAGCAAAGGACTTCATATTTTAAGCCCTGCCTGGCATACAGTGAATCCACCTTCTACAGATTTTACTTTCTTCTGTAACCCTCACTTAGACATGCTAACTCAGGTTGAGATTGGATCGATCACCCTTTCAGATCACACTCCGGTATTTCTCACTCTGTCTTTGAATAATTTTCCCCCGTCCTGCCAGAAATTGGAAACTAAACGAATCTCTACTAGGGGACCAAAATGTCAAGGTACTGGTTCTGAGAGGCTTAGATCTTTTCTTCGCCATAAATGTCACACCTGATGTGTCAGCTTCAGCAATTTGGGAAGCACACAAGTGTTACATCAGGGGATTGCTCATATCTTCTGGTAGTCAGAAGAAGAAAGCTGCGAGACAATCTTTAGATCGCTTATCGACACTTATTACAGATATAGAAAGGCAACACAAGGACATCCAGTCCCCCCAAATATTAGAACAGCTCTCCAGAGCTAGATCTGAGTTAGCTTCGATTTTGCAGGCTAAAACCTTGAAATCTCACATGTGGTTCAAATTTCAACGCTATTTGCATGGAGGGAAATGTGCTAAAATGCTTGCCTCAGTGGTCCGAAAAGCCAGGATTTCTTCCCATGTACATAGCATCTCCACATCTTCGGGTCCCCCTTTGGTTAAATACTCAGACATTGCTGCGGAATTTGCTAAATTTTACAAGAACCTATATAATCTCCGTTCCTCAGACCTATCAGCTACACCTGCGGACCTGGTTCTGGAAATCCGCCGTTTTCTGGACCGCGTACATGCCTCGACTAGATCTGTGTTCTTCGAAGACCTTAGATACCCTAATATCAGAAGATGAAGTTCGATCAGCTATCAAGTCCACCCCACTGGGGAAGAGCCCCGGAGCAGACGGCTTTTCAATTCTTTACTATAAATCATTTTTCTTGGTCCTGGTCCCTCATATTACTTCCTTCTTTAACTCTGTAATGTCTGGATCCCCTTGGTCCCCTCAAGCATTGAGGGCTTTTGTAACAGTCATCCCTAAACCGGGTAAAGATCATACTTTTTGCGGGAACTATAGGCCCATCTCTCTACTTAATAACGATTTGAAGCTTTTCGTGAAAATTCTTGCTTCCAGGCTTAAACCTTTACCCTCAATCATAGCACCGGATCAGGCGGGGTTTGTTCCTACAAGTTGCATGGTCCAGAAATGAGCCTTTTCTGCTGTTATCCTTAGACACAGAGAAGGCTTTCGATAGAGTAGATTGGACATATTTGTCTGAGGTGCTGAAGTGGATTGGAATTGGTAACCAATTCTTGAAGGCTATTTTTTCTTTGTATGACTCTCCGTCAGCTCAAAGTAGTGTGAATGGTACTCTATCTCCTCCATTTACTATACGAAATGGGGCTGCCCGCTTTCACCCTTGTTGTTTGTACTCACCTTAGAGCCCTTTTTATCTGCTGTCCAGCATGACGCTTCAATCTCAGGTGTAGTGGTAGGCACCAGACATGTAAAGGTGTCCTGTTTTGCAGATGATATCTTGGCCTTACTATCTCTTTGACTGCACTAATGACCCTTATTGACCAATACGTTTCCCTATCCGGCATGAGGGTCAATCTTCAGAAGTCCGAACTTCTTGGCATTTGCATTACACCAGACCAGAAAACTGAATTGCAGACCAAATTTCCTCTCTCTTGGGTGGATCAGCACCTCAGCTATTTAGGGATCTGCATCCCATCACACTTATCAATGGTAGTGTCACTGAATCTTAGTAAGCTAGAGCAGATGATTAAGCAGGACATTTCCTACTGGACTAATCTTCTTGGACAGGTCGGATCAATTTATCTAAAATTGCCTAAAATACCATATGTGCTTCGCTCTTTACTGCTGCCCATTCCTCCACGTTATCTTAAAAGCTTACAGTCATCTTCGTAGCTTTGTATGGCATTCTAAACCCCCACAGATTAGCACATCTGTACTGTCCAGACCAGTACACAAGGGAGGTCTTGGCTTGCCAGAGATCATGGAATATTGGAGAGCAACTACCCTACAATTCCTTTTAGAACTTTGCAGTGACCAACCCTGGAAGGATTGGGCACTTCTTCTACAATCCTCACACCCATCTGTTTCCTTTCAACAATTGCTATGGGTCCCATTTCGTTCCCTTCCTAAGGATCTTACTATGGATGTGATCATTGGCCATCTTCTATCGGCCTGATCTAAATGGTCACTTCCATATGGACTTTCTCACTTCCAGTCTCCTTTACTTTATATCCTTGGGAACCCTATGTTCCCGCCAGGACTGCAACGAAGCCAATTCACCTGGTGGAAGAGTGCAGGGCTTTTGGATCCAGACCATCTTCTTTCTTCCTCTAAATTCCCAGCTTTCTTGGATTTGAAAGCGGAGTTTAACATTCCAGATAGGGAATTATGGCATTACAATCAAATCTCCATTACTTATCATCGTCAGATCTGCGGAATTTCTTACCATGCTCTCTCACTCCTTTTGAGAAATTGGCTCTCCACAATAAGCCTGCAGCAGGAAAAATTCCTAAACTTAGGACCATTCTGTGTTCCCTGGGTTCTGTGACACCCTCTTTCCATAGACGGGCATGGGAACGTGATCTGAATATTGTCATCTCGGATAATCAGTGGTTCCGTGCATTTTGCCTTCATTCTTCCTTACTAAGCAGTGTTAAGTTTCACAAAATCAACTATAAAATCTCGCTGCAATGGTACCGCATGCCGGTTCTGTTGCACAGCATTAGTTCCCGATTTTCTAGTACCTGCTGAAGGTGTGGTCTGGAGGACCGTTCCCTATTGCATATATGGTGGGGATGCAATTTGATCAAACCGTTCTGGAAGGAAATCTTTTCCCAGTCGATAGCTCTCACAGGACTTCGATTATCGGCACTTCCTCAGGTGTTACTGCTAGATATCTGGTTTTCTGACCAGGATCTTAACGATGTCCCACGGGATTTGTTGCGCTAGTGGCTTCTGTTGTTGACGGCCGCCAGAGCATGTATACCTGCATTGTGGGGCTCCACTTCTCCTCCATCTGTGTCTGACTGGAAGTCTCGTCTCAAACAAATATTTGAGATGGAACATTTGTATTCACTCTCTATGAAAGGCCTCTCCAGTTCTACTACTTACATTTATACATGGAAAGCCTTTCTGTACCCTGAAGTATAATTCCAAATGATGAATCTACATTACAGTTTGCCTCCTCTCCTGCGATTGCTACCCTATCTATCCTCTTTTCCTCCTTGTCTCTAATTCATCCCTCTACCCCTTATTCTCTTTCTTACCCCTTTTTTCTACATACTGATTTTTAATATCATACATTGTCATTGCTGATTTATATGTGATGTATACCTTGACAGAGCTTTGTCATACGATTTGATTTTTTGCTTTTCTTGTACCGCTTGAATCTCAATAAAATTTTATTAAAAAAAAAAAAAAAAAAAAAAAAAAAAGAATCGCAGGGGTTTTTGTTCTTTTTATCTACAAAAATCCCCATCAACAGAAAATGGAACTTTTCACCCATCCCTAATGGGGGAATAAAAAGAGAAGAAGGTGGGGAAGGTGGAATATAATGCATCTATGAATCGTATCCTGGTTTAAACACCAATTCATACCAATACCCTGACAGCACCACACCCTCTAGCCTTCAGTGGGTTTCTCTCCTGCCTTTTGCCTCTAAGTTTTTGGAATGTCTAGCCTACTCCCGCTTGATTAACTTGTTTTATGCACACAACATGTCTGACCCATTTCAATCTAGCTTTCACACTGCTCCCTCCATGGAAACCGCTCTCACAAGAGTGTTCAATGATTTACACCTTGCCAAATTGCAAGGTCTTATTTAACACTTGTTCTGTTTGATCTCTCAGCTGCTTTTGACACTGTTGATCATGCTGTCCGCCTCCAAATTCTTTACTCCTTAGTCAGCTGTAACTTAGTGTTGAACTGGCTGTCCTGTTATCTAACTAACCAATCCTTCAGTGGCTCCACTACCACCTCCTTGTCCTATCCTGTCCACCTCTCTGTTGGGGTCCCTCAAGGTTCTGTTCCAGGGCTGCTTCTGTTCTCTGTTTACATAGTAACACTTGGTGGACTTATTAACTCAGTTGTACTCAAATATCACCTTCATTCAGATGACACCCAGCTTTATTTGCACCTTAACTGACTACTGACATTCAATCTAAAATCACAGATTGCATCTCGGCTGTCTCAGACTGGATGGCTCATAGGCACCTCAAACTCAACATATGAGAGACTGAGCTACTCCTCAGCCTGCCTAGACCTGGCTCAGTAGTGACATTCTAGGTTATAGTAAATGGCTGTACCATATCCAATATCAGAAGCACGGTGCCTAGGGATGATAACTGATGCTGCTCTCATTTTCTCCTCATATTAATGCTATCACCAGATCCTGCCATTTACTCCTGTGTAACATAGCAAAAATGAATCCCTTCCTTCATTGCTCCACAGCTAAAATTCTTACACAAGCACTCGTCCTATCTTGCATGGACTACTGTATCTTTCTTCTCTCTGGTCTTCCTTCCTTATAACTCCATACACTTCAAACAATACAGAATGCTGCACATGAGTTACCTTACTATCTCCCAGGCTTCTCCCTGCCCCCTCCTACTCCAATCACTCCACTGGCTTCCTAGCAAACTCCAGATATCTTATAAAATGCTTCTTCTCTCATTCAAGATCCTTCTCTCCTCTAAATCTTCTTACATTTCCATTCTAATCGCCCGTTACACCCCATCCTGCCATTTACTATCAGCCAACCACATTCATCTCTCAGCCCCTATAGTGTCTACAGGTCTCTCTCTTATCAAACCTTTTCCCTCATTGCTCCTTATCTGTGAAATGTTCTACCTCCCAGCCCATGCCACTGCACTTGTCTTGCGGTATTCAAGTCTAACTTAAAATTACACCTCCTCAACAAGGCTTCAATGAGCTAGAAAGTGCTCATCATATACCCAAGGATCATAATTTACTTATTTACGTTCCTGTAGCGCAACCAAAAATCAAACACTGTATTCCGCATTTAACCCTTATGTTCCCTGTATGTCTCCCTTTACCACTTTAAATTGAAAGCTTTCAAGAAAGGACCCCTCTTCCAGTGTTTAACTTTGTTAAGAACTTGTCATCCTGTTTTGTCTAAATCCTTACATTTTAACCCCTTCCCGATAATGGACGTACATGTACATCCCGCAAAAACGGTCACTTAGTGACAGAGGATGTACATGTACATCCCAGAAGTCCGGGTCCCTGCGTGGCTGCATGCCGTTCATGGACTCCAGAATAATAAAAAAAAAATTCTTAGCCGGGTGCACGGCCGGTCACTAAGGGGATAAAGCACTGCATTCACTTGCGGCATTATACAAATAAACATATTAATTAATCTCTTAACATTGAGAGAGTGAGTGAGTGAGTGAGTGAGTGAGTGAGTGAGTGTGTGTGTGTGTGTGTGTGTGTGTGTGTGAGTGTGTGTGTGTGTGTGTGTGTGTGTGTGTGTGTGTGTGTGTGTGTGTGTGTTCCTTGAGACTGAGAATATCATGAGGACTTCTTATATACCTGGGGCTTTAAGCAGCAAGAAGATGAGCAATTCTGAGCAACGCAATTGCCCCACAGAGGGATATGAATATCTGTTGATTTAAATGGGACTTTTAACCCATACAACTCCAGAGAGGTCGCCAACATATTGTAAAACAATGCATTGGAGACCGCTTTAGCCCTGAAGTGCTTAAAAGTCTCTTTTAAACCGGTGGGAATTTGGAGAATTTCTTTGTCCTCCGTGATGAAGTTGATATGCTCCAGAATTGCTCATTACCTGCATAAAGCAACAAATGAACGTTTGACTCATCCAATACATCTGAGAGTTAGAGATATGTGTCTACCCTTCCCCAGACATTGCACCTTTTAGTAAGCAGTGCGCCTGGTAAGAAGAATGGGAAGCTGCATAAGTTGTCTTCATAACCCCTCCGACCTGTCTGCAAGCTCTGTGATAGGTATAATTCAAGCAGTAAGAAGTCAGGACTTGATCTAGAGCATAAGTGTGCAAATCTAACCTCATGCCACCCCCCAAAAAGTGCAGATTTTCAGGCTCTCCTCACTCGAACATAGTTGAATCAATCAGTGGTTCAATTATTGAAGGATCTGCCTGAAATGATAATATTCACTTGTGCTTAACTGAGGGCACCCTGAAACCATGCACTGTTGTGGGAAATTGAGGACAGGTTTGTGTTCCTCTTACCTTGGGGTACAAGTAGATAAATGCCTGCAGCAAGGTGGAACCTCTAAAAAAACATCTTCTTCAATTCCTCTGTCTTCTTTCTTCTCTTCTTTTTCTCTTCTTTCTTCTGTCCATTATTTAAAAAAAAATGAGATTCAATATGTGTAAAATAAAAAAGAATCAAGCCCCCAAAAGATGCTACAGCTAACCCTTTGAGTGCCGGAGGTGTACCCCTCTGGCTCTCAAAGTGTTTAAAAAGTGTGGCATATGTCCTCCGATTAGTATATTTTTATTTCCTTATACATGGAATAGGATAGCAAATTCTACTTTTTTTACGTGATGTCCAATGGGAGCAAATTTTATATCCGCTGGACATTTTTGCGCAGCGGTGGTTGTTGACATCACAGTTAATAGAATATCAAACTGTGCTGACAAAACCACCATCACTGGTTAAAAAATAGCAGGGCTAATAGTATCGAGCCCATGATCTAATGATAGACATCTCCAACACATTGCAAAACAAAACATTGGAAACTTCTCTAGCATTCAAATCAATGGGAGTTTTTATTTGTACTGTATGGCATTTCTGGTTTAGTCCAATACTTCTTGATATATCAACCCCATTTATTCTTTTATTTTAGATTAATTGTGCCTTCACCATTAGCCAGGGAGATAAGGATAAAATTACACATATTAAGGACAATATTAATGATCCAATATTCAGGGAAAGAAAATAAAGTACGTAGTTTTTTTTTTGTTCCCTTGACTTTAGGGGGGAGAAAATTAACTTTTTTCTAACTTTATCTTCTAATTCTAAGAAATAAGGAAGTGAGTTTAAGTAGCGCAATGGAACCCTCAAACTTCCTTTTCCTGAATTCCACAGTATTATGTGACATTAGGATGGGTGAGCTTATTTTATGCTATATATATATATATATATATTTTATTTCCATTGGTAGACAGGTTACACATCCTGAAATTTCATAAAGAGAACTCGGAATAATTATAGTAGTTCTCCACTACATCAATTTAAAGGGTTAAAGAGGCAATAAAACTGGAAAATAAAAAGGAGTATTCTTTTATGAGCTATGTAACAATCTACCTTCAATAGCAGAAAATAAATATCATTGTTAGAGGAACACGACTTTGAAGTGACAAGAGAATAATACTTTTAGTCTGGTCACAACATCCCTATATTATCTGCGTGGCCTGAGTGATATTCTTTCAAGCCTGATGTGAGCATCATGGAGGTGGTTTGTGAGCCGAAACCAGCCTGCAATGTGGGCAGTCTCTACTGCACATGACTGCATCGTGACAAACATTCTACTGAATTATTATATAGGATCATATAAGCATATGTAGGGCTTTCTTTTGATACCACATTTATATGTATAACCTACAATTTTAATGTAAAAGAAACAAAATACAATTTTTATAGTTTTTCCTGTGATAATTTGTGCTCACAGGGATTGGAAAAACAGTATAAATGTTCATTCATTCTATATGAGTCCCTTTTTAGGGGGGTACTATCCATCTAAGACAAAAATCCCTATGTCCCTCTTTTCCTCCATGTGTCCCTATTTTAGGTGATCAGACAGTGTGTTGTGTATATAAGGTCATTACATTGCTTCATAGCAATAAAACTCACACTAATGTTTGTTTAAACTTCAGTATACTTGTTTATAAATTAGACTGTGTAAATAAAATAATTTGGTCTTGTTCTAAATAATTTATTCAGTAACACAAAGAGGTAGCAATAGGTCATCAAGTGAACAAACCTGCTCTACCCTGCCTCCAGCACCACCATTAAGATCAAAGTGCCCCCCTCTTTGGCCATTTTATCTATTGGAAACTCTGTTTCCTGCTTCTCTCTTCCTCACAGTCACGGTGAAGAAAAGAGGCAGAGAACACTGACAAAGGCAATGTTTACATCATTGCCTCTATCATGTAGCAGTGATCACATGTGTGGAGCCACTGGGGAAAGGCTGAAATTGACTGCTCTGGTCCTGAAGTAGTAAGTTACAGCTTCCCATCAATGACCACAGCACACCCTGAGGAGCTCTGCGGTCATTAAGAATTAAGTTTCCAGGACCATCATCCTTCCTTAAAGTGATAGTAATACTTGAAAACTTTTATATTTAATTCAATAGATATTTTAGAAATACATTAATTGTGCCATTTTCGATCTCCCAAACCTTTATGGTTTGGGAGATATAAGTCTGCAAAGTTCTCCCAGAGCCGTGATCATGGTAGTTACAAAGAAATACTTCATTTGAATGGTCTACAATGTGTGCTTGCAAACCAGGCACACGTTGTAGACTGTTCAAATTAAGTATTTCTTTGTAACTACCGTGATCACGGCTCTGCTGAAGAGCAGCAGGACAGTCTATGGACTGTGATCTCCGTCTCTGAGTTTGAAAGCTGACATCAGCACAAGGGAAGGGAAGGGAAGGGAGAACTTTGCAGACTTATATCTCCCAAACCTTTATGGCACAATTAATGTATTTTTAAAATATCTATTGAATTTAATTTAAAAGTTTTCAAGTATTACTATCACTTTAAAGGATGGATTCCCATGAAGGTCCTGGCACATCACCTGGTGTTAACAGGTTAAGGATCATACACCTGGACCTATGGGTATATAAAATTGGTTTAGTGAATACGGGAACAACACACTGCCAGCATTATGACTTTAATGCAAGTAAGACTCGATTCCGCCCATGCAAAGAAAAAAGAAGATATTTATACCCTTCGACTTGTTAGCACATAGAGATAAGGCACAAAAGAATGGAACAATCCTTAGTTCTGTACACTGGCCCACTGAACTTCTCTTGGTAGAAATAGTGTAAAGAGAACAACATTTGGTTCAAGTTGCTTAGTAACTATGTGTTAAGCAGGTGTAGACAAAAATCCCCCCTCTTCATCTTTATCTCTTTGGATACTAGCGACTTCAACGCATTGTAAAACAATGAGTCAGTGACAATAACACTCTATAGGATGCTGTAGCAACAGTGCCCCTGTAATATGTTAGGCCACAGGGGTACTGCACCTATGAAATGCACACTTCAACTCAGGTACAGATGATTAGCACCAATTCTTCCAAGAACATCAGAATACCCAATAGTGATATGAATAATGTAATTTAACCTATTATTGGGTACTGCTCAGGGGCTAATAAGGGCCATGTGTTCAAAAGAAAAGTGGGGGAGTTCTGGGGCAAACCAACTGCACTATAGAGGAGACCAAAAAATCAGATTGATTTAGTTGGGGATTTTAACCCCTTGAATCCTAGAGAAGTCTCCAAGGCATTGAGAAGCAATACCATGGAGACCTCTCTAGCATGCAAGGGTTTAAAATCCCTTTTTAAATCAATGGGAATTTTTAATTCCCTCCTATAGTAGAAATGGTTGGCCCCCGTACTCCTCCACTTTTCTTTTGAACATGTCCCTTTAGGAGTTTACATTTTCAGGATATCTCGATCTGAGTTCACATGGATCAATCAGTGGCTCAGTCAGTACAATTGATTCAGCTGTAATCAAGAAGGGATAAAAGTGAAATAAAGCTATATCTGCATTTTTGTTTTTAATTTAGTACAGGTGTTTTCATATGCACAATCCTTTTTATTAAACAAAGATTATGGCACTGCTGTGCTTGCAGCCTGAACAGAAAATAGGATCCTTGGCAAATGGTGATATTACCATATCTAGTTGTCCCCAGTGGTGATGGACAAAAACAGTGTTTGACAGTAACTCTTCTTTTGGTTTTCCCTGAACTCTGCTGAGGTTATCCACTTTCTGGTTCAGATTTCAAGATAGATGTTATGCCGACAGAGAAACCAATTGTTTTAGAGGACAGGCTTTTGGATACGTCTTCTAGGCCTATGAACTCAATATGCCCTTTTTTCTTGTGTTTAATCCTTTAAGGACCAGATAGGTGTGCGACCCTTTGCTCCCTTTATTGTTAACCCTTTGAGTGCCAAAGGGGTACGCAACACATTGCTTTGCAATGCGTTGTGTACCCCTCTGGCACTCAAAGGTTTAAGTAACTGTAGAGTAAACTCAGGATCTTTCTCTTATTTTAAAATTTCTCTGAAGTTTTTCACTGGCTCATCAGAATGCATAGGGTTCCCAGCTCATCCCTTTAAAAGGGCACGCAGATGAAAAATGCCTGCTGCAGGGCTGCAGTGATTCATTATTAGATTGCAGTGGTTCCTGAGTATCAATGCATCAGGTATTAGTCAAGTGTGTCCTTTTTTAAAGGGATGATCTGGCAACCCTAGCGTATACCACCGGCCAGCATTGTTATATAACATTCAACAGTTATACTATGCCACAATGACTGGGCGAGGGGCAACCAACCCAGAGTTAACTGTTTACTATGAGTCCTGACTGGATGCTGGGCAGACAACCGGAAGATAGGTTGAGTTAATTTCAAAGGTAATTAAAAGCTGACTATATGTAGTACAGGCGATTTGTTATATAAACACTGTTCACAAATGACTCTCTGATAGTAGCACAGTATCAGTGGAGTAACACATAAATCTGACCCCCACCCCCATGCTCTTCCACTACCTACACAATAGTAAAACATATAATTTCACAGCTCCCTGGTATAAAACACACAATAGCACCACATAATAACACCCACAACTCATTCCTTAGCACCCCATAGCCCTCTGTATTAAAAGACACCTGGAAGGATGGAAGATGATGAAGTGATTATATTGATTGATTGATTGATTTATCTTATACACACAGTGTCATTTACATTCTGGGACTGGCACTCAAAGGGTCGTTGGTTCCCTATCACTACACCACTACTTCAGTTTCTGCCATTACTTTTTATTTATATGTACAGATAGACTGCACATATACAATACACACTGACCCCTAGTGTATCTGTATCTATGAGGACTCAGTGAGGGGTGAGGATGACCACTTGAAGATCCAAACCTCTCCAGTGGCTATCAGAGATAACAAATATTAGTCTCATGCCATCTACCTATTTCCACCTATGTTTTCTTCTTATTCTGTATTTTCTCAGTAGTGGTATGCCCCATGCTATGACCTTCTTTACATGCAGTGTGAAGACCATCTACTGGCTCCACACTGCCTCCTCTGGTAAGTTCCAAATTGCCCTGAGATGACCTCAGTACAACACGGAAGTACACAGTAGACAAAGTGGAACCGGAGGATGAGCTCCGCTCTGTATGTAATGGATGACACAGCATGGGGTATACTGTTACTGACAGAAAATACAAAATAATCTGAATCTACAGATCATGCAGCTGTAATCTGGAGAGACCTTATTAGTAATAATTTAAATTGCAGGTGTACAAAGAATTGTTATAGTCCAAAAAATAAAATAAACCCCAAAAATGAAATAGCAATCCAGGTCTGACCAACTGCCAGCAATTTTACTGAAGCTTAGAGTCTCAGTCACTGCCCAACCCATTGCATTCCTAATCAATGCCTCCTTGTTATATGGAAAGTGGCTATAGTTGTGCTTATCCACAAATGTGGGGATAAAAATGTGGTATCAAATTACAGACAAATATCCCCACACTATATAAAATCCTGAAAAATGTATTCAGATAGTTCACCTGCTTAAATCAGGCTTCCGTCCAAATCACACAACAGTCACAGCTTTGTTAAAAGCATACAACGATATCCAGACTGGCTTGGAAAATAGTGAACTTACTGGAGCTATTTTCCTTGATTTTAAAAAGTCTTTTGAGACAGGAGACCATAATATTCTGATAAGTAAACTCAAAATCTCAGGATTGGGTAATTATCATCTAAACTGGTTCCAATCCTATTTATCATACACAATATGTGTCGATTGCTGACAATATTTTCCTTCCTGTCAGAGAAGCAATGGAGTTCCCCAAGTGTCCATTCTTGGCCATCTTCAGTTTTCCCTGTGTATAAATGATCTGCCCACAGTTTGCAAAAAATCTTCTGTGCACATGTATGCAAATGACAGTAAACTCATTGAAAATCCAAATGTATCACAACTTGAGGCAATGCTACAGGATAGTTTCTCTTGACACTGGAAGATGTATAGCTAAAACTAAACTGTTCTTAAATACTGAGAAAATCGTCACAGTGTATTTGGTACAAAGCACAAACTATTTAAACTCCCCAAAACCCATTTAACCATCATAACAAAGTCTAACTGTAACTCTGCCCTGAAAGACTTCTACTAATAGCTTGGTATGTAACTTGACCATCAACCCCACTTTTGGTCTTCATATTAATAAATTAACATCCAAAAATATTTGCCCAGTGTAGAAACTAACCATGTCTGTCTCTTGGTGAGAAAATGTATTTTTCAACAGATGTTAATGCCAGTCATATACTATAGGGATGTACTGTATGCTTTGGTGCCATGTTAGCAAACTCAACACTCTGTATAATTAATTATGTTGCTTTGTCCTACAATGTAATTACACTACCCATTATTGTGATATGTTTAAAGAACTAAAGTAGTTAACACTCAAATCTGGACATACCCTTCACTTTTGTTGCTAGATTATAACCACTTCTCAGGAATGCTCCCAGACTACCTGAGCAGTATGCTCACTCCAGCTTTCCATACCTCCACTCCACTGCTAACAACTCACCGAGTATCACACACTACAAGAAATAAACCAGTTGATCTGCCTTCTTCAGAGATCTGAAATCCTGGAATAACCTAACCCTCCCCAAAAAAATCAGATCTTCTCCCAGTCTAAAATCTAAAATTAACTGTTTCTTTTTATCTAAAAACAATATTTAAATGTATATTTTTTTTGCATGTGTGTTTTTATTGTTATTGTTTCTCCATTTTGTGTAACTATGTAATGTCTTACTGTAAAAGCTCTCCGGGACCTACCTGAAAATGAGAGGAGTATGAATCTATCCTTCTGGGTAAAACATTTTCTAAAGTAATACATTTCAAAATAAATCAATATATCTATTTTCATAGAATGCGCCCGAACGATGCAGTCATGCGCAGTAGAAAGTGGCCGAACATGCTGGCCTCCATCCGGAGTGGGGAGCAACGAACGGCCCACAGCCTGTCTCCAATCCCGGCTCTGGGGCAGCAGCCAAGGCCGCTGGGTGGCACTATGGCCCATGTACATGCATTTATACTAGTAAATAAATAAATAAAACCCCCCCACAACATATAGTCTCTTCATCAAACACAGAATGGCTGCATTTGTAAGGAAATGTTCCGATTTCCTTGTACAGGAGCCATTATTAATTGATGGATCATGCGATTATACAAGGTACACTCATGCATCAATTAGGGAGTAGCAGGTAGATCCACCATTCCCATCTGCCAGATTCAGGCTGGCAAATCCTACAGAAATCTATGGGGTGGGCATATGTTGTTTGTATGCATACCATGGGAAAGGTGGTAATTATGCCATTTTTTTTCTTGTATTTCCATGTGTCACACATAAGCCAGGTAGTAAAATATGACTGATCATTTATAAAACTCAGCAGTGTATGTATAAGTTTCTTGTAAAGAGCTTCCTATCTGACATGTTGCTTTTCTTGCCCTTAGATTAAATGACCTCCAATATACAAGATCTGTATAAACCGTCACCTCATAGAATGCTTTTCCCCACAATGTATATATTTGTTATATTTGTAGGATTCAATGCTAAAATTACCTTTCATAGATGCATTCTTCTTCACTGTTCATCTCCCATGATGGTCCCTATCTAACACATTAAAAGGTCTAATTTGGATGACACTGGCTTGTGAGCCATTGTCATGGTTGCTGGCTATCCCATGTAGATGTGGAAAGTTTTTGTCCATGATATGGATTGGGATTTAGCATTCCAGGGCTCCCGGATTCTGGTCCTTCCCATTTACACCCCTGTGGAAAAAGACTGTGAAATAGTGCTCATCTTCACTCTGGGCACATTATCATTTCCACTGAGTAATTGTCCCATTGCTGAGCCATACCACATTTTATGGTGACTACTTTGTTGTGTACTGTATGATTTTAACACGTGAACTTCTTCTTGAGTAGAAGAGCTTTGAAGATCGAGCAATATATACTGAACAGAACTAAAGATGTTGCAGTGAACAGCTGCATATTATACCAGATGGCTATATAGCATCATGGTTAAAGGATGGGGAGGGAGATTAGTGCATTTCCCATTGGTGTGGGTAGGTGTGTAGGTGGGTGTGTAGGTGTGTGTGTAGGTGTGTGTGTGTAGGTGTGTGTGTGTAGGTGTGTGTGTGTAGGTGTGTGTGTGTGTAGGTGTGTGTGTGTAGGTGTGTGTGTGTAGGTGTGTGTGTGTAGGTGTGTGTGTGTAGGTGTGTGTGTGTAGGTGTGTGTGTGTGTGTGTGTGTGTGTGTGTGTGTGTGTGTGTGTGTGTATATTAATATTGCCACAGCATCATATATAAGACCACAGTGAATGTAGGTGCTTTTGTGTGGAGTTTAGGATGGCATGGAACATTTGGCTGTAAGGGAAGGGACCCTTGAGATGCATTAAACTTTTTATTGAAATATTTTACCATCATGACAACAGGATGCTTAAAGGTATAGTAATACTTAAAATGTAAAATAAAATATGTTGTAGGGCTTATCCCCCTGAGTAAAACAAGAGTACTCCAACTGCTGAAAGTTATTAATTTTCAAAGTTGAATTTTTAGGTGCAATATCACAGTGGCCTGAAATTGTACAGTGGCACTGTTAATACATACACATAAAGCTAGACCGCTCTAGCAGACCAAAGTGTAGCACATATCATACAAATGTAGCGAGTTTTGAAAAAAATGTTGCAATATGTTGGATGCTTCACTCACCCCGTCATGCGAACGCTCACCTCCTTGCTTGGTGATCCAACTAACGCCAGGCATCAACCTTGAGAGCGGTGCTGGAACCGAGGAGATCCACTCCTCTAATCAATATAGAGCAAAAGAAGAAACAAAAAGGTCCGCACTCGCTGGCATGTAAAATTAAAATATGAATACTTTATTGGAAAGTGATTAAAAACATCCGGACACAAACAGGACAAAAATACCCCACGATAGTTACTATCGTGGGGTATTTTTGTCCTGTTTGTGTCCCGATGTTTTTAATCACTTTCCAATAAAGTATTCATATTTTAATTTTACATGCCAGCGAGTGCGGACCTTTTTGTTTCTTCTTTTGCGCTGTTAATACACCATCCTATGGAGACTTATGGTTCCGGGACCAGAGCTGTCCATAGGATGGTGTAGCAACAGCGCCACTGTACAATTTCAGGCCACTGTGATATTGCACCTAAAAGATTAAACTTTGAAAATTAATAACTTTTCAATGAAACACCTTTCAGCAGTGGGTGTACTCTTGTTTTACTCAGGGGGATAAACCCTACAACATATATTTTTTTTTACATTTTAAGTATTACTATCCCTTTTACAATTCAATTAATACAAAAACAGGTCACGAACCAAAATTAGAATACAATGAAGAACTGAATGAACAACTCAATAAACATAACTTTTATAGAAACAAATATAAGCAAGCTCATACAGACGAAAAAGGGGGAGGAAAATAAAAGCAGGGCTGTCCAAGGTCAGTACTCAAGGGCCTCCAACAGTACCAGATTTAAAGATTTCCTTGCTAAAGCACAGATGAGTCAATCAAAATGAATGAGCCACTGATTAACTCACCTGTGTGTAATCAGGGAAATCCTTACATCCTGGCCTGTTGGTGGCCCTTGAGGACTGAACTTGGACAGACCTGATAAAAGCAAATGTTCCTAAAGAAGGAGAGAAAGAGATGGGGAGATTCACTAAGCAGTGATAAAGTGAAGATGACTTCTCCAGTTTATCACTTTTCCAATTCCTATGTAATTCTGTGGAGCCTATGCACTAAGATTTCTTCAACTTTGGAGATCCTAGTGCATAGGCTCTATAGAATAATATAGGGACTGGAGAAGTGATAAACCGGAGAAGTCATCTCCTCTTCATCTCCGCTTAGTGAATCTGCCCCCCCAGGAGAGATAGATGACCATATATAGGCTTTCAGAGGACATGGCACAAGTGCCTAGAAGCTAACAGTATCTAAAGAATCCCAGGAGAATTCCTCCATACGCCAAACCTCGTGTTTAGGAATATCGTGATTAATAGCAGTTAGTCGTTCCATCAACTCTAGATGAGTGATTTGGGCTAGAATAGTAGGTGTTTAAGTGCTAAACTTTGGAACTCACAACTGACTCAGTCTCTAACAGCAATAACAATGTAAGATGAGCTTAGCTAAATGTTTCAACACATGGTCCAGACTGGCTCCTAATAAAAGGATAAGAGGATCTAGTGGGAGATCAGTAGCGGTTACCTCATTTAAAAGGAGCATCCCCTTTTTTCCAAAATTGTTGGACTATAGGGAAGGACCACTAAATGTGAAACAAGTCACCCACTTGGCTACATCCTCTCCAACAGAGAAGAGAACTGGCAGGTTGCATAGAGTGTAATCTGACCTGGTGTAGTACCATCTTTATTATTAAAGTTTTATTGAGTACTCGTGCATATTAATGTCTTAGCTGCCCTGGTTCAGATCGATGAACAAGTCTTCTCAGGAAACTCCAGTTGTAAGTCCCTCTCTCAATGACCAAATTAAAATATCATCCAATTATTACATGTTGTGACCCAAAATCTAGTTTCTATAAAATTTGTTTAACATTATGAACATAAACATAGGCAAAGGTCAATTCTCTACATCGTATTATGCCATGCTGAATTAGAAATCAGAGAATTGACTAGTAACCTGGAAAGCAAAGTATATCTAAACAGAATTGCCACTCCTGATTTCTTTTTATCTGAAGAAGCCAAATAAGATTATGTGTAAAAACCTATTCTCTAAATGACCTGAGACTGGAGAAATGGGTCTCCTGGAAAAAAAAAAGTGCAAATCCTGGATGAAAGCTACCTGTACTCCAGAAGATACCATTTCCTTTTCCTATCAGTACAGAGTCCCTTCACGTTTAGGGATATGTATATAAATGTTGGCCATCACTGAAGGTTAGGGAGAAATGGAGAGTCTAAAAGCAAGAAGCTCAGAGTTAAAGCCACTCACACAGGCATTACACAGTTTAAGGAAAATGTTTAATACCTAGAGAGACCCTCTACCTACACCAAAGTATGCAGTAGTGGTGAAGAAAACACACAGCTTCCCTTTACTGTGCTCCATACCCTTCTATTGTTAATAATGCAAATCTTGAACACCGTAATGTCTGGGGACCAAACCCTTCCAGCAAGCAGTAGTTTGCTCATTGTACATGATGGTAAATCAAGAGGGGGCCCTGTGAGTATTAAAGGAACACCTGAACCCAACTGCAAGATATTGGAGAGGTTCAGATCAACTCCAAAACAGCAATATAATAAGGATGATTAAGGGACGAAGGGGAAAGAACAGAGCTTGTAGAACATGGCAAAATATCCCAAACCAATGATAAATTTCCAAGCAAAATCAGGACCTCAAATTTCACGAGTACAAAACTATGTAGCAGTAGAGTACATCAAGTATTGGCTTGCAGTGGAGAATTGCCAGCAGAAATCGCAAGTCCAGTATTGATGATTATAGGCCCTCTGGTTCTTTTCTCTTAGTAGACACTATAGGAGGTCATTGGGGTACAGCCATGGAAGATAATACTGCAGAAGTATTGGGAAGGAGATTGGAAGGTAGAGGAAGATCATGGACCAAAGGGGGCATTTCATTAGATGGAAGAACAGCTAGTGGCTGTATGAGGAATAGTCCATGATAGATGTCCCTAACAGAATGAAGATTTCCATTGTACATTACCAAAAGGCAAGAGGGTAAGACTCATATGTATCAAATCTCATCATTCCAGAGAGTTTCTGTTATTGGCTTGCACTTCTATAACTTTGCAGGAGACACGTGCAAAAATATATACAGATATTTCTATCTATTTGGGGGGTGGGGTGATCCCTGGATGTGTTGAGGATGGCTTACTTAGAGGAAAAGTAATGTAAGCAATTAAACAAGGTCTCTGGACTTATCGCCTAGCGTGGCTATGGGTCTTAGGGCTCTATGAGACCAATCGAGAATGAATTCAGATGGATCCTTACCTGCTAGTAGTGCAGCAGTTTAGAAGGAAAGTCCTATATCAGGATAGATTCAGGGACCCCTCCGATCTGTAGGGTGCTCAGCCTAGATGTCTGGTGTGTCTTATCCACAGTTTTAGAGAAATACTCCTGCATATGTATGCACCTTGTTTTATAAGGCACGATACCTTAGGCTATTAGAGATGAAACCTCAGTGGTGCATGGTAAGGTTTGCTATCAAACATGTCTACAAGAGAAAAAAAAAATCCAGAAGGTAAGCAAATAGTTGCGTAACAGCAAAATTCAGTTAAGAGGAGAATCTGCTTGATCCCTGAAGGCAGATGCAACTGATATTGTGTGCCTAGAAAGGCAAGAAATGGGGTGGGTGATCAACTGGGTGGTGTGGACCAATGCTAACGTGCAGAAGAAGAGAAAATGAACAAGAAAGAAATGCATCTGGGGATAAATAGTTTCTTAACAGGCGATTTCCATTCCTTAAGTATTACTTGGTCAATGGAATTATAGGGAGGGACAAGTTCCACATCCCTTTTGTGCCTCTTAAATATGTTTGGAACTAGAACAAGACACCTCAAGTTTTAAGGACCTTAAAATAACCAAGGGTCTTTCTCAATTGAATCCCCAGGGATTAATGGAAAAAGCAATATCCTCCTCAGTCTCCTCTCTTAAAAGGGTTTGCTTCTATAGGCAGAAAATACCCTTCCTCAAAAGGGTTATACTGTCTTTTGGGAGGAACAGGTTGGTCTTGGTTCCAAGACTTAAAAAAACCCTTAATAGATGTAGGAATGGTAGCTGCAGTACAAATAACCCAGGTAGAGGAAAAGGGGCCTTGAACTGGCTGTGTAGGGTGCACAGAACAAGAGGGACATAATGCCCCAGTGCAGTACCTGGGAAGACTAGTCTGACAGGTGGAACAAAGGGTTGCTGAAGAAACCACTGAAGCCTTGGTGGTCTTAATCTTCTCTGTATCTCCTTTGTGGTCAGATATAGCAAAAAGACTCCCACAGAGATACTAATAACAGAAAATATGAATAAGGCCAGGAATAAAAACAAAAAAAAAAATAAGTAAATAAATAAAGGCTTCATGGGAACAGAAAACAAGCCCCTCCAAACACAGAAAAGGGTTCTGTGCCTCTCCAGACACAGTCATCACAGCAGGAGGTCTCATCATGTATAACCAACATATCCTACCAGCTCTTTCCAATGGTCTGGAGCCCACCCAGTACCATGGGAGGAGGATGAGAAATAATGAATGCCACATCTAAGATGGTGGCCATGAGATCCCATCTTTCAAAGGAGCCACGGCACACAAAAAGAATAATAATAATAATAAAAAAAAAAAAAAGAATAATAATACACATACACACACACTTTGAACAATGGGCACTCCTAAACAAAGTCATTAATAATGCCAAATTGCCTTTGTGCTGTACATCTAAATGTAAAATATAAGCCAAGAAATTGAACTGCAGTCAAGACCGGCGAGTGCTCATTCCTGCATGAAACCAGTTTCATTTCTTGGAGATATTATATATATATATATATATATAGACAGATAGATAGATAGATAGATAGATAGATAGAGAGAGAGGAAAATAACCCTATTGGGGGGTACAGTCCTCTAGACTGTAAGCTCTCACGAGCAGGGCCCGCTGATACTTCTGTTCTCTACTTGTACTAATTAATACCTCTGTATGTCTAGTCTTAATTGTAAAGTGCGGCGGAATTAGTTAGCGCTATATAAATAAAGAATAATAATCATAATCAAATTGTGGCTGCCAGATAGGACATTTACAAGGCATGTACACTAACTGTAGTCCTCTTTAGTCTTCAGGTTCCTAGGAAACGCAGAGGGGAACAGGGAGTGACAGTAGCTAAATAAAGCTCTAGAAGTCATTCCTAAGCAGATTCCAAGTTCGGTAAAAGTCTTATGCAGGCTGTCTATCCATCCTGGAGGAACAGGGACTAGGAGCCCACCTAATGAAGGACTGAACTGCCTCAAACAAGTTACAAAAATAAAACACAAGCCTCGAGACTCTTCCGCTGAATTTCTTCTCCCAGGACACTTTTGAAACGGAGCATGATACGCAGGGGAAAAGTGCAGCTGAGAGGGAGTCTTTGCCTTACTCTGTATGGAAGTACCCTGGCCTCCTGGAGAAGGATACCTTCACCATAAATAGAAATGTTCAAACATACCTAGAAAGCTACCCATGACAACTATACTTAAACACCTGAATAGCAAAATGTTGAGAATGTGTATAGCATACAAAGTACTAAAAAAAGTGCAAGTATCTGGCACTCAAAAGGTTAACTGGAGGATTCTCCATTTAACAAAGTAATTTATGCTGACAAAGTCCATGAAGTTCAACCTTTGCCTCATAAAACAGATAAATGAGAATTATATAAATAAGCTTTCCTGCTGCCAAATAAGTTACTCTTTATCTAAACTTCCTGTTTTACCTACTATTACACAATATAACCCTGTATGTTCCCTCTTGAAAGAAATGCATCTCATGTTCTTAAATGTATTCGTTGTATCTGCCATTACCACATCCTTGGGCATGGAATTCCACAACTTGACAGTTTAAAACAAAAAAAAAAGAAAAAACAACCTTTCCTCCAGTCTCAAGGGGTGGCCCCATGTCATTTCATCAGGCCTTGGAATGAATAGCTCACCAGAGAGATCCTTGTATTGACCTCTAATATACTGGTACATTGTGATAAGATCTACTCTTAGCAGTCTCTTCTCTTTTCTCTACAGTAAATAAAGTTTGTCTCTTTGCTGTACAATCTCTGGTTCTAGAATTTATATATATATATATATATATATATATATATATATATATATATATTTAAAAAATAGGGGTATTGAAGCAAGAGTGTATAACAATTTTGACACTGTACAAAACATTGGTAAGATCTCACCTTGAATATGCAGTGCGGTTTTGTGCACTAGTTCTGGAAAGATACATATTCAAGGTGAGGTCTTACCAATGTTTTGTACAGTGTCAAAATTATGTTATACACTCTTGCTTCAATACCCCTATTTTTTTGCGACAGGACTTTGTTTGCTTTTTGCTACTGGTATTTGACACTAGTCACTACTTCCAAGTTTGTAGTGTACAAAGATTCCCAGGTCTCTCTCTAGCAATGGGTCCCCTAAAATGATTCCATAAGTAGCACTGGGATTTTTTTTCTTCCCTACGCATGACTTTACACTTTCCTACATTTAAACTTCATATTCCATTTGTTTCCCCAATCTGTAATTTTCTGTAAATGGCTCTGTAGAGAAAATGACCCTGTTCGGAATGTATTACCCTGCATCATTTATAAACAGGTTAAAGAGCAGTGGCCCAGGTATTGAACCCTGAGGTACTACACTCAACTTTAACTGTATTGGAGAATTTTCAATTTATAATACACTTATGCTTTAACCAGTGTTTTTTTTTTTTTTATTTTATTTTATACCCCAGCCACCTGGGTGGCACTGTACAAAATGCCTTCGCAAAATCTAAATATAATACATCTACTGCTTCACCATTATCTCTAGGTTGCTACTTCTTCATAGAAGCTCAAAGATTAGTTTTGTACAATCAGTTCCTCATAAACCCATGTTAATTCCTGCTTATTATCTTATTTTCTTTGGTGTAACCCTGAATTCAATTCCTTATCCAGTCTAGCCTATAGCAGAGGTCAAATCCACAGGTCTATAATTCCAAAGTTCTGTTTTAGATCCCTTGTTAAATAAAGGCACTACAGTGGCTTTATACCAATCTTGTGGCACTGAGCCTGTGGTGAGAGAATCTTTAAAAGTAAAAAGAGGGGTCTTTATAACACTGCACAGAGGAGTTCTTGAAGAAACATTGAATGTATACCATCAAGACATGATGCTTTGTCAGTCTTAATTTTGTTCAGTCTTCCCATGACTCTCTGTGTTAACCAAGTATCTGATAAATGTATGGTTTTATTTGTTACTTGCTCAGATGCAAAGAAAGTGTTTAGTACATCAGCCTTTTCCTTATCCTTTCTAATCTGCTCAATTGTCTCATTTTTATAGGGTCCATTGCACTACCTCTTAAGTCTTATGCTATTTATGTATTTGGAAAAACTTTTTGGGATTTGTCTTACTCTCACTTGTAATTTGACTTTCATTATCTATTTTTGCTAACCTAATTGCCTTTTTGCACTTTGCTGCACTCCATGTATTTCAATAAATAATTCTTATTTCCTTCAGACTTTACCATGTCTATGTTATTTGTTATTTCTTGTTGGCACTTCCACCATTTGTGACATACAAGTGACATGTACATGACACGTAGCTATCCATAAGCATGCTCACAAACCTACTTCCCTTAGCACTCTGAGAGGTATCATGTTTCCAGTTGATATTAGGATAGTTAAAATCGCACATTATATATAATTTCTAGAATAAATGCTATAAGGAAAATAAAAGTTAAGAGTTTTAATTAAGATACATCATAGCTCAAAAGTCATGGAATATATTTTATAAATTGTCTAAATAAAGACTACTAAACTTTAGATTGTGCTATTTTTACAAAGTCCCTACTTTATTTTTTTTTTACGGCCTCTAAGTCAGGCTCTCTGGCAAATCCTGTTGGTGGAACACCTGCACTAAACATAGAATATTAAAGTTCAAGCAATGCAGGTGTTCAATAGGATATGCTAGGGAATCTGACAGACTCCTAAGTGCAGACATCAAGGTCATACAAAGTTCATGTTTAATAACTTACTTTTCTGTAGTTTTAAAGATATTACATGTAAAATGATCCCCCTCCGCCCCTTCTGGTAGCCTCCCTTCAGAGCTGCAATCCAGTTGTGGGACCGGACGAATGCAGCGAAGGACAATCTTCAGTCAGTAAGTACAAGGAAAGCCCTGTTCACCTTGATGAAGGAGGGCAGGATTTTCCTTTGCTTACTGAAGATTGTCCCTCATCGCTCTCCATCAGAACCTCGCTTAGATGCAGCGATGCAGCCAGAAGGGGTGGGAGGGGGATCATTTTACAATGAATATCTTTTGAATTACAGAAAAAACAAGTTATTAACCCCTTAAGGACCAGCGGTCCAGGGAAGTTACCTTCCCTTAAGGACGGCTTTGATCCTTGCCGACGTGCCGGTACACGTGACCTGTTACGCGTACCGGCGTGCCGCTTTGAGGCCTAAGAGAGATCGCTCCAGTCTTGGAGCGGTCAATTTTAGGCCCCGTTTTTACTTACAACGCTCCCGGTACAGCGTTGTAAGTAAAAAGTATGTGACGTGCTATGACCATCACTGGTCCTTAAGGGTATAAGGACCATGATGGTCATACCACATCACGTAGTCATTAAGGGGTTAAACACAGAGCAAAATGGTATATTTACAATAGTGAAGACACCGAGACCTACTTTATTTAGACATTACAATCCCTTTAAAGCCACTTAGGAGTGTCAGGCATAAGCAACGAATTCTGTTTTTGTCAAGGGTTTTTGGTTTCTTTCTACGATGCACTGCCACATTAACCCTTTGAGTGCCAGAGGGGTACGCAACATTTCTTTGCAATGCGTTGTCTACCCCCCTTGCACTCAAAGGGTTAATTGCATGCTGCCCCTATGTTTCCAGTGTTGTTTAACACAACCCTAGAAGAAACTGGCACGCATATTATACTTCTGACACACCTTTAATATATACAAAAACAGTTTCAGATGAAATATGAATATCATGTTGCTTTAAGTTTCAAAGTAAAAAGCAGCAATAACAGCATTTAAATGCATGGTTTATACAGGAAACAATCTGTTTCTTTTTTTTTTTTTTTTTTCCTCTTAATCGTCCAACTATTGTGTCTGCAAATTGCTGAAATCCAATTCAGTGCAATAAATAGGGTGGGTTTATGTATAGAAAACTGAAACAAACATATGTCAAGTACATGCAGAGAAGAACCTATCAAATTTGGGCAGATGATTAAAAAAATAAGACCAAAGAAAATCTAAAATATATTACAGTTATCAAAGAAATCCACTAGAAAATAAATGGATACGATAGAAACATTTTTTAAAAAATATATATATATTTCACAAAGCCAGTAGTAGTTTTATTTATATTAGCACAAGGAGAAAAATCATATTCTTATAACAAAAAATATGTACTTGACGCATATATTGGTGCAGGGTATAGGTTTAGAACTGCTTTTCTTATGATTATCTAGTATAGCAATGACATCCAATGCAAGGAGCTGTCCTACAGTCTTTAAAATCATTCACTACACTTTACATTATTTTTTTCTGATTTATCAAATAGGTTTCAAGTTCAACTTGCGAAGACGAAAATACATTATAATACAAGGAAAGAGCACTGTTTTGGAAACAGCAGGAAAGGAGCAACTATAAGTCTGTTCACAGTTATCAGTAAACTGTAGCTGAGCTTTCCTGGGATACTCTAGGATCCTGTACTGCCACAAGTACCTCAGTCTGAGGTCACTACTCTTCTTTATTGTGGCATCACAGTCCACAGAAATGCACTGCCAGACTACAAATCCCGCAGGTAAAAGCAGGGAGAAATGAAGGAAGGCATCCAATTCCAGAAAGTCTCAATGAGCTTTGTGCTTTCGTTTCTTGTGCTTTTTATCTTTCTTCTTGCTCTCACACTTTGTACAAAACCACTGTTCCATTTCAGGCGGAGCATCACTTATACCAACGCAGGGCCTGCAAAGGCAACACAATTTCACAAGGTAAGACAACAATCTTTATAAAAATAATTACATTTTATTGTAAAAAATAAATAATAAAAAAACAGAATGCTTCCAATATAGGCCTGGATTCCAATGCAGATGATATTACTCGATTTCTCCACAATTTGCTCAATATATAGCAATAGAAATCTGTGCTATAACAAGTAACATTTAGCACTTGCAATGGAGTCCAGGCAATAGTTTTTAAATACAACTTAAGACATATTAAACTCTGCAAAACTCATACTAAAACTCTGCAAACCAAGCATACTTTGTAGACAGCTCCAATTAAGTAGTTATTTCAAGATTGCAATATCGGCTCTGCTGAGGAGCCTCCGATGGTCCCAGGACCGGATTCCCCTGCAGTCGGCTAGAGCACTGACGTTAGGGAGAGGGAAGGGGGAAACTTTAACAGTGAATATCTCTCAAACCATAAAGGTTTGAGAGATGGGACTGAGGGGATTTAGTAGCATTTTTCAACAGCTATTGTGCTTTGTGCTAGTATCCATTTTAAAAAAATAAAAATAAATGGAATCTTGCATTTCCTCCAAATGAGCTGCCATTTGTCCCTTTGCAGGGCTCATGGACTACCTCTAACATTAATCTTGATAGATGCCGGAATAGCGATAGTGCTGTATTGTCTAGATTCTAACCAACAGCCTTTTTGAATAGCTGAACGGTGGGCTCTAATTGCAATAAATTAGCTGCCTTAGACAGCATCTCATTACAAAATAATAAACCAGATACGTACGTGTAGGACAGTCTACACATTCAAAAAGCAAGTTTAGTCGAATATTGGAGATCTAAAATACTTTATTAGAGAGATGCTAGCTATGATATTTAACAGTATATCAATTTAATTTTTAAATGTCTGTGTTCCTTAACTCTCTTTACTTGTCAGCAGCGTTCAACACAGGAAGGAATGCACTGCACTCTTCTCTGACATGCAAAGAGTTAAAGGACCAGTGGGGTGTGCAACACATTGGCTTGCAAAGTGTTGTGCACAACTAAGGTCTTCAAATGGTTAAGACACATTTTGCCAAGGTATGAAACCTCTACTGTCGCAAACAAAAAAATATTGTTACAATCACAATGTGCAAGGTTCACTTCTACGGCAAATATCCTTCTTTAACTCTTTGAGGACAAGGGGTGTTCTTCATAATGTGAAGGAATGAGCTGCACACTTCTGTGGTCCTGGAAGAATTATAAAGCTATACGATATCAGACAGAGCTGTACAATGTTTGCCAAAATAGTCTATTTGCACTGAAGGCATTCAAAAATTGCAACTAAATCCATCACACTGTACATCTTTCTAGGAAGTCACTGAGTGTAAACATAAATATCAAATTATTATTAAAAAAAAATAAAAAATAAAAATAAATCAGATGGAGGATCAACAATTATAGCCAAAATGCCAATCACAGAGTGAATGCTAGTGCATTTAAGTATCTACAATGCCCAAGTCAGAAATAGTAAAACCAAAAAAAGTATTCAATCGAATGGATATGTTATGCTGACCACAATGATGCACTTCATCAGAGACCAGTCTTAGATCTGAGCAGAAAATCTTCTTCCCTGAAGACAGCTGTATTACCACTTGACAGAAGCAGATGCAAACTGGGCATCATAAGTAGTACTGAGCAGGAAGGTAATGAAGAGAAGGCATGAGCCAACCCTTGGACAAAGGTCTTGAAGTCCGGAAGAATGGAAATACACTTAAAAGGGGATAGAAAAGGATGAGATCTGTACCTTAATAGAGCTCAGACTGAGGTCTTTGATCACACAATCTTGAAGAAAAGCCAGAATAGTGGGAAAAACAAAGGTCTGAGTCCACACTGGTGGAGGATGGACCAAGTTTTATGGTATACAAATTAGTATCAAACGTTGACTGTATAATACATTTGCACCATATAAAGGTTTATGGTATGCCCTTGAGGAGACAGATTTCCTGGTCCATTGGGAGGATTACATAATTGGAGAATCTCTTTCATTGTGGTTTCAAAAGCCATGCAGCCAAAGCAAGCCTCTCCACATCCTTGTACCAGACAGGACCCTGGAGAAGGAGATCTGGTCTTGGTGGAAGTCTGAACAGCTTCTGAATGGAGAAATTCAGAAGGTCCGGAAACCAGGCCAGCAGTTTCCAGATTGGAGTAATCAGGATGGCTACAGGCTTCTTCATTCTGGTCTTCCGGATTACCCCGAGGATGAGAGGAATCGGATAAAACACACAAGACAAACAGAAGTTCTACAAAATGGATACTGCGTTCATTCCAAAGGGCAGGTTACCCCTTGTCAACGTGCAGAACAAGTCAACTTTCCTGTTATCATGAGAGGCCATCAGATCTATGTCTTGGATACCCCAGCGTTGAACCATCTGGTAGAACACATCCAGATTCAGTTCCCAGTAGGCCTGTATCCACATCTTGATGGATGAGGAAAGTCTGTGACCACGTTTTCCCACTCCTGAAATATGTAATGCGGAGACGGCCAGATTGTGAGTTTCCACCAAGTGGAGTATCTCTTTGACTTCCTCCAATGCGGAGTCCTTTCGAGTTTCTCTTTGATGGATGATGTAGGCCATTGTTGAGTTATCTGACTATACCCCTACTGGAGAGTCCCAGTCAGTATGCAAGATCAGTACAGGAGTGCCAGGAGGATGGCACAGATCTCCAGAATTTTGATGTAGATCCTTCCCTGTCCACCTCCCCAGAGCTGTCAGGTGGCCCACTCTGTTGCATCTCAGCTCCTCAGCTGGCATCCATCATGATATGTTCCACTATATCACAAAGGAGCGCCCCTGAGTAGGATGGGAACGATGAAGTCACCAAAGCAGGTCCTCCCTCTTGAGGAGAGAGGGTCATGAGATGAGAGATGGACTCTGTCGAGACCATGTCCTAAGTATATCCAGTTGAAGTTTCCTTGTGTAAAAACGAACATAAGGTACTGCTTCTACAGCAGACGACCCAGAACTTGCATGTAGTGATATTTTTATTGAGGGCCACTAAAAATATTGGGACACATCCTGAGACAGCAGTTGAATCCTGTCCTCTGCCTGAAACACCTGGTCTTGCAGGGTTTCATACTTCATTCCTAGAAAAATGAGGACCTGGGACAGAATTGGAGAGGACTTCTTTAGGTTGAAAATCCAACCATGATGTACTAGAATGCAGGCACACTAGAATTCAGTCTCCAAGAGGTCTTCTGAAGAAGACCCGAACAGCAGATCGCCCAAAATTGGGGTTAGAGAAATGCTTAAGTGTGAATGTATGTGGCCAGAGCTGCCATATCTTTATGAAGATTCTGGAAGCAGAGGACAAGCTTAAGGGCAGTGCAGTGAACTGGTATGCAAAAGAAAACAGTAGGAAACTGTGGTGGTCTGAGTGAATCAGGACATGCAGATAAGCATCCTTAAGATCCAGGGAGGCCAGGAAATCCCCTGGTCACATTGTTGAGATGACCGAGCACAAAGATTCTAGCTTTATGCACATAACAACCACATATTGGTGTTGAAATTTTAGGTCCAGGTCAGGCCAGAAGCAGACATTCTTTTCAGGAACCACAAAAAGGTTGGAATAGAAACCTGAAAAGCTTTCTTGGAGTGGGAGATGTACTAGAACTAGCGTGTTCAGCAGAGAGGATACTTCCTGTATAGAGACTTGCTTGCTCTAGGTCCCAAGGAATTTTTGACAAAAACTAGTAATGAGGAGGAAGGGACTTAAAATCTAGGCGGCACACTTCTAAAACCAGTAAAACCCACTGATCCATCATGGAGGATGCCCAAGTGTCTCGAAAAAGGAGATGACATCTCCCTACAGGCAACGATGGATCCGGAGGTTGGCTTGTCAAACTTTTGCTACAAAAGACCATTTAAAGAATATCTGTAGTAAGAGGGTACTCTTTCCATCAGTGGCATCACTCAGGATCTGCTTGAAGTCAGGACGAAATAAGGTCTTGCCGTCAACACTGCGGGTCTCCGACATTGCTGTGATGACCCCTCAACAGCAGGGATAGGGTCAGCTTTGTAGGAATCCCCAAAGGAGAAGGAAGATTCCACAATTTTTCACCTTCTTAATACAATTCAATCCAATTCCTCGTCACATGTCATCCCAATTACCAGAGTATGCCAACCTGCTTGAGGGTGGGCAAACATTTCCAAATGGAGGATTCCCCTGAATGGAAGAAGGAATGGATTTCCCAGAGATCGGGATTTTAACCCAAGCAGGCTCTTTGTCAACGCTGGATGGCACCAGAGGAGTAGTAGGGGCCAGAGTACATGGGGGACCCAGAATAATCTCTTGGAAGCCCAGCAAGGGGCATAAGGAACAGGGAATGGGGGGGGGGGGGGGAGAAGCCCATGAATACGTGTGTTTGGATTTTCCCATATGATCCATAGGTTCAGACATGCCCAAAGAAAAGTGCATTAAATTAGTAAAAGTATCCCCAGTTTAATACAAAGCCCCCAGAAAGACCCCATAAGTACATATCTGGTATGCAGAGAGTTAAACAGAAGAGCAGAGCCTCTGCATAGCATAAGTAAGGGAGAAGCAAGATGGCAGCCAGAAAAAGGCACCTTCCAATCAGAAGCAATCGTGAGAAATTGGGAAGTCTGTGTATAGCAGTCTTCTACATTACTGAAGCCTATACATGTGTGATCATGGGATACAGCATAGTTAGAGGAAAATAGCCCACTCTGACCCTTCTAGCATTAACGGGTGCAGATATGTCCCAAAGAAGATGCTACCATTGAAGCCTATGTAACAAAGATGGCCGCTGAGTGGCTCCTGTTCATAAACGGCCCATGTACTAAAAATCAAACTTCTTGAAATAAATGATGTGAGAGAAAAGGACAATAGAAGGACCCTGATACAGGAAACAGAGCCTTAAGGACCTTCTGTCCAAAGCTGGCCTCATCCTAGGCAAGGATATTCACATAATAGTGTTAAGTGACTGTTTGCAGCTGCTCAACAGACGCCTGATTTTTATAGTCTCATGAGGCACCCAATGATCTAATGGAGCATACTATGACTTGAAAGGGAACAGGTGTCTCCTTGAGGACATATGCCTGTCAGATGATCACCTTGATTCATGATGTAATGGTAACTTTTGCCTCCTTTTTGTTGTCCATGGGGTTAAAGAAAACAGTCGGGTCTTTAGGGAAAAGGGCATCCTCTGGAGGGATCTGAGGCAACAAGACACTCTTCCCTCCGGTAGTGCAACTGATGACCTTATCCAAGTTGGGGCCAAACAATTGTTTACCCATAACGAGACGCTAAGGACTTCTTGGAAGATTGCCCAGCAGAATAAATATTGAGCCACATGACCTACCTACAGCCACTGAAAATGCCCAATCTTTTCCAGAAAATCTGGGGGCATCAAAAGGCCACTTCCTTAAGGAATCCATTTGTTTTAGGAATTTTGGCAAGTGCCACCATTAGTTCATTCTTTGGGAACCACCACTTGGATGGCATCCGAAAGTTGTTCAACCCAGATGGTCATAGTAGGAAAAATGGATTGCAGATCAGCACCCATGGCGGCAAAATTTGCCTGCAATATAGAATCCAAGCATTTATCGGTTTGATCCTTAAGAGCCAGAGCATCTGTCAGAGGCAGAGCAGTGTTCTTGACAAGGTGATAGATAGTGGGATCAACTGTATGTGGTGTAGCCCACTGTGTGAAAGTTTCAGCTGAAGAAGGATACAGATTACAGATCCGCCTGTTAAACAATCTGTCAGGTGTCCATGAGAATCTGGTCTAAATAATGATTGTGAGGGAAAATGGGTACCTCCATTTTATATCCCTAAAAGATGTCTGAAGAAGAGGAGCTGGTGTAAGAAGCCTCCGAAACCTCCAGTAACGCTCTAATAAGTCTTAGTGAGGAGCAGGGGTCCTACTTGTAGACAACCCTCAATGACCGGGTGGAATCTAATACAGCCTCATCAGTCTCACCCAACACTGCAGAAGAGCCCCTAAAAAGTGTGAATGCCCACCCAAAATAGGATTTAAATGTCGGTGAGGGGGCATAGGTAATCAAAACCAAGAGTTTAGGACCCCCTGAATAGATGCAGGGATAGAAAAGACTGAAGCGATAAGAGCCTTAACACCAAACTGGTTCTTGCTCACCGGCTGTGGACCCCAGAGTTGAAGTGGGGCCTACAATGCAAGAGGGACACAGAGTACCAGAATACTCCCTAGGAAGCAGAGTACAGCTTGAGAAACAATGGGTTAATGGGGTTAAATAAGTTAAAGGGGTCCATGGGCTTTAGATCTTTCCATGTGTCCTTTGAGTTCTGACATGCCAGAAGGACCACCTCCCCCAAGTGAACAAAAGTAGTCCAAATCTCAGAAGAGAGAATAGTGGTCAGCAACTAACTTCAACAGGTTAAAGGGATAGTAATGTCACAGAACATGTTTTTATGATTTTGTAGTTATTAAAACTGAGTTTAATGCAAAAAAACGTACCTCTTAAACCCCTATGGTTTGAGAGATATCTTCAAAGTTTGATGTCTCCTGCTGTCAGCTGTAAAGCTGTCAGCAAGAGATCCACGTTGGCCGACACGGAGGCTCTTCAGCAGAGCCGCAATCACATTTTTTTTTAAACAGAATGACTGCATTGCAATGGTCTACTAAGTGTGCTTGGTTTGCAAGCACACTTAGTAGACCATTGTAATGCAGTCATCCTGTTTAAAAAAACGTGATTGCAGCTCTGCTGAAGAGCCTCCGTGTCGGCCGACATGGATCTCCTGCTGACAGCTTTACAGCTGACAGCAGGAGACCTCAAACTTTGAATGAGGAGCTCTCTCAAACCATAGTGGTTTGAGAGATACTTTTTTGCATTAAACTCAGCATTTTAATCCCCACATCATCATAAAAACATGTTCTGGGACATTACTATCCCTTTAAAATGGAGATGTAGCATGTGCAATCATAAGACAAGTTGGCTACTGAAAGACCACCCCTTTCTACTCTAGAAAACAGGATGGAGTTTTGAAATGCATGTAAACCACACTGTGGCTCTCCAGCCATTCAAAAATGGTATATTCCGAGACCTGGACAGGGTCCCCAAAGTGACCGCTATGAAGAGCGAGTCAATCGATTTAACATGAGAAATTTATGCAAATGCTCTGGACACCCTTGTGATGCTCAAAAGCTTAACAGTATAGTTAAACACCTGGTAACCAGAGATCAAAAACAATATGGTTGGAGAGTTATCCTTTAGCCCACTACATACCACAGTTATTTATGATCCCATATCTGTGCTTAACAGCGCTCCAAGGTACTCACTCATTTTATAATACAAACATCCATTCAGCTGAAGGATCTATGATGACTATACTTTATTTGGCTTCGTTGATGTAAAGTTTCCTGGATGTTTGGGAATGATTCTATAGAATTAAACATGTCAATGAATTTAAAGCTGGGTTTGCAGAGTTTACAAAACTCGGAGGCTCCTTGATGAAATGCAAATTTATGTAATAGTGGACAGTAGAAAAAGGACTGAAAGCTACACAGCAAGTGTGGTTCTGTGACTTCAAGTGGATAATTATTTTCGTGTTTCGATTTTGTTATACTGCTCTTATAATAAGCAGTATAACCTAATCTCTTCTACGAAAACAATTTGATATAATTACGTGATCTCTAACCAAATACATTGTAGCATAATCCAAATACATTAACCTCTTAGATGCTGGAAAGGTATCAACCTCTCCAACATCTGACAAGTTAAATTGTTTTATTAGGCTCTCTCATGGATTTCACTTTAAAGAAATAGATTCCACCACTGCAAGAAGTTTGAGAGCCACTTACACATGGCACAATATCCCATCAGGAGGAGAGTGTGTGTGTGAAAGTGTTAATGTTCTAAGTACATTAGATGACCTTCTCTAAGCCTGAACGGTCTGGATATACTTACTGCTGAACAGCTAATGACTGCAACACATTCAAGAAGCGGTTACCTAACTTGAGAAGTACATCTAATTGCAAAGAATGGAAGATATCTTACCAGTGATACCAGTCATCACATCCGTCACAACCAATCATTGGGCTGCCATCATCAGGTACGTTGCATCCTGGACAGATCCAAATCTGATTGCCCCACTCATCTCGGATCTATACAGACAGATGGAAAAATGTCATTACATTTCACACAATGGTCCTTATCAAGCCAACGTGGGGCAATTCAAGAGCAAACCAACTGCACCATTAAAATTATGCAAATTACAATTGAGTTAACCCTTTAGGTATCAGAGGGATGTGCAACACATTGATTTGCTCTGACACTCAATGGTTTAAATAGTGTATTTTAATCCCTTGAAATCTGGACGTCTCCAACGCATGGCAAACGGGAGAGCTCTTTAGCATTCAGAGTGTAAAATCCTCCATTTAAAATTGATAATTCTCATTCCCCTTCCAAAGTCGCAGTTTATTTGCTGCAAAGTTGCACCGTTAACGTGATTAAAAACAAACAGACATGCACAAGTGGTAATATTGTGGCTCTATGTGGAGTAGCCATGTAGAAAATTCCCATTTCCCAACATTCCTCATTTACCTTTGTAGCAGACTTTGTCTGGTATTTATCAGAGCAGACTGTGTAAAACTAGCAGGATTTGCATAAATGAAACTAATTCTGGACCTTATATAGAGACAAAAGATAAGCAATTCTGGAACAAATCAATGGCACTGTAGGGACAGTTGAAAGTTCCCCAAACTGGCACTGGAATGAGTTTGAGATGTCTCCAGCATTCAAGGCAAAACCCCCATTTTTACTTGCATGGTGCAGCTGGGATTTGCTCCAATTTGCGTTTTATACTGAAGGCCTTTGATCGTTTATTTTCACACACTCAGGTTTCTATGCTAATGTTTCAGTCTCACTTTAGATTTTCATTAGCTTGGAAGAACCCGTGTGGTATTTTATTTTTATTTATTTTATTTTTATGACTCACATATGTACACCATCATCCAAGCAGATTTTAGTCTTTCTGTAGCACTAGAAAAGTTTGTCCAGTTCTCCAAAAAATGAATATGCATAGTAGCTCTCAACATGCTAGGAATACGGATTACTTCATTTTTAACTTTAGGACATACTGTAAGCATGGCTACCTCTTTCCTTCTATTAAAGGTAGTCTAACCCTAAGGAGTGAACTGTAGTTTGATCATATTCTCTTGGATCACAAAGTATTCTTTTGTAGATTAAAGTGATAGTAATGTTCCATAATAAAAGCAGCTCTAATTAATCTTCATAGTATTTGGGCCATGGAGAGTGTTGTTTCAGTTCTGTCAGAGTTGTAGTTTAGGAGTAATTCAGTGATAAAGTCTCCCCCTCCCGCCCCTTTTACTGATGTAATATTGTTCAGCTAGAGCAGAAGGGAGGCGCCCAGGTAGACTGCAGAGGGACAATCTTCAATTAAGATAAGCGAAAAACCTGAAAAACTTGTCAAGGGGGAAGGGCTTTCATTGTTCTAATAGAAAGAAGCTTGTCCCCTGCTGTTATCTGTCTGGTCTATGGACTGCATTCCACATCTGAGAAGAGATGGCTTACACTAAGTAAAAGGGGTGGGAGGGGGAAACTTTGCTTGTGAATATCTCTTAAACCATAAAGGTTTGAGAGATAAGACTTATATCGTTCTTCATGTTTCTTTAATGCCTACAAAATAAAATAAAGATAAAACGAAGTATTACTATCCCTTTAAGCCTGACTTTTCATATGTGGCTTGCCAAGGCAATGACTATTAAGGTGTTGGGTTTAAGACTAAATCCGTTCAAGACTTGTTTCCTTGAGAGTCCTGAAGGGTATTAAGATGCATTGTGTACCCCTCTGGCACTCAAAGGGTTACGTACAATAAATGTAACCAATGAACTGAGCAATACATTGCTTCCCAATGCATTGCTTGATCCTCTGGCACTCAAAGGTTTAAGCATATAGGACCCCATGTTCATGTTTAGATGATGCTGTGCCTTTAACTCTTTGAATGATGCAAATTCATTCAGCTTGTTCAATATGTCAGTCTACAGGAGTGTGTTCCTATGTAAAATTACACTGTTCTGTATTAAAGGGATAGTAATACTTAAAATGTAAAAAAAAAAAATATATGTTGTAGGGTTCATCCCCCAAGTAAAACAAGAGTACTCCCACTGCGGAAAGGTGTTTTATTCAAAAGTTATTAATTTTCAAAGTTGAATTTTTTAGGTGCAATATCACAGTGGCCTGAAATTGTACAGTGACGCTGTTGCTACACCATCCTATGGAGATTTATGGTCCCAGGACCACAGCTGTCCATAGGATGGTGTAGCAACAGTGCCACTGTACAATTTCAGGCCACTGTGATACTGCACCTAAAAAATTCAACTTTGAAAATGAATAGCTTTTGAATGAAACACCTTTCAGCAGTGGGGGTACTCTTGTTTTACTCAGGGGGATAAACCCTACAACATATATATATATATATATATATATATATTTTTTTTACATTTTAAGTATTACTATCCCTTTAACTACTTGGAGGTTAGAGGGGTTTCCTGTACAAAGTTCTGCAATCCAAGTGGTTAATAAAGAAACGTATAAGTAATTATAGTTTGATGACCAAATGGCAATCATTTGGAGCACTGAAAACAGCTGTAATGGCTGCTCCCTCAGAGTGTATGTAAGACTGGATTTTAGGTCAAAGTGAACAAATGGGGAAACTTTTCAGTCTAGCATGGCATCCATTATATTTAAGAGTATATGACACCAGGCATGTTCATTTTTAGATGTTGTTGTCCCTTTAATGTCTGCAATGATGTGAATCTCTTCAAATGATAAGAGACTAATCTAAAAGCATTCTTACTCTTCTTTGTATTCATTTATTGTTATGGGTGTGGAATTTGGCTTGGGCAGGGCATGACTGGGGTTAAGGCATAACTGGGGTTAAGGCATAACTGGGGTTAAGGCATAACTGGGGTTAAGGCATAACTGGGGTTAAGGCATAACTGGGGTTAAGGCATAACTGGGGTTAAGGAATAACTGGGGTTAAGGAATAACTGGGGTTAAGGAATAACTGGGGCATGGCATGGCGGCCCCCTTGTTAGTTTGTATGTTACGCTTCTGGTCAGTGATTGTGGGTGACAGGATGTGGGTGAGACTGTACTTTGAGCAATGACTTGCAGTTAAGGATGGCAGGGGTATGAGGATACAAGAGATCATGTGACTCCCAGCAAATGAGCGCTAGAAGCCAAAAGGGAGATTTTCTGTTGTGATGCTAAATGTAGGTTTATAATTCATTTGTTGGTCACAAATGCAAATATTTAGGTGTGTAATGTATTGAAGACCCAGCACTACACAAGAAAAAAAAGTTTCAACTGCACAAATGAAGAATGATGCATTCGAACATGAGAACTTTGCATGGTTTGTTTGCAATATAGGAAACTGTTCCTTATTAGCATTTTTACTTATTAGCCAAACCATTCTATTCAATTCACTGATAAGATCAAGGATATAAAATGTTGTTACTGAGTAACTTTCCATTTACTTTAGGACATATTTGTCAACTTGAATTAAAGGACAAGTGCATTTCAAATGGAAAAGCACTAATTGTCAAGTAGTACAGTTCAGCAGTCCCAGCAAGCTGCCATAAAATCATGAACCACTTCTGTAGCCGCCAAAAACAAGTTGACAAAATTGGAAGTTTGTGACTAAAATCACTAAAGGTCAAAAACAGAGAACAATTCCCTATTTAATTTACATTATGATAAATATTAACTAGATGTAGGCAATGTGAGGCCCTTCAGCTGCAGCTAGCTACAATTTACATAATTCCTCAACAGAATAATGGGCGTTGAAGTCTGGCAGTAACTGGAAGGCCTCACACTGCCCACCCTTATACTGAACAGCCTTGGTTTCAAGCAATATTGACTAGAGACAGGTTGGTGTTCATTGGTAGGGAGAGGAAAAAACCCCAAAACACCTCAGTAATATAAGTGATTAATGGAATTTATCATATATATGAAAACGAACAAACCTCAGTTTTATAGAGAAAGATGGGTTTAAAACAAAAGTCAAAGCAGATATGAGACAAGTTACTGTGAAATAGCCCACAACTGTAATCGTAAGGTTAGAGGACCATTTTATTGCTACTTCACAATTTGTTGATGGTGTTGAAAAGAGTAAAAGCCCATCAAAAACCACCTCTGTCATATCAAATTTGTTGATCTAAAAGACGGAAAAACAAAACAAAAACAAAAAAAAACCCTTACTGAAGTCACACATTTATACCCCAAGCGAGTAAAAGAAAAAAGAAAATCCTTATCTACTCCAAAAGGCAATGGATCCCTGGATTAAAATCCTATCGGTTGCACTGAAAGCAAATGCCAATTCTCAATGTTGTTCTGAACCATATTTTAGAAACAATCTGCAACAGTGATTCTCAACTCCAGTCCTTGGGATACAACCAACAGATTATGTTTTAAGGGTATTCCCATTTAAGCACAGGTAGATAAATTATGATTACTCACCTGTGATTGAGAGAGACTGAAAACATGCACTGGTGTGCCCTGAGGCCCAACTATCAGATCACTGATTTACAGTATCTGCAAACACATTCCCAAAGCAAAGAATTTTACAACCCTCCCAGCCCAGATAGGAACAATTAATATGCAAAAAATACCACTGCTGAGAGGTGTTATATTCAAAACATTTTGCAGCAGAAACGTGCATTTTTTAGATGCAATATATCGATGGCCTGAAACTTTACAGTGGCACTGTGGCTACACACCATGCTATAGACAGGTCTGGTCAGCAGACCATAAACCTCCATAGGATGGTGTAGCAACAGCACTGCTGTACAATTTCAGGTCATTGAGATACTGCACCTAAAAAAAGTGTGAGCTGCAATAACTTTTGAATAAAACACCTCAGCAGTGGAAGTGCCATTGTTTTACTCAAGGATAACCCCTGCTATACATATTATGCATACTAAGCATTACTATTCCTTGAAGAAAAACACAGCACTGCCAAATAACCCCTTGTTTTCATGCAGCATTTCTGAATAAACAGTTCTGCAGAGAGTTCTTTGTATCAGCCACGAACGTATTTGTATATTCCCTTAGGTCTACTCTCTGTTTTACGCAAACCCAGTATGGCTGGTCTCTAACCAAAATGTTCTAGTTCTTTTACCTATAGGTCACTGTACTTTTTCCAGGTCAAAACATGCTAATAACTTGTACCTAAAACCTGCTCCATATTCTAGGTGAGGCCTCTCCAAAAAAGTATGAAGAGGAAGCTAATATTCCCATTCTGTTCATCTATACACCATTTCTACAAAATACCATATTGCCCATGCAGCAGCTGACTGCACAATGTCATGAAATGTATAGTCTTCCAGTGCTTCCAAATACTTCCCTAACGAGGACTCCACAAGTAGATTCCTATTAAATGCATATGTAGGAAACCAAATAACCTTACATATATCTATACTAAAAACCTAATTTGCCACTTTTTCAGTCCATTCAGTCTATTTATCCAAATCTTTCTGCAGAGGGAAACTATAAAACATCCTGCCCGGTATGTATTGCCTTACACAGTTCTAGCTTGCTAGTAAACAAAATAAAAAGGCATTGGCTCCAGGACCAAAAAACTAACTTCCGACCAACTTGAACATGTTCCATTCACAAAAGCTTGCTGCATTCTATCTTGTAACCAAATTAACGACTGGTGACGAGTTAGGACCGTCATCGGCGAATTTGACTTAAGGACTGATGATGGCCCTGGCACATCATGAGTTTTATGCTCACAGCTCTCCTGCGGGAGCACATGTGATCAGCCACCGGCTCGCTGAATGAGATCAGTCCAACCAGTACCGCTGGTACTTAAGGGTTAACTAGCTTTCAGTCCATGCAGAGATATTGCATCTAAAGTGAAACCCTTTCAATGTATGTATAATCTGCTATGAGGCACAGATATTTTTCTCATATTTTACCCTGTCCCTCATCAGATCAGTGAGGACAGAGAGGACAAATATGTAAATTTACACTTAGAGGTTTTTCAGCTTGTCCTCATTTAAGTGATGAGTTTCTCTGAGCCAATTCTTCTTTGTATTATTCCATGCACAAGCCACAGCAGACATCCACTGTTCCAAATTACACAACTATCAACAAATGGTAACTGATGAGAGATGCACTAAGGGCTGATAAAGAGGAGCTGAATTCTCCAGTGATATCACTTCTCTAGTTACTCTGTGGGGGAGATGCACTAAGATCTCTCCAACTTTAAAAATCTTAGTGCATTGGGTCCATAGAATAACATAGGAATTGGATAAATTATATCACTGGAGTCATTATCTCAAGTTAATCACCTATCACCCCTTATTACATCTCCCCTTCATCTTTAACAGACTAAGAGCAGGCTTTACCAAGTTGCAAGAACAGGAACATAACCAATAAGCCGCTTTCCAGGCAGTGTTCACTGATAAATACCATTGCGGTGTACATGAATTATCATGACCATTTACCTGTATAAGAGACAGGGAAACATGCTACAAATTTAATGTAAACATAATGCAGGCAATTGTAAAGTACGGGTATGCACATGTCAGTACCCTTGATTAAAGGGACTTTCAATCTATTTTAGGTAGCTATATTATCGTGCTTTTCTTCCTGAAAGATTCAAACAAGAAAATTAATGGTGTTTGGAGAAGACTCTATTATTAAAGGGTTAAAAAGAACCATTAAAATCATTCATTTGTCCCCTTTGCTGCAGTTGGTTGGCTCCAGACTTGCTCCTCCCATTCTTTCTGCATATACCCTGTGTGTGTTACATAAATGGTTATAATTTACCTGAAGGAGAGCTGTCACCCAATAGCTTCAACAATCAGTACAACTACCATGACTTTAGTCCTATACAACACATCAGAAGACTCGTGTATAAAGGCAAATTGGAGGAATGCTGGAGCAAACCAACTGAATGCTAAAGGTCTCCAACATATTGCACAATGCGTTGCTGACCCCTGTAGCATACAAGCAACTAAAAAGCCCCATTTAAATTCATGAACATTTGGGGAATTTTTATTTCCCCACTCTGATGCAGATTGTTCACATCAGAATTACTCCACTTTGATTGTGCACAAGGCCTTACCTGTACTACTCAATAATGTACCTGTAAGAAACACAACAACATAATATAAAAAGTCCACTCACCACATAGGTGCTAACAGTCTCTGTCACAACACTTCTGACAGGTGTTTTCGAAGTGCCAGAATTCGGACCTGTGGGTGGAGCAGTTGGAAAGGTTGGCGGATTTGGGGCTGGGGAGGCTGCTGCTGGAGCTGGAGGTGGAGGAGCTTGCACTGGAGGGGGGACAACAGGGACTGGTGCAGGAGCTGGAGACGGTATAGGAGGTGGTGACTTGGGCAGGGAAGGTGGAGGAGCTGCTTTACCCTCTGGAGCAGATACCACTTTGCTGATGACTCTAAACAGAGGAGAAAAAAAATATATATACTATAATTCAGATCTGCATTTGAATCTGAACTGGCACATTAAAACAATTTAGGCAATTTAAAAAGTGATTTGAAAAAGCTTTTAAAAACCATATATGCTGGCTATTTGAAACCATTATCATATTTAACATTTTCATTCATAAAAAGTTGCAATGTACCAGCAATACTCCACACTCTTCAACTTCCCACAAACACTTTCCCCTGGAGGACATGTACTAGCTAACAATGATGCTAGTCCAGCCAAGATGGATGCTCTCACTGAGGTGAGAATGTGGATAGGTGACAGGCCCACTTTAAATGAATAAGCTGCATTATATATGAGAAAGGATACAAAGCTAATATATTGTTAGCAATTCCAGGATCTAATATAGCTACAAACATTTTTAATACTGTGCCAATTCATACATGTGTATCAGCCATATTCACAATGTAAGGGAGGAGAAATTCTGGGGCAAGACAACTTCTATGGGGTCTTTAACCCTTTAATGTATTGATTCACAATCAAGTCTCCTTTAGGGGTTTCAAAGGGTTAAAGGCCTCATTTATGTCAAAAGGAGTTTTCACCTCCATGGTGCAGCTGCTTTACGCCAGAATTGACTTCGTGAAATGAAAATATTGCTGAGAAGGGTGACATTTTGTATGCTGGATACGAAGGTCTCCTCAGCCATACTAAAGAGAGGCCATGTACTGGTTTAGTTAAAATGACAACATATACAGAAGGTAAATGCCTGATTGGGGAATATATCAAGCAGTGAATGGCTAAATACACAAGGGAAGACACTAGTGTTAACCAGGGTTAGCAATTCATATAATTATTACAGCTGAACGCTTATCAAGGAGCACAGAGACATACCATTGAAAGTACTCCATTTCAGTACTCCATGTTGTGAAATACAGCATTTCACATGATTCCCCTCATGCAAGTTAAACAGGGAAACAGATTCAATCATTCACAAACACCCAAAGGCATTTAACCCTTTAAGTGCCAGAGGGGTACACAACAGATTGCAGAGAATGCACTGTGTATACCTCTGGCACTCACAGGGTTAATGAAGGACTGCATAAGATTAATGGTGATGTGCCAGATATGCTGCGCTTTCCCCTATATTGAAGATGAGTGGACAATAAGAGCCAACAGTCTAGAACCCTTAGAGGCCTCATGAGACTCTATAGACCCATACACAGGCACAGACTGCCAACCTTTATTAAATTATTATTTAGGGCTATTTCTGCTAAAGGAAATCTGGATATTGCCATTGCCAGGAGATACGTCAGGAAAAAGTTAATAAAGGAAGAAAAGTCCTGAAACAAACAGTACAGTCCCATAGGAGTGAATGGAGCAACGGTGTCTATGTGGTAAAGCGCACCTTAAAGGCACAGTACACAATTTTTACAAATTCTAAAGTAAAACATTAAAAAGTATAAATCAATAGAACATGTGAGGATACCAAAAAAAACACTAACCCAGTAGGAAAAGTGTCAGAAACTCCCCCCAAAAAAATGCCATACCAGCAGTTAAAGGGTTAAGTTACCTGCTCAAGACAGACAGATATACCCAATGCGTGCAGGAGTGTGCAACAGGAACACCAATGAATACACTCCTGTGCAGAGGGGCATTGTGGGACATGTGGATCTGCAGCACTCAAAGGGTTGCTCACCTTTCCTGCAGATCTTCTGTCTTCAGATTACCATGGAGCAAGAAGTACCTCAGTGGGTAACTCCTGGGGAAGCACTGGAAATCTAGATTTCCCCCCTCAGGGCCAAAGGGCCACAAAAAGCACCTGGATACTGAGCTAGCCACATCTAAGGGCATTGTCAGTCATGATAATCCGCCTAATGGTGGTATTCCAGATCTAACAGAAAAAAAAAAAAAAAAAAAAAAAAAAAAAAAAAAAAAGATTCTAAAAACTATAGCAGAACTGTTCTCAGCCTGGTGTTGTCTTCACCAAGGAACAAATCTTTCTGGAGCTGACTGGCTAGCTGCAGCCAAGGAAGGAAGGGAGGCTCCACCCCCTGCATACACTTTGAGAATTGTTCCTGCCTACTAAGGGGTGGATCGCCTCCCAGAGTTACCAGTAACCTGTATTGGACGACCGAGAAGGGCTCTTTAGGCTCCTGAAATACATCAGAAGGGTCAGAAGGAACCTCCTGCACTAATGGAATGTTTAGGGTATTTAAAAAAAGCCCTGATCAGAATCAGCTTCAAAAGGGTCCCCAAAAAACAGATGCGCCCACCGCAGAACATTCCTCAACATCTGAATCCACCAGCAGTTCCTCAGAGGAATCTGACACGTCAGAGACACCCTGAGGCTTTGGCAGGGAAGACTTGATGGAGGAGGGGGTCTGCCAAGAATGAAATACCCCCTGTAACTGGGATAGAAACAGTTGCAATGTGGACCTAAGGTCCCTGGTAGCAGCCTTGAACTCTTGCACCCAAACTGGCTCTAATGCATGGTTGGAGGTCCCTGGAAGACTCTCAGGGACATCAGAACATGCTGGGCATAAAGGAAATCCTGAATGACAGGAAGAGCAATGCGCAATAGGGGATACAGAGACCCCAGCATCCTTTGTCTTAGGTCTGGCCCCAAGCTCCAACGGTATAGACATTCTCAGTATCAAATAACATTACTGTATAAGAAGTCACCCAATTACAGTGTGTAGGATTAAAGTTGCTCCCCAGAAATCGCTAAAATATACTTAACTGGCAAGCGAAGGGTAAATCAGCAAAGGAGAGAAGGAGATTCCAAGTCCTGCGTAGGATACTCATTCTGGAAATGTCACAAAATGGCTGCCGCAGCGGGAGCCAATCATGGGAAACATGAACTGGAAACATGAAACATGAACTGGATGATAGAGCAAAGTCAGACACGTAAAATGAGCCATCTCTGAAGTTGCTAGGTTAAACGGTTGCAGAGATATGTCCCAAACTGTACAGTCCCATAGGAGTGAATGGAGCAATGGCACCTATACAGTAAAGCGCACCTTGAACTAAAATTTTACAAAATTGAAAGTGTAAAACTAAAAGACATGAATCACTAGAACACGTTACAAGACCCAAAAAACACTGAACCAGTAGGAAAAGTGTTAGAAACCCCCCCCCAAATGAATGTAAAACAAGCAGCTAAAGGGTTAAGACATAAACCTGCTCCAACACACCCGACAGACATACAGATAGACCCAATGAGTGCAGGAGTGTACAATAGGAACTCCAAATGAAAACCCCTGTGCGGAGGGGCACTGTGGGATATGTGGACCTGCAGCACTCAAAGGGTTGCTCACCTTTCCTGCAGATCTTCTGTCTTCAGATTACCATGTTTAAAGAAGAAGCCTCGGTGGGCAACTACTGAGGAAAGAACTTGTAGCCAAGATTTCCCACCCCAGGGCTTAAGGTCCACAAAAAGCACCTGGTCACTGAGCTAGCCACATCTAAGGGCATTGTCAGTTATGGTAATCCGCCTAATGGTGGTATTCCATTTCTAACAGAAAAATAAAAAAACTTCTAAAGCTATAGCAGAACTGTTCTCTTGCCTGTGTTATCTTCACCAAGGAACAAATCTTTCTGGAGCTAGTTAGCTAGCTGCAGCCAAGGAGGGAAGGTAGTTTCCACCCCCCGCATACAATTCTAGAATTGTTCCTGCCTACAATTAAAGGGGCGGATTTCCTACCCAGAGTTACCAGGAACCTGTATTGGACGGCAGAGAAAAGATGATTAAACATTTATAGATAGGAGCCACTTATACAGCGGATTAATTTATATACAAGAAAAGCTTCAGCAGCTTTGAAGCTACAGACAGGATGCAGTTAATCTCTGGACCTCCAGCTGCTGGAGATGCAAAGATTGACTGTCTGCTGTAGACATCTTCCATACATTGTGAAGAAGTCTAAGTCACTAGCATCCATGAGGTAAAAAGCTTTAATAGCAGGATGCTAATGTTGTCTTTTACACTCAAATGAGACACCTCTGGTAATAAAGACAATAAGGTTATGACTGGATAGGCTATAATTTGTTTTGTGTGTGAAAACTGGATCATTTAAACACAATTGTTTCTACTGTGGTTCTTCAGCTAGCTTAAGTTTAAAGTGGCCCTTTCACCTTGATTTAATTTTGCATATTTGAAAATTGCGGGGGGGGGGGGGAGGAGGTGGAGAGAGAGAAAGCAGACACAATGGGGTGTTTGTATAAAAATAAATAAATAAAAATAAATAAATAACAAAAATGGGGAAGTGTGCGGGAGATGGGGGGGGGGAAGTGTGCGGGAGATGGGGGGGGGGAAGTGTGCGGGAGATGGGGGGGGGAAGTGTGCGGGAGATGGGGGGGAAGTGTGCGGGAGATGGGGGGGGAAGTGTGCGGGAGATGGGGGGGGAAGTGTGCGGGAGATGGGGGGGGAAGTGTGCGGGAGATGGGGGGGGAAGTGTGCGGGAGATGGGGGGGAGTGTGCGGGAGATGGGGGGGAGTGTGCGGGAGATGGGGGGGGAGTGTGCGGGAGATGGGGGGGGAAGTGTGCGGGAGATGGGGGGAAGTGTACGGGAGATGGGGGGAAGTGTGCGGGAGATGGGGGGAAGTGTGCGGGAGAGTGCGGGGTGAAAGGGGAAAGAGGAGGGGTGAAAGGGGAAAGAGGAGGGGCGAAAGGGGAGAGAGAAAGAGAGAGAAGGCCGACACAATGGGGTGTTTGTAAATAAAAATAATGGGGGAGGGGGAGAGCGGGACAGGGGAGTGGGAAAGAGAGAAGAAGGCTGATACAATGGGGTGTTTGTAAAAAATAATGTTACTCACCACGGGCAACTCCAGGACATTTTTACTACTAATATATAAAAGTAATAAAATGCTACTACTCCTTTAAATGATCTAGATAGGTCCCACTCTGGCCTACAGTATATTTACAATGCCTTCTATAAGAAGAAACACACTGTTGAAGGAAGGACAGATGACAGCAATCGCCTAGTGGAGGAAAGAATACACAGAAACAAGCTCTTATCGCACCACGGTTGTTTATGTGCAGTAATTAGATTTACATTCCTGTGGCATTTGCTTCCTTGAGCAGACCACATTAATAACTGATGCAGCTTTTAAAAATCTAAAAGAAAAAATACCTTCAAGCTTGAAGCTCTCTTCCGCAGGCCATTTCTCATAGTTCTGTTTTATCAGATCAATTCAAAGCAAAAAAATAAATATCAAAGATTGCAATGAATTATTTCTTCCTACATCTCCTTAACTCATCAAGGGCCAACTCGTGACAACGTAATGACTTAAATACCTTTGACATTCAATGGGTTAATTATTAAGATGCTTAGAGTCATATACACAAGAAAGAAACTGAAGTAACGGATTCAAATGGGGCTTTTTAATCCCAGGAATCGTTAGTGACATCTCCAAAGCACTGCACAGCAATGTGTAGAAGACCTTGCTAGCATTCAAATGGTTAAACGTCCCATTTAAACAACTGCATAGGTTTAGTTATCCTGCTGATTAATTGCTCCTCTTTTGTTCAAATGGCCAGAAGAGTAATAACCTATGTGTCTGAACAAACAGCAGGTGGTGAATGGGTTAAAAACATTCCTATACAGCTACCATTTCAGCTTTTTATAGTCACTCAACAGTCTTTAATGCGGCCTTCCAGCTGTTAACAGTTTTCATTTCTTAGCAATAAACCACTAAGTTGCACATTGTAAAATAATTTGGAGGCCCATTAGCACGGCAATAAACACAGACTGTCACTGCCAGCTCTCCATTGTACAAGTTTTCCCAAACAGTGGTATTGCCTTCCACATTTTCTCTCTCTGCAGTATCATTTTTTCCCCCTTCCTATTTAATTCCACTGCGGGTTCTCCTTCATAGGCTTCTGTTGAATGAGCAATCTTTTGCAGAGTAACCAACACCGCCCACAGCTGTGTCCCACAATAGCCCCATGCTGCTAGCATTACGTTTTTTAGAGTATTTGGTCACGCTGACCTAACTGCTGCAGACACTGGGTTTATTCATAAAAACGTGCAGAAGGAGGGATTTTCAGCGGGATTCCTTTACCTGTTTCCCCACCACAAAACCGTGAAATAAATAGATTGGGTCATGGGATGCTTGGCCTGAAATGCAAACCCATGGCTTGACAAGTCAATAAAAAGCCACCCATCCTTCCCAACCACACATAAAGAACCAAGGTTAAAGGCAAACAATCTGGATCTACCCATACTGGGGCCTTTACTGATCCCTATTCTCTTTCCCCTGTAAATAGCTGCCATGATAGTGTTTGCATAAACGACCAGGCCAGACTTCAGCAGGATGCCTGAAACTACCACAAAACCTGAGTCAATAGCTTTTATGTTATACAAACAGAAATGTCCAGGCATTTTAGAGTAACACATTTTTCTAATACACCCCCCCTCTTGTCCCCCCCCCCCAAGCTTGGAAATCCCCAGCCCCCTCAGCCAAACAGTGTCCCACCCCCACACACCCACTGCAGTGTTTCCCCCCCATACCTCATCAGTTCCTCTCGTGCCCCCCCCCCCAAATAATCAGTCTCTCTCTTGCTCCCACCCCCTCAGCCCGGCAGTCTCACCAAATTTAATATTTTCCCAAAAATACCATTTCTCTAAACTGTCTTTGTACAACCAGTTGTAAATTAGACAGGTCTTCAAAACACTCAAGTCCTAGAGTAGTCTGTCCATCAGTCTCAAGCAAGATAATATATTTGACAGCTGGTGCCGTCAGCGCCTCAACTCATGGAAGCTTTTTCCTGTCTCCATAGAAAGTCTGTGTTGGCAAATCTGCCCTCAATGGGCTTTTACAGAGAAAGCAGAGAGATACCAAGAGTAGAGAGTAAAGTGCTTATGACACCCATATGTGCAGATACACAGCAAACCGGCAAATGATTGGGTTATAATCATTTGGAACTCTAGTCCCATAACTGAGGGCAATGGTAGTGAGCTTAAGTGCCTTTTATTGACCCAATACCGAACCTTTAACAATTTGAAAGATATTTATGAAATGCATTGTGCATTTGAAGAATTAGTAACATAGTAAATTAGGTTGAAAAAAGACAAGTCCATCAAGTTCAACCTTCACCTTATACCCCAGTAACAGAATTGTATAGCTTTCCTGCTACCAATTAAATTAGTCTTTATCAGACCTTCCTGATCAGCCTACTGATAAACAGTATAACTCTGTATGTTCCCTTTTGAAAGAAATGTATCTAATCTTCTCTTAAATGTATCCATTGTATCTGCCATAACTACCTCCCTGGGCAATGAATTCCACAATTTAACAGACCTTACCGTAAAAAAACCCTTCCTCTGCTGAAGTTTACACCTCCTTTCCTCTAATCTCAAGGGGTGTCCCCTGGTCACCTGATCAGGCCTTGGAATAAATAGCTCACCGAAGAGATCCTTGTATTGTCCTCTCATATACTTGTACAATGTGATAAGGTCTCCTTAGTCGTCTTTTCTCTAGAGTAAATAAACCAAGTTTGTTTAGTCGTTCCTCATATGTCAAGTCCTCCATTCCCTTAATTAATTTTGTTGCTCTCCGCTTTACCCTCTCTAGTTCTAGTATATCCTTTTTCAGAACCGGTGCCCAAAATTGCACTGCATACTCAAGGTGATGTCTTACCAATGATTTGTATAATGCCAAAATAATGTTATCCACTCTTGCTTCAATACCTCTTTTTATGCAAGACAGGATTTTGTTTGCCTTTGCTACTGCTGTATGACACTGGTCACTGTTTCCAAGTTTGTAGTTGACAAGGATACCCAGGTCTTTTTCTAGCAATGAGTCACCTAAAATTATTCCATTAAGTTTATAAGTATTCTTGGGATTGTTTCCTCCCAAATGCATGACTTTACACTTCCCCACATTAAACTTCATATTCCACGTTTGCCCAATCTTACATTGTATGCAAGTCCCTCTGTAGAGAGAAAATATCCTGTTCTGAATTAATGACTTTGCATAATTTAGTATCTGCACATATTGCTATTTTGCGTTCTGCATCTATTTCTAGGTCATTTATAAACATGTTAAAAAGCAGCGGACCTAATACTGAACCCTGAGGTACTCCGCTCTCCACTTTAACTGTACTGAAGAATTTTCCATTTACAACCACACACTGTTCCCTATCCTTCAGCCAGTTTTGTATCCAATTGCAAAGGTCATCTCCTAGCCCCAATTTCCTTATTTTATACACCAGCCTTCTGTGTGGCACTGTATCAAATGCCTTTGCAAAGTCTAGGTATACTACATCTACTGCCTTGCCATTGTCAAGGTTGCTGCTTACCTCCTCATAGAAGCTGAAAAGATTAGTTTGGCATTCTTCATAAAACCATGCTGATTTGTGCTAATGATTTTATTTTTTGTGTTGTAATCCTGAATATAGTCCCTTATTATCCCTTCTAACAGTTTTCCCACTACAGAGGTCAAACTCACTGGTCAATAATTCCCAGGTTCTGTTTTAGTTCCCTTCTTAAATAGAGGCACTATGTTAGCTCTTTGCCAATCCCGTGGCACTGAGCCTGTGGTAATAGAATCTAGGGGTTTTGCTAACACTGCACTAAGTTCCTGAAGAACCCTTGGATGTATACCATCAGGACCCGGTGCTTTATCGGTCTTAATTTTGTTCAATCTTCCCATGACATCTTCTTGAGTTAACCCAATATCTATTAATTGTATTGTTTTATTTGTTACTTGCAGAGGCTCTTCTACCATTCCTTGCTCCCTTGTATATACTGATGCAAAGAAAGTGTTTAAAACATCGGCCTTTTCCTTATCCTCACTAACCAACCTCACTAAGGTTTTAAATCAACAGGGACATATATACACTCCATTTGCTCCAGAAGGACTGTACTTTTTCTTTTTAAGCTAGGGGAGGAATTCATAGACTGTGAATGTCTGAATTCAAAAGAAAATCCTCTAACGTCCTGGAGCACTAGCCAATCACTAATTCATTAACACACCACAACCCTATTCATCAATGAGCGAGTGCCAGATCAGTTTTTATTCCTCCAAATTAAGGCTGGCAGATCCCACAGAAATGTAAGGTAGTGGACACACAAATGAGCTGATTTGTATATCCAAAATGGCAGAAGTTTCAACTTTTCCTTCCTCTTATACAGAAGGCTACCAATTGTAAAGGAAACTTTCGATGATCACAATGAAAATCTGACAAACTGCTAATACTGCAGCTTGATGAATTCCAGTCTATGTCTCTAATAAGTCTGAAGTGTAGGCAATAAAGGCTTACTTCAGGGTGTGACCAACACTATGTTGAACAGAGTATGTGCACACTGACTGCCTTTAAAATATATTTGCCAGAAGGAAACAATGATAAGAGCCCAGACTCCTGGTGTTGTCTGGTATTGGTGTTGTCTGGTATTGACATTTGGAATATCAGAACTTTAAACAAATCCTTAAAAAAAAAAAATTAAAAAACTGACATGCTGAGTCAGTAATGTGTATATAGAAAACTAGTTTTTGAATTAGATGTACAGTTGTGGCCAAAAGTTTTGAGAATGACACAAGTATTGGTCTTCACAAAGTTTGCTGCTTCAGTGTTCTTATATATTATTGTCAGATGTTACTATAGTATACTGAAGTATAATTACAAGCATTTCATAAGTGTCAAAGGCTTTTATTGACAATTACATTAAGTTTATACAAAGTCAGTATTTGCAGTGTGGACCCTTCTTTTTCAAGACCGCTACAATCCACCCTGGCATGCTGTCAGTTAACTTCTGGGCCACATCCTGACTGATGGCAGCCCATTTTTGCATAATCAATGCTTGGAGTTTGTCAGAATTTGTGGGTTTTTGTTTGTCCACCTGCCTCTTGAGGATTGACCACAAGTTCTCAATGGGATTAAGGTATGGGGAGTTTCCTGGCCATGGACCCAACATTTCGATGTTTTGTTCCCCGAGCCACTTGGTTATCACTTTTGCCTTATGGCAAGGTTCCCCATCATGCTGGAAAAGGCATTGTTCATCACCAAACTGTTCTTGGATGGTTGGGAGAAATTGCTCTTGAAAGATTTGTTGGTACCATTCTTTATTCATGGATGTGTTCTTAGGCAAAATTGTGAGTGAGCCCACTCCCTTGGCCGAGAAGCAACCACACACATGAATGGTCTCAGGATTCTTTACTGTTTGCACGACACAGGACTGATTGTAGCGCTCACCTTGTCTTCTCAGGATAATAATTCTTTAGGATGCACCAAACAACCGGAAAGGGGATTCATCAGAGAAAATAACTTTACCCCAGTGCTCAGCAGTCCAATCCCTGTACCTTTTGCAGAATATCAGTCTGTCTCTGATGTTTTTCCTGGAGAGAAGTGGCTTGTTTGCTGCCTTTCTTGATACCAGGCCATCCCTGTGCATGCAGATGCAATCACACCTGCCCGCTGACACTCCTGAGCAAGCTCTGCACTGGTGGTGCCCCGATCCCACAGCTGAATCAACTTTAGGAGACGGTCCTAGCGCTTGCTGGACTTTTTTGGGCGCCCCGACGCATTCTTCACAAAAATTGAACCTCTCTCTTTGAAGTTCTTGATGATCCGATAAATGGTTGATTTAGGTGCAATCTTACTAGCAGCAATATCCTTGCCTGTGAAGCCCTTTTAGTGCAAAGCAATAATGACAGCACATATTTCCTAGCAGGTAACCATGGTTAACAGAGGAAGAACAATGATTTCAAGCACCACACTCCATTTAAAGCATCCGGTCTGTTATTCTAACTCAATCAGCATAACCGTGATCTCCAGCCTTGTCCATGTCAACACTCTTACCTGTGTTAACAAGAGAATCACTGAGATCATGTCAGCTGGTCCTTTTGGGGCAGGGCTGAAATGCAGTGGAAATGTTTTTTTTGGGGATTAAGTTCATTTTCATGGCAAAGAGGGACTTTGCAATTGATTGCAATTCGTCTGATCTCTCTTCATAACATTGTGGAGTATATGCAAATTGCCATCATCTAAACTGAGGCAGCAGACTTTGTGAAAATTAATTTGTGTCATTCTCAAAACTTTTGGCCACGACTGTATATATTATGCTAATTAAGGCATGCCATACAGGCACTTCCTGTCTTACCTCTACATTACCTCCACTCACTGACATTTAACAATTCCAGATAAGTGAGCAATGTATTGCTGAGAAATATCCGTGAGTAGCAGAGGTAAAGTATGGTTAGGACAGGGTGTGCATGCAAGGCAACTGTGATTAGCATTATAGGTTCTTAAAGGGTTAAAGAGCACTGTATACAGCAGCAGGTGTTACAAGCACCAATTGCTACTTTAAACCACATCAGTGTCCAGTAGATGCCGTATCTTAAGTACCTACTTGCATTAAATCAATTAGTGATCAATGGCTTGATAACAGTGTCAAGAGAATGTTGTAATGTAGAGTACAAATCATGCAGCCTTATATATTTTAAGTTCAAATGAACTACCACCACCTAGCCCATTATGGATAAGATCTGTTGAAAATCATTAAAACACAATTTATAGAAGCTGTGGCCAGAGATAAGCTTAATTTGCAGACCAAGTTTTTATTTATTTAGGGAACAAAATGAGGTCTAATTGCATTAAAATTGAATCTAGTAAATTGCCCTTGCTATACTAATTTGGCAGTCATGAAATTGGTTTGCTTGCAACAGCCTCCAGGTTGGATGGCAAAGTTTTTATTTTTAATCAGATTATTGGTGTAATTTCTGAGACTCCTTGGACTGAGGAAAAAAAAAAAAAAAAAAAAAAAAAAAAAAAAAAAAAACGTGTTTAAAATGAGCCATTTTCATGCACATATCCACTTAACACCTATAACCAACAATGATTATATACACCATTATGTGGAATATAGATTTGTACATTTACGGAAAACAAAAGCCTGAACCAGTAAAAAAGAAGTATATCAAATTTTTGCTATTATCTTATAAACAAAGTAGTAAATGTTCTGCACCATCTGAAATGGAATATGGCAATTATTTTATACATTCACAAAAATAAAGGAATTTGCTAGGTTCCAAAAAAAGAACAAAAAGAATGGCGCTTGGGCCAATCTAATTTATGCATAAAATGTGCAGCTTTACGCATATTTAGTGCCACATTTACCCATTTACCAAGTGTACAAAAAATACATCTGAATTTTGCAAAGTGTGTCTGCTTTGTTTAATAAGGGAAAACAAATCATGAAAAATAATATATTCACTTATATTTTCACAAACAAGCTAAGCCAGTAGTTCTAAAAAAATGTTTTTGTCATAGGACCCCTTCCTGCTATTCCTGACTGGAATCTTTGGGGCTCACTTAACATCTTATCGGGAAATCTGACAAACACATAGTAAAGGGTAAAACTACATAAATATGTAGTTCGTTTTAAGGCTCACAAACAAAATAAAAACAACGTTGTGAACAGCAATTTACATGAATATACATCTGAAATACAACATTCTCCTTTCTTTCAAAGTTTAAGAAAAGGCGCACCCAAGGTAGGTGTCTGAGGCAACATGGTTGAGAACCACGGATCTAAGCTATAGTTTTAAAGTTACTTCCCCAAAAAATAAAATACTATATAAACACACAATACTATATAAACACACAATACTATATAAACACACAATACTATATAACACACACACACACACACACACACACACACACACACACACACACACACACACACACACACACACACACACACACACACACACACACACACACACACACACACACACACACACACACACACACACACACACACACACACACACACACACACACACGGGTAATGTATCCACTGAGATTTAAGTCTCCTTCCTTGCCAACTCTCAGAATTATGTGAGGGCTCTTACACAGTAAATTAGACTGAATAAAGACACAAGTCCATGAAGTTCAACCTTCTCCTCATACCCCAGTAACTGAGAATTTTATAGTTTTCTTACAACCAATTAAGTTAGCCTTTATCAGACCTTCCTGATCTGCCTACTGATAAACAGTATAACTCTGTATGTTCCCTTTTGAAAGAAATGTGTCTAATCTTCTCTTAAATGTATCCATTGTATCTGCCATAACCACCTCCTTGGGCAATGAATTCCACAATTTAACAGACCTTACTGTAAAACCCCCTTCCTCTGCTGAAGTCTAAACCTCCTTTTCTCTAATCTCAAGGGGTGTCCCCTGGTCACATGATCAGGCCTTGGAATAAATAGCTCACCACAGAGATCCTTGTATTGTCCTCTCATATACTTATACAATGTGATAAGGTCTCCTCTTAGTTGTCTTTTCTCTAGAGTAAATAAACCAAGTTTGTTTAGCTGTTCCTCATATGTCAAGTCCTTCACTCCCTTAATTTTGTTACTTTTTGCTGTACCCTCTCTAGTTCTAGTATATCCTTTTTCAGAACCGGTGCCCAAAATTGCACTGCATACTCAAGGTGAGGTCTTACCAATGATTTGTATAATGCCAAAATAGTGTTATCCACTCTTGCTTCGATACCTCTTTTTATGCAAGACAGGATTTTGTTTGCCTTTGCTACTGCTGTTTGACACTGGTCACTGTTTCCAAGTTTGCAGTCGACAAGGATACCCAGGTCTCTCTCTAGCAACAAGTCCCCTAAAATTATTCCATTAAGTTCATAAGTAGCCTTGGGATTGTTTCCTCCCAAATGCATGACTTTACACTTCCCCACATTAAACTTCATATTCCATTTGTTTGCCCAATCTGACATTGAATGCAAGTCCCTCTGCAGAGAGAAAATATCATGTTCTGAATTAATGACCTTGCATAATTTAGTATCATCTGCAAATATTGATATTTTGCTTTCTATATCTATTTCCAGGTTATTTATAAACATGTTAAAAAGCAGCATACCTAATACTGAACCCTGAGGTACTCCACTCTCCACTTTAACTGTACTGGAGAATTTTTCCATTTACAACCACACACTGTTCCCTATCCTTCAGCCAGTTTTGTATCCAGTTGCAAAGGTTATTTCCTAGCACCAATTTCCTTATTTTATACACAAGCCTTCTGTGTGGCACTGTATCAAATGCATTTGCAAAGTCTAGCTATACTACATCTACTGCATTGCCATTGTCAAGGTTGCTGCTTACTTCCTCATAGAAGCTGAAAAGATTAGTTTGGCATGATCTATTCTTCATAAAACCATGTTGATTCATGCTAATGATCTTATTTTTTGTGTTGTAATCCTGAATATAGTCACAGGTCTATAATTCCCAGGTTCTGTTTTAGTTCCCTTCTTAAACAGAGGCACTATGTTAGCTCTTCACCAATCCTGTGGAACGGAGCATGTGGTGATAGAACCTTTAAAGAGTAAATATAGGGGGTTTTGCTAACACTGCACTAAGTTCCTAGGTTCACTAGGTTCTTACCACCCCCGAGAGTAAAGTGCCATTCATTTAAAGGCCCTTGTCAGGGCTGGTAATAGTAATGGTATTGATGATGCTTTAGATGCATTTTTTTTTGGAACTTTAGTCTGTTTTGGCTATAGCGAACGTGCAATTTCCATGCGGGTATGCCCCAGGGGTCTCCTCTATTAGGGACTCGCAATGATTTTTCTTTAAGGAGGAGAAAGGAGGAAGGCCAGCATCTAAAATATTTGGCAGGGTAACCAGGCTGAAACGCCATGTTGTCCACAACCGGCATCAACCTCGATACAGGCCAAGTCAGGGATCTTTTCAGGCCCACCGCATCCTGCACCCATAGAGATTGTGCACAAAGAAAAGTGTAAGCAGGTCACAGCAAGTGATCTATTAGGAGGGGCTGGGCCACAGATTTTTTGAAATGGCATGCCACTGGAGAAGCTAGGCCAACAGAGCTTGGGGCTTCTTAATAGGATTTTTGCCTGATGAGTCCTCTGTGGATTTTGGAGATGAATGCATCTGGGTTGATGAGGACATCAGAACCCTAGGAGCATACGGATAATGGCAGGGGTAAAGAAAATCACATCTTGCATTCTTGCATGGGGGGGGGGGGGCCGAAGGATTTTAGGCTTCCCTGTCAAGTCATCCTCTCAGTCTTTATGACATACAGGTACCATGGGGAGGCGACAGCTCCTCCGAGTGGGCTGGAACAATCCTGAAAGAAGTGCAAGGGTGGCGCCTCCCCCTCCTCCATATCAGACTACCTTAGCCCCTACCTGCCAGATAGATTTGAGAAAATAAATGTATCAACTAAGACAGCAAGAAGGGAAAACTCATGTGAGCGATGAACCCAAAAAGGACTCCCATGTCCAGTCACAGGAGACCCAGCATGGTCCCTTTCACTGGGTGGGAAGAAAAGGAAAGGACCAAGCGCCAGTCACCCATGATTCCAGAGTTCCCATGGACTATCTATGACACGGAACAGCCCAAACTAACTGTCAACAGACACTGAATAACACTACACAGCATACAAGAACAAGAGCCAACAGGGCTCAACAGAGAGCTATAAGGCACAGGAATTATATAGTCCTAGACAGGCAAAACTTCCTCCAGGACTTTCATGCCAAAGCTGGCTTCATCTGAAGCCAGAACATCCACACGGTAGTGTTTGGCAAAGGTGTGCACAGAAGACCAAGTGGCCAACATGCACAGCTGTTCAGCAGAGGCTTGATTCTTGTAGACCCAGGAGGCCCCCAACAGACCTGGTGGTATGTGCTGTAATGCGGAAGGTAACAGATTCCGTCTGAGCTCATAAGCTTTGCGGAAATAGTCAACATGGACACAGCTAAACCAGCCCTGGGACCCTCAGGGACGCCAAACACAGCATCAGTCATGCTGATGAACTCAGTAACGTGCACATAGAATTTGAAGCAACACACTACATCAAACAAGTGGAGATCACACTCCTTGCCAGATTAAGGTCAGGACAAAAGGAAGGCACAACAATCTCCTGATTGATGTGGAACTCTGAGACCACCTTAGGAAGAAATTCCTGGGAGGTACAGAGAACAGCATTGTCACTGTGAAACACCAGGAAGAGCGGCTTGTAGGACAAAGCCTGCAACTCTGCGGACAGATACCACAGCCAAAAGAAAAGCCATCTTCCATGTCAGAAGACAGAGGAATGGTAGCCAAAGACTCAAAGGTAAGCCGCTGAAAGACCCCTAGAACCAGATTAAGGCCCCATTGAGGAGAGGGAGCCTTATAGACAGGGAAAGCATGAGCGACACACTGAAAGACTACTTTGAAATCTGGCAACATGGCAATGTATCTTTGGTAAAAGATAGAGAGAGCTGAGGTCTGGACCTTCAAGGAACTAAGGCTAAGCCGTTGTTCACACCAGCCTGCAAAAAGGACAAAATGGACAGAAGATCAAACACCTGTGAGTACAGAACCCTGTTCACACACCAAGAATGAAAGGTAGACCAAATCCCGTGGTAGGCCTTAGAAGAAACTGGTTTCCTGGCTTAAATCGTGGTGGAAACCACCTAGGAAGAAAAGCCCTTCCTCCTTAAAATGGAGGCTTCAACAGCCATGCCGTCAAAGCCAGACTGTCCATGTTCTCTCTCAGAGGTAACCCTGGCAGAGAATGTGGATCCTAAGCAGACAACACCAGCAGTTCTGGAAACAATAAGGAGCAATCAGTATGACTGATGCACAGTCCATCCGAATCTTTCTTAAAGCCATGGGGATGAGAGGAAGAGGAGGAAAAATTTAGGCTAGATGAAAGCTCAAAGGAATGGACAAGGCGTCCACTGCAAATGCCAGAGGATCTGGGCCATCAGAACTTTCCTGTTGTCCCTGGATAGCCATTAGGGCTATCCAAGGACTCCTTCATTTCTGGACCAGCAAATCAAAGACCTCTGGATGGAGCTCCCCCTTCCAGGGGTCCACCGATTAACTACTGAGGAAGTCCGCCAGAACGTTCTCTACTCCTGGGATGTGCACCGAACACATTTTTTTGCCCAGGCCAAAGTAGCCTTGACCTCTAACCAAGCAGAAGCGCTTCTTGCGTCTCCTTGCTTGTTGATGTAATCTACAACAGTGGCATTGTCTGACTGGACGCAGATTGGACAGTCCCTCAATGGGGAGGAACCATACACCAGAGCATGGAGAATCGCTCTGAGCTCCAGAATGTTGATGGGTAGGAGGGTCTCCTCCTCAATTCATCAGCCTTTGAATTCCCAGGTGACCCAGGACAGCTTCCTAGCTGTAAAGGCTGGCATCCATCATCACCAGAGTCCAATACTGAACAAGGGGTTCCCCATTCCTCAGTCTGGAGCTGTCAAACCACCAGAAGAGGTCCTGCCTCACTTCCTAGGGAAGAGACTAGACGATCAAAGAGTTTAAGGTTTCCCTGGTAAGCCCTGATTGTGAACCTCTGCAGCTCCCTGGTATGTGCCATGGAGTACGAAACTGCCTCCATGGTAGAGATCATCATGCCCCCAAGGGATGAGAACTTGCGTACCAGGGCTGAGGTCCATTCCAGAGGACAGACCACCTTGCTTGTGATCTGCTGAACAGAATCCTCTGTCACACAGACCATGCCCTGACAGGTGTCGAACCAGAGACCCAGGAAAACCAGATTCTGGAAAACAACTGGAGTGGACTTGTCCATGTTCAGAATCAATCCATGCTGGAGAAGTATCTGAGCACATTCCTGGACCTGGCTGTCCAGGAGATACCTGGAAGGAGCCTTCAGCAGGTGGTCATCCGTATACGGGATCACCTGTATCCCCTTGGTGTGCAGGAAGGCCATCAAGGTGCCCAAGACACGTGCAAACACCAGAGGAGCAGTGGTGAGCCCAAAGGGGAGAGCGGTGAACTGGAAGTGTCCCAGAGTGCAAACAAACCTGGGATACTTCCGACTGTCCTGATTAATTGGAATATGCAGGTAAGCATCCTGCAGATCCAGAGAGGCCAGAAATACCCCTGGACACATTGCAGTGATGACTTCATCTAGAAGGGAGTATGGACCACAAAGAGTTGAGGTCCTTGAGGTTCAGGATAGGGCAACTGCCATCATGCTTCTTGGAAACCACAAATAGGTTTGAATAGAAACCTAAACCTCTCTCTTGCTTAGGTACCAGAGTCAGGACTCCCTTGTCCAAGAGAGCATGCACCGTCCTGTTGAAAAGACAATTTTTCTTGACCCAGAGGGGAGCGAGAAAGGAAGAATCTGAAAGGAGGTAGGGATACATAAGGAAACCTGTAGCCTACTGAAACCACCTGTAATACCCACTGATCCACAACAGAGCCTGCCCAAATGTTTGAAAAATGTTGCATGCTACCACACATAGGGAGATGCGGACCAGGGCTTGGGGAGTCATGCCAGAGAAAGTTTGGTGGATTTGGTGGAGGAGTGCTTGGACCTCCACTGCTGCCTGGGCTTGGTGGTGGAGCGCGGGGTGATGAGACCCACCTGGATTCGGCCTTTGCTCTTCTCTTTGGTGGGGACGAAAAAGACAACGCTTCCTTGCCATATTTGGATATTCAGGAACCTGAGGAAACAAAGTGCTCTTAGCCCCAGTGGCCTCACTGATGAGTTACTTCAGTTCAGGCCCCCAAAAAAATGGGAAATGGGAGAAAAATTAGTGACTTTTTAGATGGCAAGTCAGCAGACCAAATCTTAAGCCACAGAGTGCATCTAGTAGGCACAGAAAAAGCAGAAGCCTTAGCCTCAAGACTGACAGCGTCAAAGAGGGCGTCAGTCATAGTTCTGAGCCTCAGACATGTTTGGTAGAATACCCAAAAGGTCCTCCTTAGGGGCACCCTTGCGGACAGCGTCAGTAAGCTGTTCAGTCCAAACGGCAATGGCTCTGGTAGCCCATACAGAAGCCAGAGTAGGCCTCAAAGAGGCACCAATGGCAGTAGACTTCAGGATAGCTTCAAGCTTCCTATCCGTTAAATCCTTAAGTGCCATGCCATCCGCCAGGGGCAAAGTAGTGGATTTAGACCGTCTGGAAATAGTGGGATCCACCTGAGGCTGCATTAGAAAAGGGGTACAGCTTAGAGAATCTCAGAGAGAGCAAGATGCTTGCCTGGAGTCTTCTACTCATCCAGGAAAACCTGATCCAGAGTAGCAGTAGGCAGAAACATAGTGCAGGACTTCTTGTGCCTTTGAAAGAAGTCAGAAACAGATTGTGCTTCTACAGGGTTAACAGGACTGTTAAGGGTAGTCAAAACAGCATTCATGAGACCCTCAGAGGGTTCAGGGTCAGCTTCAAAGGGGTAACCATAGGTATGGGAAGAAGCCCCTTCTGCACATTCACTATCCTCAGACACCTCAATAGAATCCTCTTTAGAGGAATCAGAGATCAGGTATACCAGGGGCCACAAACGGGAACAAAGTGGGGGCTTCCAAGACCGAAAAAAACCCTAGAGGGAACAGTGCCATAGGGGACTTAAAGGGATAGTAATGTTTCATAATAAAAGCAGCTCTAATTAATCATCATAGTATTTGGACTTTGGAGAGTGTTATTTCAATTCTGTCAGAGTTGTAGTTCAAGAGTAATTCAATGACAAAATGTCCCCCTCCTGTCCCTTTTACTGATGTAACACTGCTCAGCCAGAGCAGAAGGGAGGTGACCAGGTAGATTGCAGAAAGGGACAGTCTTCAATTAAGATAAGGGAAAAAAACTGAAAAACTTGTCAAGGGGGGCAGGTCTTTCATTGTTCTGATAGGAAGAAGATTGTCCCCTGCTGTTATCTGTCTGGTCTATGGACTGCATTCCACATCCGAGAAGAGATTGCTTACACTAGGTAAAAGGTGAGGGAGGGGAAACTTTGCTTGTGAATATCTCTCAAATCATAAGGGTTTGAGAGATAAGACTTATATCATTCTTCATGTTTTTTTAATGCCTACAAAATAAAATAAAGATAAAATGAAGTATTACTATCCCTTTAAAGGCCGCAACCCAAAGCTACTCTTGCTCAATGCTGGAGGGCCCAGGTGGAGAGGCAAGGGCCAAAGCACATGATGGGCATAAATGTCCTGAACACTCTCTTTGGCATGAGGAACAATAATCAATGGAGGTCAAAGATGCTGCTGAATCATTAGCCCCAAGTCTTGCCCCATGTCCCTTTGGGTCTAACATCCTAACTGGAGAAGTGTCAGAAAGTAGTAGGGAACACAAATACTGTCAACCCAGATTAATAACTCACCTCAGAAAGTCCAAAAGAGTACTTATTTGGCAGGCGAAGAGTTAACCTGTGGAGGAGAGTAAGGGAATCAAAGACTCTGTGAAGGATACTCCAAATAAGAGAAAGAAAAATGGTGACCGAATCAGCGGCCAATCAGAGAAAAGCCAGCAAAAATGAGCATTCTGGGCAATGTAATATCTCTTAAATGTAGTTACCCACAGCAACCGAACTCCACAAGGACCCAAGACACTGTGGACGTGAACCAGAGTGTAGGGCAAGGGGAGAAAAGAAAGCCATCTCTTAACTCTGTACATGGAGAGGTTGTAGAGATACGTTCCAAAGCAGCCTGTCCCACAGAAGTCAATGGAGCATTACAGCTATGCGGTAAAGCATGCAGAATTCTTAAAACTTAAATGGATAGTAATACTTAAATATTACTAACCCCCATATTGTAGCCATGTTAAAAAGAATTTAATTGTCCCCAGTGTCATCTCTCAAACTTTTATGGTTTGAGAGATAACCGCACGCAAAGTCCCCACCCCTCCCCTGAAGTCAGCGTTGTAGCTTACTGCAGGGATATTCTGTCTTATTTGCATCAGGCGGCTCTGAGATCGGCTTAGTAAAAAAATAATTATTTCACTGAAACGGTCTTCTACGTGTGCTTGCTAACCAAGCACACTTAGAAGACAGTTTCAGTGAAATAATTTTTGACTAACAAGATCTTTGCTCTGCTGCAGAGCCGCCTAACTGTCCTATGACAGACTTCCCCTGCTGTCAGGTACAACGCTGACTTCAGGGAAGGGGGAGGGAGGGGGTAACTTTGCGTACGGTTATCTCTCAAACTATAGAAGTTTGAGAGATGACACTTGGGACAATTACATTCTTTTTAACATGGCTACAATAAGAGGATTTTAGTCTTACCTGTTAAATCCTTCTCTCTTAGTCCATACAGGTTACTAGTAACTCTTTGTAGGCGATCAGCCCCTTTAAGTAGGCAAGAACAATTCTAGAATTGATTGTAGGGGGTGAAGCCTACCTTCCCTCCTTGGCTGCAGCTAGCCAACCAGGTCCAGAAAGATTTGAGACACTATTGATTAAATAGTGGAAGGGATAGAAGACTCCTGTGAGCCAAGCATGGTCCCTTGACAGGGTGGGAGACCAGTAACCTGTATGGACTAAGAGAAAGGGATTTAACAGGTAAGACTAAAATCCTCATTTCTCTGTTGTCCAATACAGGTTACTGGTAACTCTGGGAGGTCCAACAATTTCAAGGCAAAGACCAGGCACAAGGCCCCCAAAGTCACCAGAGCAGATATAAACCATCAGATCAGAGATAGCCCAACAAAACAATGAAGTGTCAACGGACACTGAACAGGGGTAACACCCCAAACTGTTACACAGCACACTGAACTAGAGCCAACAGGGCTCAAAAGTGAAGGAAGCACCAAGAACCGAAGAAAATCCTAGACAGACAAGACTGCCTCCAGGATTTTCCTCCCAAAGCTGGCATCAGCTGATGCCAGCACATCAACACAGTAGTGCTTCAAAAAGGTGTGCACAGACGACCAAGTGGCAGCCTTGCACAACTGATCAGCAGAGGCCTGATTCTTGTAAGCCCAAGAAACCCCAATAGACCTTGTAGAATAAGCCGTGACCAGAAAGGGAACAGGTTTCCTCCTCAGCTCATAAGCCTTATGAATAGTGGACTTAATCCAAGACGCAACAGTCCCTTTGGATGCAGGTCTTCCTGCCCTGGGACCCCCAGGAATGACGAACAGCGCATCAGATTGCCTGATACTCAGTGCGATGTACATAAAACTTAACCCTTTGAGTGCCAGAGGGGTATGGAATGCATTGCAAAGCAATGCATTCCGTACCCCTCTGGCACTCAAAGGGTTAAGACAACGCACCATGTCTAACAAGTGGAGATCCCTCTCCTTGTCAGAGCAGAAAGAAGGCACCACAATCTCCTGATTGATGTGGAACTCTGAAACCTCCTTCGGAAGAAACTCCTGAGAAGTGTGAAGCACCGCCTTCTCCTTGTGAAACACCAAATAGGGTGGTTTACAGGACGAGGCATGTAACTCTATGGTGGAAATGAACTTACCAACTAGAGAGGACAGCTTCTTGGTCGGAACTGGATCTTGAGCCAGAACAGAGGAAACCCTGGGTGCGATCTGGTGAGCCACCTCATTAGTGAGAAACACCATGTTCTTCTGAGTGTCGAAGAGAAGGCCCAGAAAGACCAGATGCTGGGATGGGACAAGGTATGACTTTGTCCATGTTGATGATCCACCCATGATGAGTGAGAGCATGAATGCAGTTCTGAACCTGCTGATGAAGAAGTTCCGCAGAAGGGGATTTCAGAAGCAGGTTGTCCATGTATGGGGTAACTCTGATGCCGTCCCGGTGGGGGACAGACACTAAGGCTCCTAGGACACAGTTGAAGACTTGAAAAGCTGTAGTCAGACCAAAAGGAAGAGCTGAAAACTGAAAGTGCCCTTGGTCGCAGGCAAATCTGAGAGACTGCCTGCTCTCTGGATGAATGGCAATATGAAGATACGCGTCCTGAACATCCAGAGAGGCAAAGAATTCCCCTGGGGACAATAGCAGCAATCACCGTCCTTAGAGACTCCAGGTGATAATGAGTCCGGATCACAAAGGATTTGAGATCCTTCAAGTTCAAAATGGGACGACAACCACCGTTCTTCTTGGAGACCGCAAAGAGGTTTGAGTAAAAACACATACCTCTGTCCTGAACTGGAACCGGCTCTAAGACATCCTTGTCCATAAGGGCCTGGATAGCGCCGTTGAACAAACGGCGTTTCTCTGTGCCCTGAGGCGTATGAGAAGGAAAGAAGCGAAAAGGAGGAAAAGAGATGAAAGGGATCCTGTACCCTTCCAGTCACCACCTGTAAAAGCCACAGGACCACCACTGAATCCTCCCAGATGCCGTGGTAGTGACGCAGACGGCCATCCACAGCAGAGTGGGGACCTGGGTTCGGTGAGTCATGCCGAAGGGCTTCCATTGCGGTTTGGGCTTGGAGGAAGCAAGCGGAGCTGAGGGAACAGTCTGGTTTGCCGGACGTTTCTCATTCGGAAAGGAACGAAAATACTGATTACGTTTAAGTGACGTTTTCTTCCTGGGGACCAAGGGCAGAAGGGTACTTTTACCCCCTGTGGCCTCACTAATCAGATCTTTAAGATCTGGCCCAAACAATGAAGTACCTTAAAAATGTAAGGAGAGCAAGGCTTTCTTGGAAGCAGTGTCAGCAGACCAGATCTTGAGCCAGAAAGTCCGTCTGGCAACCACAGACATGGTGGAAACCTTATCCACCAAACGAATGGCATCAAATAAGGCAGCAGAAACATAGTGCTGTGCCTCAGAAATGTTGGCATGAAGGCGCAACATATCAGAGGTAGGAGTACCCTGACGGACAGCCAGGGTAAGCTGTTCAGTCCAGACTGCAATGGCCCAGTTCACCCATGCTGCAGCAAATGCTGGACGCATGGCAGTACCAGTAGTGGCAAAAATGGACTTGAGGGAGACCTAAAGTTTCTTGCCAGTCCAGTCTTTCAGAGTGAATGCATCAGAAACTGCATAAGGTGGAGCATCCACCTTAGGAGGATGAACCCACTGAGTGAGCGCTGCCTCGGAGAGGGGATAAAGCTTGGAAAATTTCTTGGACACAGTAGGTTTTCTGTCCGGAGATTTCCACTCCTCAGACAAAAGGAGGTCAAGAGTGGGATTAGGCGGAATGCAAGTAAGGCGCTTTTTAGGCTCCTGAAATACATCAGAGGGATCAGAAGGGACCTCCTGAACTAAGGGAATGTTTAGGGTAGCCCTGATCAGACCCTCAGCCGAGGGCTCAGGATCAGCCTCAAAGGGATCCCCAAAAAAAACTGAGAGGAGCCCACAGCAGAACATTCCTCACCATCTGAATGCACCAGCAGTTCCTCCTCAGAGGAATCTGATACGTCAGGTACTCCCTGTGGTTTTCGCAGGGAAGACTTGACGGAGGAGGGGGTCTGCCAAGAATGGAAGACCACCTGTAACTGGGATAGAAAGCGTTGCAATGTAGCCCTAAGGTCCCTGGTAGCAGCCTTGAACTCTTGCACCCAAGCTGGCTCTAACGCATGCCTGTAGGTCCCTGGGAGACTCTCAGGGACATCAGAACATGCTGGGAATAAATGACCTGAGAATTCTCTAGGCAACCCTGAATGACAGGAAGAGCAAAGCGCAATGCGGGATACAGTGACCCCAGCATCCTTAGTCTTAGGTCTGGCCCTAAGCTTCAATGGATCAGACATTCTCATAGTGTCAAAAACATTACAGTATAAGAAATTACCCAATTAGAGTGTGTAGGATTTAAGTTTCACCCCAGAAATCACTAAAACAGACTTATCTGACAGGTGAAGGGTTAATCAGCAGAGGAGAGAATGAGTCCAATCCCTGCGTTGGACACTCATTCTAGAAATGGTACAAAATGGCTGCTGCGGCGGGAGCCAATCAGAAAAGAGTGTGAAGCAAGTGCTCATGGGAAACGTAGCTTTCCCAGAAAAGTAACCCAAACAGTACCCGAAGCCCCCTGAGCCCCCCAACACACTAGAAACATGAAACAGATGATATAGCAAGGACAGACAATAAAAATGAGCCATCTCTGAAGTCGCTAGGTGGCGCGGTTGCAGAGATATGTCCCAAACTGTACAGTCCCATAGAAGTAAATGGAGCAATGGCACCCATGTGGTAAAGCTTGCCTTGGAACTCAAATTTTTACAAAGTTGACACTGTAAAATAAAAACACATGAAACATAACTAGGAGGTGTTAGGAAACCCAAAAAATACTTAACCAGAAGGGAAAAGTGTCAACCCCCCCCCCCCATAAAAGATGCAAAACCAACAGTTAAAGGGTTAAATTACCACATAAACCTGCTCCAAACACCCAACAGACATACAGATAGACCCAATGAGTGCAGGAGTGTACAAAAGGAACTCCAAATGAAAACCCCTGTACAGAGGGGCACTGTGAGACATGTGGACCTGCAGCACTCAAAGGGTTGCTCACCTTTCCTTCAGATTAACATGTATTAAGAAGAAACCTTGGTGGGCAACTTCTGAGGAAAGAACTTGAACCCAAGATTTTCCCTCCAGGGCTTAAGGTCCACAAAAAAGCACCTGGATACTGAGCTAGCCACATCTAAGGGCATTGTCAGTCATGGTATGGTAATCCATTTCTAACAGAAAAAAATAATAAATAATAAATAAATAAATAATAAAATTCTAAAACTATAGCAGAACTGTTCTCTTGCCTGTGTCTTCACCAAGGAACAAATCTTTCTGGATCTGGTTGGCTAGCTGCAGCCAAGGAGGGAAGGTAGGCACCACCCCCTGCATACAATTCTAGAATTGTTCCTGCCTACAATTAAAGGGGCGGATCGCCTACCCAGAGTTACCAGTAACCTGTATTGGACGACAGAGAAATGGGGATTAGGAAAATGTAAGTATTACTATCCCTATAAAGTTGTAAAATACATATAAAACAACAAATAAGTATTAAAAACACATGAATCCAAAGGAAAAGTGAAATAAGTCCCCCAACAAATAAAAATGGCAGAGAAGGGGTTAATTACCACAAAACAGCCCAAAAGTGCTCCATAGACCCAGAGAACAGTCATATTGTTACCAAACATGAGAGCAGGAGTTATAAGGAACCCCAGAAAGACCCCTGTGCAGAGGGGAACAGTTTGACAAGTGGACCACGGCACTCAAAAGGTTGCTCACCTTTGTTGCAGGTCCTCTTTCTTCAGATTACCATTGGGAAAGGAGAAGCCTCAGAAAGACTCCTCCTGGAGAGACAGACATGGTTGCATGATTCTCTCTCAGGGTTGCAAGGGTCCACAGACAGCACCTGTTAACTGGGCAATCCTCCAGTGGAAGCCAGTAACGGTAATCCACCTAATGGGGGGCTTTGGGCACCACATATCTAAGAAAAAAATAATAAAATAACTAAAAACTAAGCATAACTGTTCTCAGCCTTCTTACCAGGAACTTGGAACAAATATGGCAGGGAGGTGCTAAGGTAGCCGGATATGGAGGAGGAGGCGGCTCCAACCCTGCACTGTCTTCAGAATTGTTCCAGCCCACTGGGAGTAGCTGTCGCCTCCCCATGGTACTTGTACGTCATATTGGACGACAGAGAAACGAACATTTAGAGATAACCTGAGGCAACAAATTACTCTTGCCTCAAGTGGCTTGGCTGATCACCTCCAATTCTGGGCCAATTAGCTGCTTGCCCACAAACAGAAGAGACACCAAAGCCTTCTTGAAAGACCAGTCACAGAGCGTAAAGTGTGGCCAGAGAAAGCAGAGGCTTACTCTTCTTCAATAGAGAGGTCACTTGAATTTGGAGGTGTGAGGTAAATCTCAAAGGTGCTGCCATGCCCTTTGGAGTAGGTGAGCTTTACCCAATGGTTCTTGTGTTCCATAAAGAAATTGTATGGTCCACCAAGGGAAGCTAGCCCACTGCACTAAAAACTCAGCAGAAAATGTGTACATGGGAGAGAGACATGCCAAGGAAGGAATAACCTCCTGTCGGACATCTTCCAGTCCTCCCGGAAGAGTGAGGAGGAAAAACAGCAATGTCCTTTTTTGTGCCTCCTGAAAATATCAGAAGAGGAACTAGAATATGAGGCCTTAAACATCTCCAGGACAGTCCAAATAAGAATTCCCAACAGAGAAGGATGAATGCCTTCCTAATCAATTTCCCCTTCCTCAGTGGACGAATCCTCACAGTTGGCATCGCCCACTGTAAAATGTATCAAGTTCCTTTTAGAGGGAGCACAATGGCCCTGGTAGCAAGAATCTAAAACCCCTTGAATATATGAAAGACTATAACTGAGGAAATTAAGGGTTTACCCCATGCAGGCTCCTGTTTAACAGATGAGGGGAGATTGTGTGAAGGCCACAGAACCAGAAAATTCCAAAGAAAGATCTAGCATTAGAAGAAATGTGTTCAAGGGATCCCAGAAACCTTAGTCTTGCCCATGTCTCACAGGGTCTGACAACCAAGATACCCTTTAAAATAAAAAGTAAAACAGTAAAAAGTACAATAAAAGTACTTGTATAGCTTTAAAGAGTACTTATCTTACTGTAAAGGGTTAATGTGGCAAGCAAGAATGGAGATCAGCCTCTGAGAAGCAGGTGTAGTTCAAAAAGGAAGAAGGTTAGCAGGGAACCACCTCTTCCCCTGCCCAAAAGTCAAAGAATAAGCTTATGGGAACTGAAGTTTCCTTGTAGTAAAAATGAGCGATGTATCTGCAGATGTGACACCCGATGTATGGAGCCAAGAGCTCTGTTAGATATTGGGTAACATTTGAAGCACCCAGCCCCCTTACAGCCATCGAAAAAGAAATTGAGGCAAGAGAAGTCCTTTATATAAGAACTATGTTCCATCCAATATGGCCACCACGTGTGCCTTTTCTTTAGAGACACCTTGACCTCCAGCCCCCCCCCCCCCCCAAAAAAAAAAATAATAATAATCTTCATAGTACTTGGGTCATAGAGATTGTTATTTCAATACTGTTAGTATTGTAGTTCAATAGTAATTGAATGATAAAGTAACCCCCTCCTGCCCCTTTTACTGATGTAACACTGCTCATCTTGAAGCAGCAAAACTGTCCAGATGGATTGCAGAGAAGGACAATCTTCAGTAAGCATGAGGAAAAACCTGAGAAATCTGTCAAGGGGGGCAGGTTTTTTTTTTTCCTTATGTCACAGTAAGAAGATTGTACTTTGTTGTGATCTGTCTGGTCAAGGGACCAGATTCCACATCTTAGGGGAGGTGGCTAACAATAGTTAACAGAGGCAGGAGGCGGATATTTTATCATTCAATTACTCGAACTACAACATGTTAAGAGTCTCTGCCCTGAGAGCCTTTTTAATCAAGTGCCCTGCCTCCTGTTGGGGGATACTTTATTCCGTGGTGCCTGTGTTCCATAAAGGACATAAAAAAAAGTCTTAATATCTACCTGTGCAAGTCTGTTAAATGAAGATACTCAAAGTACATAATTCCCATTTAACATTTTACTCCTAGATTCTTTTCATTCGTCTTAATCTGGTATTTTTTCCCCAATTTGCTTTCCTTTTAATTGCACATGTTTAAAGCAGTGGTTCTCAATCTTTTTTTTTTGCTCTGGGGCCCCCCCTAACACTCAGTCTGGCACACCTAATTTTTATTGGTAATTTGTCATGGTCTTACAATCAGAATTACAAAAAATAGCAGAATGTGCATATCAAAATCCGAATACAGAGTTGAAAATCAAAAACGTCACAGCAAAATTGCTATCTGCGAGAGTACACGAAAGTGCCAGATCACTCTGGTTGAGAGCCACTGGTTTGAAGAGAGTTCAGGTGCCTGCTACTTACATGGTGTCTTGGCCAGCTCCCACCCTCAAAGTCAGTCTGGGGATAACAGGTGAAGGGGCAGGAACAGACATCTCCGCTTTGGCCTGCTAAACAAATAAAACACATAGATTAGAGATAAGTAATTGTGTTTCTCAGGTCACAACCCTGCAGATAATATTTAACACATGCAGATAAGCATCTTTAAGGGATAGTAACACTTAAGGTGTAAAATATATATATTTATATTAGAAGTCAGAGATTCTCAACTAGGAATGAACCTGCAATACAGATTTGCAAGCTCTACAGGAATGGTATCCAACCCAGGGTGCAATCTCTTATCCCACTAGCGACTTTCACAGAGAGGAAATATCCTAAAGCATATCACATTTGTCCTGCCATTACAGCAGTCCAACCACAAAATGCCAGGCAATTCCTCTCTGAACAAGTATAACAGCCAACCCCAGACATATGTTTCGGCCTTGTTGGGCCTCGTCAGTGAGGTGTAGCTGATCTCTCTAAGCACTGCGAGCAAGGGGTCCAATGCTGGATTCCCCTCGTTCTTAGTTCAGCATCTCTGACTTCCACTTTACATATGCAAACTACCCTTGAGATTTGTCACCTGAAGGGTAATAGGGGAATCCAGCACTGGACCCCTTGCTCACAGTGCCTAGAGAGATCAGCTACACCACACTGATGAGGCCCAACAAGGCTGAAACGTATGTCTGGGGTTGGCTGCTTCTCTTGTTCAGAGAGGATTCGCCTGGCATTTCGTGGTTGGACTGCTGTTATGGCAGGACCAATATGATATGCTTTAGGATATCTCCTCTCTTTGAAAGGCACTAGTGGGCTAAAAAAGACTGCACTCTGGGTAGGACACCATTCCTATAGAGCCTGCAAATTTGTATTGCAGGCTCGTTCCTAGTTGAGCATCTCTGACTTCCACTTCACATGTAAAAAATATATTGTAGGGTTTAGCCTCCTGAGTAAAACATGGGAACTCCCACTGCTAAAGAGTGTTTTATTGAAAAGTATATTTTTTTTAGGTGCAATATCTCAGCCTGAAACTGTACAGTGGCCACATTGCTACACCATCCTATAGACAGCTCTGGTCAGTTGGCCATAAACCCCCAGAGGATGGTGTAGCAACAGCACCACTGTACAATTTCAGGTCACATATTACACCTATAAATTCAAGGTTGAATTGAAATAACTTTTTAATAAAACATATCTTAGGATCAGGAGGATAAACCTTACAAAAAAAAAAAAAAATGTATATATATATATACACATATATATATATATACACATATATATATATATACACATATATATATATATACACATATATATATATATACACATATATATACATATACACATATATATATACACACACACACACACATATATATATACACACACACACACACATATATATATACACACACACACACACATTATATATATATATTTTTTTACAGTTTAAATATTACTCACTGGCTGACATTCTGTGGTTTAGGCTCTTGTATTGCCATTTTGGTGTGGGGTTGTGTTCTTCAACCCTTTAAACTTTAAAGGTACACTAACACCTAAAAATTAAATAGTCACGTTCTTAGCAATTCAAAAATAACTTATTTTAGGTTATAGCCTTAAAAATCAATCCTAAACTTGGATATTTTAATGCTTATGTGGACTGTTCTATTTGTACACTATTTGGCCAATTCAGTTTGTTGAGAGAGATCAGCACTACGGCAACATTTATTGAGACTGTTAGCTATTGCTATCTACCTATACACACAAATAGGATAGCCCCTCCCCTTCACCGTTGTGAAAGTTTATGTGAATTTGTTTGATTAAGGAGGCAGAGCGCGTAGCCAACTCGCAGTCTATTTGGTTGAGAAGGCAGGGTTTATCCTGAGTCAAATTAAATTGTTCGCTTGGCTGATGAGGTGAGCCTCTTTAACCAACTCAAAGTGGATTTATGGTTAGGACTATTTTCCCCTGACATGCAGGCAAATCCAAAAAGGAGGCAATTTTTTTAATGATCGACTTATTGAATTTACAGTGCTTGCATGTGCACACGTGTGCAGTGAGTTTTTGCGAGTGCAGTGCATGTGTGCGTAATGTGTGCAATGCATGTGTGTTCATGCGCAGTGAGTCTGCAGGCAGTGTGCGTTTTTTGTGCGCAGTGCTTTTTGCCCCCTGCCTCCTCAATCAACCGCCGCTGCTACTATGTTGAGGGGAAAAAAAAAAAAAAAAAAAAAAAGGATAAGATTTTAGTTTTCTTACCTGTTGCATCCTTTTTTCTACAGTCCACATGGAACACAGGTACCATGGGGTTGAGTCCCTCCTTCTGGAGGGCAGGACACACTTCAAAACACATTCTTGTAGGTGGAAACTCCCAGCCACTCTTCCATCTCAACACCCCCCCCTGACAGTGAACCCACATTAAGTAGGCGAGCAAGAGAAGTTGTAGGAAATCTCCTGTAAGAAGGAAGACCCTAAGCAGACTCTGCATCCCAGACAGGCAAGAACAAAACAAAACAAAAAAAAAAAAATCCTTTCGCTGGGTGGGAAACCTGTGTTCCATATGGACTACAGAGAAAAGGATTTAACAGGTAAGAACACTAAAATCCTATTTTCTCTTACGTCCAATATGGAACTCGGGTACCATGGTGATATACTAACACTAAGCTCCCTTATCCTTGTGAAAAGCCAAGGAAAGTAGGTGGCTTGCAAGACAAAGCCCGCAGTTCAGTAACCCTGCAGACAGACCACTGCCAGGAGAAAAGCCATCTTAAACATCAGTTGACACAAAAGAATGGAAGCAAGGAGCTCAAAAGGAGGCCTCTGCAACATTCCCAAAACCAGATAAAGGTCCCACAGAGGAGGAGTAGGAGTCTTGCTGGGTCAGGAGATCCTCTAAGGGAGCTTTGTGCAAAAGATCATACCGATAGGCTTGTCATGGAGATGCCCCTGGTGTGACTGAAGGCCGCTAAGGTCTCAATGACTGGCGAATACTCTGGGCACAAAAGTGAGGTCAAATGGCAGAGCTGTGAACTGGTAGTTATCCGAGCCGTAGGCAAAGAGCAGATAGCATTGGCTGTCTGGATCGATGGGGATGTGTAGGTATGCATCCTGAAGGTCTAGAGATGCCAGATACTTCCCAGGGCACACAGCTGCGATGACAGAAAGCAAACATTCCAACTTGAAACTCGTAACCACCACATTTTTGCCGACACATTTCAGGTCCAAGATGAGACTACAACCGCCGTCCTTCTTTGGAACCACAAACATGTTGGCATAAAAACATGAACCGAGCTCTCGCACACAATGCTGTATTAATTATGTGGGGAAAACAATTATAACTCTCAGAGCGAATTAATGAGCACATAAGGGATATAAAAAGTGTGGATTTTTTGGATCTTCACTTTAAAGCGGAACTACCACCTTTAAACAGCTTTAGCTTCAATAACTCCCCATCTGGCGACTAGCTGCTTAGTAGCACCAGTCGCAGAACTATTACCTTGTTTAATAGATTTATCAATTCTTCCGGGGCTGACAGAACGGTTCGCAGACATCTTGCCATAATGATGTCCATGCACCTGTTCTGTCAGTCCCTTCTGGAGCCGAATGGCTCCTAGCAACACCTCCTAGAGCCGTTTGTGGGGTGAGGTTTTTACTTGTCTATTACATGATTCCCATGGTTAACTAGGCATTTCATATAATATTACTATAACTATGTAAATCTCAAACATAAGTCTTCATTCATTCATTTTATTGTTTATTTTTTTTTCTTCAAAGTGGACATATAATGGAAAACTAGGTATGCTAGTAATCAGGGTTTATAGGTGGGTGATTTCTGTGAAGAGCCTGATATTTTGGATATCTCTTTAAAATCAGCACATTCCTTGATATGTTTTTTATAGCTGGTCTTTTTTGTCTCCTACAGGCATCCATGCTGTCCTGCTAACCCACTGAGCCAAATGTCAACATCAGCTTATTCTAGTATGTATTAGTTTTTGTATAATTAATACTTGAGAAGTCTTTAATTACATTTGGCAGTGTGGTGCACTTGTGGGATGCCTTTGTGGGTCTGGGACAGCCAGAGAACAGGTAGCTAATTAGCATTCAATACACTCCATAGTGATACTTGTGTCTTTTGTCTAATAGGTTAATCAGGGAGACGTTCTGGAACTTATTTTATCGTGGGATCAAAGATGTACGGCTTTTGGTGATTGCCCATTTGTTGTTAATTATCAGACTGCTGGAAACGGATAGATCTACTTTGTTGAGCCACTTCTTATTGTTACCATCTAGCCACTCCGTCAGACTCCCCTCAGCATGATGTATGTGGATTTTGAAGCTGGTTTGTTGACTTTTTACTTTTGGGTCCTAAAAGTGATTTTATGAAAACAGTTTTTCTGCTATCTGGCCGGTGCTATCATTTAAATTTTTCACAGTTTTGAGAACCTTTGTGAATACTCTTAGAGCAGAAGAGAGACGAAAAGAGATGGGCAGTTAACTGAAAGAGATGGGCAGTTAACTGAAAGTGACTGCCCAGAAAGGCAAATTGCAGAAAACGCTGATCTGGATGAAATGGAATGTGCAGGTGTACTGGAAGCCTAGGGAGCCCAGGATTCCTCTTGATACATAGCCGCAGTAACAGAGCGCAGACACTCCATTTTGAACTGCAGACCTAACAAAGTGGTGGAGATACTAAGTTCAGAATGGGATGGCAGCAACCACCTTTTTAGAGGTCAATGAGAAACATTTGAGTGATTCCAGTGACTTGCTCCTGTGCTAGAGAGGGGACCAGAACTTTCTTTTCTATCAGGGAGGATACAATGTCTAACAGACGCCCCTGCACCGGTCCCGAAGAACTCTGGACAAAAACAGCGAGGAAGCCCACCGACCCATCACTGAAGTTTCCCACACTTCTGGAAAGTGAAGGGGATGACCCCCAACAAGCAGAGACTGAATAGGACCTTACAAGTAATGCAATGGTGGACTTTTCAACCTTAAATTCTAAGTAACTTTTTTGTTTGACCAAGAGAGTTTAAGCTTTGTGGCAGGTAGGGCTTGATGCATCATACTGGTGGGTGTAACGGAAACATGTCTTAGGGAAAAAAGCACATTTTGGAGGAATCTAAGAAAACAGGGTACACTTGCCTCAGTAGTGTGACTGATAATCATGTCTATCTCAGGGCCAAAAAGTTATCCCAAACAAACTGAGATACACCAAGGACTTTCTGGAGGATTGGTCAGCGACAAATTATTAACCCAAAACATGCTCCACGCAGCTACTGAGAAAGCAGAGTCTTTCCCAGAACATCTGACATCAAAGACCGCTTCTGTAAAGTATGCTTTTGCCTCCAGAATTTTGTCAAGCAATATGGCATCTGAGAGATGTTTGCCCCACAGAGCTCTTAGCTTTAGTGTCAAAAGCAGTAGCAAAAGAAGAAACCAGTCTAAACACAAACTGGTACCTGTTCTGCAGTGTAGAGCACCAGGGTTGGAGTAAGGGGCACAGTGCAAGGAGGACATACGTTACCAGAGTACTCCGTAAGAAGCAGACTTAGGCATGAGGATTAATCAGTTAAAAAGATTAAAGGGACCCACAATCCTAGCTTTGAATTTATCAATGTCCCCTTTAAAGTGTGACATGTCCAAACAAAGCCACCAAAAGTGGGACAAAATTGCCCAAAGTAGCAGGAAATAAATGGCAAGAGGAGAGGCAAAACCAGCCTTTGTGTACTAAATAGGAAAGCAAGAAGCCTGGGAAACTGGATTCTGGGTATTGTAGTTTTCAAGACATAAGCTAAGCAAACTGTGGTTCTCCAATTGTCTGAAAACACTTCTGAACTCAAAGCAGAGTCCCAAGGATGATCATTCAACAGAGTAGTTTAATCTGATTCAATATGCGCCCACGCTGGACCCCCCACCCCCACCCCCGGCAGGGAACATATCGCCCATTTAAGTTCGGTTTTAACTCCCTGAATGCTAGAGGGTTCTCCAACTCTAGCATTCAAGGGTTAAATAGCTCCATTTAAAAATCACTGGGAATTTTTACCATCCGAATGCAATTCATTTTGTTCCATTTAAGATCAGTACATCAGCCACTGTATGCTAGGATGAGGGGAGGGTGAGAGGATCAAGTTTTGGGGAAGAAGGGAGGTGGGGCAAAGGAGGAAGAGGGAAGGGAACCTTTTATCCTCACACTTATATCTTATCGAGCATGGGCAATGTGGCCCTTCAGCACCCTCACCCTGCCAACATGTATCTGAGCATGATGAGAGCAGGATGGAAGGCCAAAAATTGCCCACCCTGCTGGCCAAGGTACTCTGTGATGGTAGCTCATATGTCCCAGGGTGCAGAGCGGTTTGATCATTTCAGAGAGCGCCACTTAAAGGCTCTACTGCAATGCTTTGTACATACAATACCCTATAAATAATAACCCTTGAGGATTTGATGTCACAGAGCCATTTAAGATCACTGTGGTTTGGTCTGTTGAGTCCACACATAGCGATCAGATAGCCAGGCAACCAAAATATTCAAGCCAGACTAACCTACCAAAATGCCAATATCTGTTTTAACCACACACTCAGAGATGAATATCCAAGCTGGTAGATTATGATCAGACTGGATGGAGTTAGTCAACTGCAATGTGTATGGGAACCTTAAGCCATGCTATACAGGCACTGCTTGTATGCTTAGCCCTACATTGCCTCCTTGCTCTGACACTTAGTAGTCAGGGAGGCTGGCAGTGCATCCATAAGCAGTGTCAGTGAGTAGTGGAGGCAACATTAGGACTAATGAGCAGTCTCCATGGCATGCTTTATTCACATGATTAATCTAAATAAATCAGAAATTTGTCTTCTAAATAAACATGGGTAATGCAACTTATAGGTTGTTTTAAAAGCTCTTAACCAATGTTTTTAGGTAATAGGGTCCATTTAATAGCTCCATTCAGTGGAGAATTGTTCTATCCCCTATGATCCATAATGACTCCAGTTCTTAGTACATCGGCCTCATTTATTAGCACTGCTGGCCCTACTTACTTTGAAAGAGAAACCCATGAAATCACTGACACAATATGAGTTTACAATCTCATTAGGCACTGCAGATAACGTATCAAGATTTAATAATTGTTCTTTTTCTCTGCAATTTTATCACAAGCTACATTTCCTTTGAATCAAGGGAAATGTGTCCAATGCGAGCTAAAAAACAGTACCATCCATAAGGGAACCCAGGAAAAAAAAAATAAAAAAATAAAAAGCCACCTGTATTTCTAATTTGCAGTTCCCACAGAGGAAGACACAGCTATAAAAGTTCCCTATTTCTAGCTAACCAAAAACACAATGGGCCCTGGGCTGTATGGCAAAACCAAAAAGAGGTGCAATTCTGGAACACACCAATAGCACCACAGGGGTCAAACAAAAATTTGACAAATTCCCTTTAAATGTAAAATGTGGCTTTAAACTCCTTCAATACTTTAAAGGGATAGTAATACTTCGTTTTATCTTTATTTTATTTTGTAGGCATTAAAAAAACATGAAGAACGATATAAGTCTTCTCTCTCAAACCTTTATGGTTTAAGAGATATTCACAAACAAAGTATCCCCCCCCCTGTTCAGCCACATCAGAAGGGAGGTGCCCAGGTAGACTGCAGAGAGGGACAATCTTCAATTAAGATAAGGGAAAAAGCTGAAAAACGTGTCAAGGGGGGCAGGGCTTTCATTGTTTTCATACAAAGAAGATTGTCCCCTGCTTTTATCTGTCTGGTCTTACAACCAGATTCACATCTGAGAAGAGATGGCTTACACTAGGAAAAAGGGGCAGGAGGGGGAAACTTTGCTTGTGACTATCTCTTAAACCATAAAGGTTTGAGAGATAAGACTTATATCATTCTTCATGGTTTTTTTTTTTTAATGCCTACAAAATAAAATAAAGTTAAAACGAAGTATTACTATCCCTTTAATGCCTTCTTCCAGGTAAATGGGTCTATAACCTAAATAAAAGTTTAGTTTCACAAAGTATTAAAAACTGCTTATATGCTATAACGGACATTCCTCTGTAAACCAGTTTGATAAATTATTCTTCAAACCCTTTGATTGCCAGAGGGGAACCCAACGCATTGCAAAGGGTCAATCTGTTGGTGGTACTGTGTGGCACTATACTTGGATGCTAGTTATGTTTTAGACCAAAAGTATCTTTCACCATCAGGAATTACTGCAACTAGTGCAACACTACCGCAAAGGATCATTTCTCAAACTATTTAAATTACAAATGGCTAGTATACATTTTACTAAGACTTAAAACTGACCTGTTAGGATGAAAGCAGGAAAACCCTGTGGATTTAATAAAGCAGACCTTAGGTGAAGTTGATTTGCACCAACATTTCTCATTTTCTTTTCCTTGCAGCCCATTGTATGTATTGGAAAAAATAAATAAAATTCTAGGGCAAAACAACTATCAGATGGGGTAACATAAAAAAAAACACTGAACTGCAATATTTTAGAGAACTAACATTCAAGATGTTAAAGCAGAACTACCACCCATGTTAAATTTGTGCCAAATAATTATCCGTCTGGCAACTAGACGCTCAATAGTGCTAGTTGCCAGAATTACCTGGTTAATGAGAATTCTATACTGCTCCCAGACTGACAGGTAGGAAACAGCACAGACATCTTTCCATAGTGACTTCTCCATACCTGTGCTGTCAGTCCCTTTTGGAGCCGAACGGCTACTAGCAACACCTCCTACAGCTGGCAGGGACTGACAGTGCACGCACGCAGACGTCACTATGGAAAGATGTCTGTGCTGTTTCCTGCCTGTCAGTCCAGGAGCAGTGTATAATTCTCATTAACAAGGTAATCATTCTGGCGACTAGCACTATTGGGTTGCTAGTCGCCAGATGGGTAATTATTTGACACAAAAGTTTAACATGGGTGGTAGCGCAGCTTTAAAGGGTTAGTAATGCCCAAAATAAAGTGCATTCTACATGGTAGACCTTACAAAAATAAAATATTTGCAGAAAGTCCTCTCTCAAACCTTTTTGGTTTGAGAGATATCCTCCACTAAAGTTCCCCCCTCCCCCCCCTTCTCTGACGTCAGTGCTCTACTGACAGCAGGAGATCCCAGTCCAGGGAACACCCGGCGGCTCTGGAGCAGAGCCAAAATCACGTTATTAGAAAAGAATTACTTCACTGGATAGGTCTACAAAGTGTGCTTGCAAACCAGACACACTTTGTAGACCTATACCCATCCCCATAAAGTAATTCTTTTCCAATATCGCTATTGCGGCTCTGCTGAAGAGCCTCCTCGTGTAGGCCGTCATGGAACTCCTACCGTTAGCTTTACAGCTGACATCAGGAGAAAGGAACTTTAGCGGTGAATATGTCTCAAACCATAAATATTTGAGAGAGAGGACTTTCTGCAAATACTTTATTTTTGTAAAATCAGCCATAAAGAATACACATTACTTTGGGCATTACTAACCCACAAAACAGTCCCATTTAAATCAATGGTTAGTATTACTTGCCCCTATGGTATATTTGGATTAGCCCAGAACTGCTCTGCGTTTCTTTGCCCATTATGTATGATTTCGCCAGTTTTTTTTTTTTTTTTTTTTTTTAATGAGCAATGCTCCTTGCACCTCAATACTGGAAGGAGAAAGCCAACAGCACCAAATAGAAATCCCTAAAATTCCCATAGATTTAAATGGGGTTTATAGCCCCCTGTAAAAACAGTGAGGTCTCAAATGTTTTGCAAGGAAAAGTGCTGGAGAATTTTTTTTTTTTTTTTTAATCCCCCATTAATCGCCATTAGGAGTTTTCATTTCTCCTCTGCAGTACAGTTGGTCTGCTCCAGAATGTCTCCTCTTTAGTAGGCTATGCGGAGTGTTCAATAAGCTAAAGCTCTTACTGCCATGCCGCATTACACTGTAATAACCTTGAAGGATTTAGCTTCCTTTCCACATACCTCAGGGCACAACTGATAAAGCTTTACATCTACATTTTTATCCCAAAACAATTTAACTATTTGAGTGTCAAGAGGCAAAACCAATTTCGCCACACCCCTCTGGCATGAGAAGGGGATTTATTTATTTTTATATAATCCCAACATCCAAGAGAAAGGTGTATTTAAGAAACTCTTATCAGCCATCGGCTTTGCAATTGAATTCAATATGGGGATTCTTCCATGCATGCGAGCTTTACATTTTATCTTCTTGACAGGAGCTTTCCGTTTGCTAGGGGGCAGTCCTGTCAATTAAACCATTACCGCTATCCTAAATTTCTATGCCCCTGTAGAACTCCTTTTAAAAGCCTTAACAGAAAAAGCCTAACAAACAAGGAAAAGACCAGTGCTTCACCTTTAGGATTTGTACACATGGTGACTTGACTGTGCTGTGTTATAGTCGAATCAAGCCTCGACTTGACTGTGCTGTGTTATAGCGCGAATCAAGCCACCCATATTCACAGGCTGCTGTGCAGATCAGGCATGCTCAGACTTGGATGAGCTCACTCTACGAATACATCAAAGTTGCAGCATACTGTGTTAGGAGAGGCACAAAACGTGTAATATTGCCAAAGGGTTAACAGACCCTGAATAAAAACAAATACAGAACTGTAGAGCAAACAAACTGCACCATAAGAAGCAAATAATTATTCCCATTAACCCTTTGGTGAAAAGGGCTTTTTTATTTTTCCACTAGAGGACAAGAGCGATTTTTAGTATGCCTTTGTTGAACCACATTTTCCCTCTAATTCCTTTGCTTTCTTTTATTGTCATATTTATTTATACGCTATCCCTAAACCTAAATCTAACCCTAAAACTTACCCTAACCTACGTATATCCTGAACCTACCTAACCCAATTGAACTACCTATCTAAACTGCGCTTATTATATATATATATTTTTTTTTTGGGGGGGGGGGGGGGGGGTTTCCCCTAAACCTAAATCTATCCCTAAAACTTTCCCTAACACACGTCTACACTAAACCTACCCAACTACCTACCAAAATACCTAAACTATATTTATTATTAAAAAAAAAAAAAAAAAATTTAAAAAATGTTTAAAAAATCTAAAAAAATTCAAGGGGGATGGGGGGTGTCCCACAGATCAGAAAACACTGATCTGCAGCAAATTGATCACTCCAAGAGTGATCAGATGGGGGGGGCACTTATTGATCACTGCAGAACAGTGATCAAAGGGTTAATTTTCTTTATTTAAACTTTTTTTTTTACTTTTTTTTTTTACAGGCACACTGGAACACCATCTCCCTCTGTCTCTCTCCACCTTAGCAGTATGCAAGGTGGAGGGAGGCAGAGAGATCTGACAGGGACAGTATTTACAAATACTGTCCCTGTCATTCAGGTTTTGCAACATGTGATTCGCTTTTGAAGCGAATCGCATGTTGCAACAATGTTTCAGCCGCTTGTTACTAAGTGTCCCGATACCGGGACACTTAGTAACAAGAGGCTTGAACTCTTCCATCCCTCCGTGCGGCCGCGATGGAAGAGTTTAACCCTTGACGTACCAGGACCGTCAAGGGTCGTTCGGTCACATTTACCCTTGACGGTCCTGGTACGTCAAGGGTCGCTAAGGGGTTAAACCAGTATATGTTTATAAATTTGTCTGTGTAAATAAAATTTGCCCCAGCTCCATCAAACAAAACAAAAGTGCCCACCCCTTTGGCCATTTGAAGTGTTTTGCGGTAGGTGCTCTGCCTCACGATCACAATCAGGGAGAGGCAGAGAACAATGACAAAGGACATATTTACATACATTGCCTTTGTCATGTGGTTCAAATTGCACATGTAACAGCTGTAGCAGAGATCACATGTGAAGAGCCACTGAGGGAATGGCTGGAAAAGACTGCTTCGGTTCTGTAGAAGTCTGTTTCAACATCCTGCCACAATCACATTACCCAGCATTAAGGGGGTTAAGCAATGTGTTAACCTATAATGCAGGGTTTTTCATATATTCTGAAACAATGAAATGGCTGCTGCCTTTATAATTGACAAGGAACAGTAATACTTTACTATTACTAATCCCCATCGTGTAGCTATTTCAAGAAGGATTCAATTACCCCCAGAGTCATCTCTCAAACCTTTATGGTTTGAGAGATAACCGTAAGCAAAGTTCCCCCCTACCTCCCCCTGCCCAGGATAAAATAGCCTTGACCTCTAACCAAGACTAGCCTTGACCTCTAACCAAGGCGAGACTTCTTGTTCCGCCCTCCTTGTTGATGTAAGCCACAGCTGTGGCGTTCTCGGACTGAACCCGGACTGGGCATTCTTCCAGCTGGGGCATCCAGTGACGAAGGGCATGAAATATCATGATGGAATTGATGGGAAGGAGAGATTCCTCCAGAGACCATCGTCCCTGAGCACTCAAGCGACCCAGGACCGTTCCCCAGGCAGAGAGGCTGGCATTCATCGTCACCGTGGTCCAGAAGGACATCAGGAAGGATTTGCCCTTCAAGAGATTGGAGAGGTCGAGCCACCATGACAAACTCCGTTCCACATGAAGAGGGAGGAATACTGACGTCTGCAGAAGGTCCGGTTGACCCTTGCATGCCTGGATCACAAACCGCTGGATCTCCCTGGTGTGAGCTGTGGCAAAGGGGACTGCTTCCATGGTAGAGATGAGTTTCCCCAGAGGGGAGAGCTTCGTGGCTGGAACTGGATCTTGAGCCAGAACAGCTGAAACCCTGTGTGCGATCTGGTGAGTCACTTCCTCCATGAGAAACATCATGCTCTGCTGAGTATCAAAGAGAAGGCCCAGGAAGACCAGACGCTGGGATGGGACAAGCTCCGACTTGTCCAAGCTGATGATCCACCCATGATGGGTGAGAGCGTGAATGCAGTCCTGAACCTGCTGACGAAGACGTTCCACAGAGGGGGCTTTCAGAAGCAGGTCGTCCATGTATGGAGTAACTCTGATGCCGTCCCGGTGGAGGACGGACACTAAGGCTCCCAGGACACGGTTGAAGACCTGAAACGCTGTAGTCAGACCAAAGGGAAGCACTGAACTGAAAATGCCCTTGGTCGCAGGCAAATCTGACATACTGCCGGCTCTCTGGATGAGTGGCAATATACACGCGTCCTGAAGGTCCAGAAAAGCAAGAAATTCCCCCGGAATCATAGCAGCAATCACAGTCCTTAGGGACTCCTGGTGATGAGACCGGTTCACAAAGCAATTGAGATTCTTCAAGTCCAAAATTGGACGACAACCGCCATCCTTCTTGGACACTACTAAGAGGTTTGAGTAAAAACCCCATACCTGTATCCTGAACTGGAACAGGTTCCAGAACATCCCTGTCCAGGATAGCGCCATTGAAGAGACTGCGTTTTTCCAGGCCTGGGGTGTATGAGAGGCAAAAAAGGAGAAAGAGAGGTGAAAGGGATCATGAACCCTTCCGCCACTACTTGTAAAACCCAGGGGTCCACCACTCAATCCTCCCAAATGCTGTGATAGTGACGAAGACGATCACCCACAGCTGAATGGGGACCCGGGTTCAGAGAGTCAAGCCGGATAAGTCTTGTAAGCCTTGGGCTTGGAGGAGACCTTGGGCTTCCATTGCTGTTTGGGCTTGGAGGCAGCACGTGGAGCTGAGGGAACCACCTGGTTCGCTGGACGTGTCTCAGTCTGAAAGGGACGAAAAAACCTGTTACGCTTGAGAGGGGGTTTCTTCCTGGGGACGAAGGGCAAATGAGTAGTCTTACCCACAGTGGCCTCACTGATCAGATCCTTAAGATCTGGCCCACATAAGGATGTACCCTGAAAAGGCAAGGACAGCAAGGTTTTCTTAGAAGCGGTGTCAGCAGCCCAGATCTTGAGCCGAAGAGCTCGTCTGGCAACCACAGACATGGTGGAAACTCTTGCCACCAGACGCACAGCATCAAATAAGGCAGCAGAAACATAGTGCTGGGCCTAAGATATGTTGGCAAGAAGCCGCAACATATGCGAAGATGAATCAACCAGACGTACAGCTAGGGTGAGTTGTTCAGTCCAGACCACAATGACCCAGTTAACCCATGCCGCAGCAAATGCTGGACGCATGGCAGTACCTGCAGTGGCAAAAGTGGACTTGAGGGAAACCTCAAGCTTCTTGTCAGTCCAGTCCTTCAGACAGGATGCATCAGAAACTGGTAAGGCGGTAGACTTAGATAGCCTTGAGACAGGAGCGTCCACCTTAGGGGGATGAACCTATTGGGCAAGCGCCACCTCAGAAAAGGGGTAAAGCTTAGCAAACTTCTTGGAGACGGAAAGCTTTCTGTCCAGAGATTTCCACTCATCAGCCACTAGGCGGTCCAGAGTGGGGTTAGGTGGAAAACAAGTATGTGGCTTTATAGGCTCCTGGAATACATCTGAGGAAACCTCCTGAACTGGGGGAAAGTTTAGCATGTTTAATACGGCCCTGATCAGGCCCTCAGCTGAGGGTTCTGGATCAACCTCAAAGGGATACCCAAAAAAATTGAGAGAAGCCCACTGCAGAACATTCCTCAACATCTGAATCCACCAACAGTTCCTCTTCACAGGAATCTGAAACATCAGGTACTCCTTGCGGTTTGTGCAGGGAAGATCTGACTGAGGAAGGGGTCTGCCAGGAATGGAAGACCCCCTGTAACTGGGATGGAAAGAGTTGCAACGTAGACCTGAGGTCCTTGGTAGCAGCCTTGAACTCTTGCACCCAAACTGGCTGTAATGCATGGCTGGAGGTCCCTGGGATAGACTCAGGGACATCAGAACATACTGGGCATAAATGATCTGAGAATTCTCTGGGTAACCCTGTATGACATGAGGAGCAATGCGCAATGGGGGATACAGAGACCCCAGCGTCCTTAGTTTTAGGCCTGGCCCCAAGCTCCAATGAAGTAGACATTATCACAGTGTCAACAACGTTCAGAATAATCACCCAATTTACAGTGTGTAAGATTAAAATTTCACCCCACAAATCGCTAAAATACACTTATCTGGCAGGCGAAGGGTTAATCTGCAAATGAGAGTCCAAGACCTGCGTAGCATACTCGTTCTGTAAAGCTCATAAGATGGCTGCCGTGGCGGGAGCCAATCAGAAACGAGCGTGCAAAGAAAGCATTCATGGGAAATGTAGTTTTCACAGAATAAGTACCCCAACAGTGCCCTGAGCCCCCCAACACACTTGCAAGGTGAACTGGATGATAGAGCAAGGTCAGACAATTAAAACGAGTCATCTCTGAAGTTGCTAGGTTGAGCGGTTTCAGAGATATGTCCCAAACAGTACAGTCCCATAAAAGTGAATGGAGCAATGGCATCTATGCAGTAAAGCGCGCCTTGAAGGAGCAGAACTCAATTTTGTCAAAGTCAGAACTGAGAAATAAAAATGCATGAAACATCACTAGAACATGTAATCAGACCCAGAAAACACTGAACCCAGTAGGGAAAGTGCCAATTAACCACCCCAAAAGATGCCAACCAGCAGTTAAAGGGTTAATTTACCACAAAGTTGCTCCAAACACTGACAGACATAACAGAAAGACCCATTGAGTGCAGGAGTGTGCAATAAGAACTCCCAGGAATAACACCTGTGCGGAGGGGCACTGTGGGACAAATGGACCTGCAGCACTCAAAGGGTTGGCTCATCTTTCCTGCAGATCTTCTGTCTTCAGATTACCACGTAGTAAAAAGTAACCTCAGTGGGTAACTCCTGGGGAAGCACTTGGAATCAAGATTTTCCCCCTCAGGGCTTAAGGTCCACAAAAAGCACCTGGATACTGAGCTAGCCACATCTAAAGGGCATTGTCAGTTATGGTAATCCGCCTAATGGTGGTATTCCAGATCTAACAGAAAAATAAAGTTTCTAAAACTATAGCAGAATTGTTCTCTTGCCTTGTGTTATCTTCACCAAGCAACAAATCTTTCTGGAACTGGTTGACTAGCTGCAGCAAAGGTGAGAAGGTAGGCTCCACCCCCTGCAGTCATTTTTAGACTTGTTCCTGCCTACTTAAAGGGCCTACCCAAAGTTACCAGTAACCTGTATTGGACGACAGAGAAAAAAAAAATGATTTCACTGAAACGGCCTTCTACATGTGTTTGCAAACCAAGCACATGTAGAAGACCGTTTCAGTGAAATATTTTTTTTTTTTTTTTACTAACACAATCTCGGCTCAGCTGCAGAGCCGCAAGCCTGTCGTATGACAGACTTCCCCTGCAATCAGTACAACGCTGACTTCAGGGAAGGGGGGGGGGGGGGAGAGAGTTTGAGTACAGTTATCGCTCAAACTATAAAGGTTTGAGAGATGACACTGGAGGCAACTGAATTCTTCTTGAAATAGCTACACTGTGTGGACAATAGTATATAATAAAGTATTCTATCCCTTTAACCCTTTGAGTGCCAGAGTTGTACCCAACGCATTGCAAAGAAATGCGTTGTGACCCACTCCGGCACTCAAAGGGTTAAGATCCAATACATCATCTCTATTGACCACCTTCGCCATATAAGCATCCAGTTTAATGTCATCATGGATTGTACATGATGATATCAGACAAGACCAGTGTGGTTGAGAAACAATGGGGTTAAAGGGATAGTAATACTTAAAATGTAAAAAAAAATATGTTGTAGGATTTATCCCCCTGAGTAAAACAAGAGTACTCCCACTGCTGAAAGGTGTTTCATTCAAAAGTTATTAATTTTCAAAGTTGAATTTTTTAGGTGCAATATCACAGTGGCCTGAAATTGTACAGTGGCGCTGTTGCTACACCATCCTATGGAGATTTATGGTCCCGGGACCAGAGCAGTCCATAGGATCGTGTAGCAACAGCGCCACTGTACAATTTCAGGCTACTGTGATATTGCACCTAAATAAATTCAACTTTGAAAATTAATAACTTTTGAATGAAACACCTTTCAGCAGTGGGAGTACTCTTGTTTTACTCAGGGGGATAAACCCTACAACATATTTTTTTTTACATTTTAAGTATTACTATCCCTTTAAATGCCTAATTTAAATCAAGTGGTTTTTGTTACTTATAATGCAAATGGTTTGCACCATAATTACTCCACATTTACTTATACATAAGGAATTTTACAGATAATTATACAGAATTTTACAGATAGCAAGCATTGACATTTATCACAAGATCCACTTTGGACATCATTTTACACAAGTCCTTAAGGACTAGAGGTGCATGCAATGTGTTGCCTACATCTTCGGTCCTTAATAAGGTGTCTCCATGTTTCAGTATTAGAAACTCTAGCCTTATTTCATTTTGTGCATGGTTTAAACCACTTTAACACAATGCACTCTGCAACCTTATAGCAATGGAGGGGTTAAAGAAACGCAACCACCTATTAATTCCCCATAATGTCATCTTTGCAGAAAGTCTTTGTACCCACTATGAATCAATTTTGGGTGGATCCAAAATGAATCCTTTGTTAGCATTGGATATTACATCCGTGGAGACTGACATGGTTCTTTGTTGCAGGACTCCAGGACCACAAACTCCTATCTCACTAGGACTTATTATTTCTCCTATATGGTGCAGCTGGTTTTACTCAGAATTCTATCACATTCCTTTTGGAAATAAGGAACATAATCTTACCTTTTCATGCTTATGTTTATCCTTTTCTTTCTCTTTTTTCTCTTTTTCCTTCTTATCCTTCTCTTTATCCTTTACCTTCTCTTTGTCTTTCTTTTTCTTCTTCTCCTTCTTGTCTTTTTTCTTTTCCTTCTCCTTGGGTTTCTCTTTGTCCTCAGACAGTTTTTCTGGAAGCAGCGGCGACATGGAAGGCAGCAGTGAGGGGAGTCTGAGTGCGTTCGGAGAACTCATCATGGGCAGCGCCATTTCTTTAGGCGATAACATTATGGGAGTAGATGGTGCTTTCAGCTTTTCTTCCTTGTTTTTGTCCTTTCCTTTCTCTCTCTTCTCCTTATCCTTCTTCCCTTTTTCTTTATCTTTCTTTTTCTCTTTATGTTTTTCCTTGTCTTTTTTCCCACAGTTTTCTTTCTGCTTTGATTTAACATCAAGGTCATTCAAATCTTTTAGCTTAAACCTGTGCATTTCAACATCATCATCTTTGTTGGAGTCTTTCCACATAAGCTTGGTCTCTTTGTTTCCCTCTCTTTCTTTATCTTTCTCCTTGTTTTTCTCTTTATTTTTGTCCTTACTCCTTTCTTTTTCTTTGTCTTTATCCTTTACCTTTTCTTTGTCCTTTTTCTTCAGCTTTGCTTTTAACTCTTTCTTGTTTTTTTTCTTCACTTCTACAGAAGCAGCCAGTTTTGCCTTGTCCTCGTAGGCCTTTAGAAGTGGTTCTGGAGTAGGGGGTGAAGCAGAAGGAGAGGAGAAACAGGGAGGATGGACGGGCACATTTGTTGGAGTCTCTTGGTTAACTTTCCGAATTACCTCATTGATAGAGTCGTCCATTGTCCATGAAATGTCTGAACTGGAGGTGCCACCTGAAGGAGGCACTGGGATACTTCCCGCCTTCCCAAGATTGCTGCTGGAAGCAGAAACCTTCGGAGTGGCGGGCTCTGCAATAGTGAGTCTTTTAGGACTAGTAAAAACTTCACCCTCCGATTCTGTGCCTGAGGAAAACTCAAATGGATCAGGTTCTTGCTCCGCACAGGCACGGGCAATTACAGCAGCAATTGAATCTTCAATGGTGTTATCACTTACTGACTGTTTCTTTGATGAGTTTTCAATGTTTAACTTTTCAGAGTCAAGTGGTGCTTGACTTTGTTTTGTCTGTATATTTTCTCTTCCTATCTTTTCACTCAAAGCTGCTAATGGAGTCCGGTTTGGGGTATCAGCCTTTACAACAGGCTGTGTAGCAGCTGCAGTAACTTTTGGACTCTTTGGACTTTTTGGGCTTTTGGCACGTCCAGGAGATTTTCTCTCTTTCGTACCACTTTTAGGTGACCTTATGGGACTGCCTAGTACTGCGGCTACTGGGGTCATTTTGGGAGACTTTGATTTTTGTCCAGGTGAGCCACCTTTGGATTTTGTTTTGGGGGTCAAAGCTTTGGACTCTAAGGGCTTGGAAGGTGGAGCTTGAGACTTTGAAACTGGATTTAACATTACAGTTTCTGAAGCAGAAAGAGTCATGTCTGAATTGTCCTGTACATGAGTAGGTGAAAGAATAGGAGGAACCTTTTGAGAGTTTATTGAACTAAGAGGTTCTCGAGGCTCCAAAGCTCCATCTAAAACATCCCCTTTACTATTTGCCAACCTTGGTCGTTTTGCAAAAGGCATTTCCATACTTTCTGGACTGTCCAATGGTCTTTTACTTAAATAGTTTTCATCATTAACAGTCTCATCTTCTTCCATCTCTCCTTCTTCTTCAAGGGGAACTTGCATAGCTTCTGCCGACGTCCCTCCATCTGTGGGTACTTGCTCTTCCTCTTCCTCTGTAACATACAAGAGAGGAAGAGTTACGCTTTATGCTCACGTCATTTGATGAACAAGAAACCCAAAACAAAAACACACACAAGCCAACTGGAAGAAGATAGTTATATAAAACTGCATAAAAAATTCAATTTGAGATTTTTTCACAGAATCATGAACAGAAGTACCAAAGGTCTTATGTATAAAGGCAAAGGGAGCAATTCCAAAGCAATCAAACGAATCTGTAGGAGAAAATTTCCCAAATTCCTAATGATTTAGTCAGGGTTTTTAAGGCCTTGAAATTCAAGGGATTAACAACCTTGATTAAATCCATGGGAATTTGGAGAATTCTATACTCTCCTCAGTGAAGTTGGATTTCTCTACAATTACTCCACTGACTTTATTGATATGCCCCAATGTCTCAAGTTACAACACTGACCAAGAGATTATTGAAATGCATATATTCATAAACAAGCGCCTCAACTCATCTTTAATCTGGGGTAGTAGTGGAGCCATTTTGTAACTCCTCTTTACTGCCACTCCTTGGGGTGTGTAACAAACAGTATACCAGCATGTTACTTGTTTATATTATATGATGTATTTGCTTATGTGTGCACGTTTATGCATGTGCTTATGAGTGTTTACGAATTTTTTTTTTATATATATATATATATATATATATATATACACACACACACACACACATACACACACACATACACACACATTTTGCACATACACACACTTTATTATTTATCAACTTTTGTATGAGAGCACTCAGAAATGATACCTCTTATTATAAATGAAGTAATCTATATGGTAATACTATTGTAATGCATTACCACATCAGGTCCAGATAACAGTATGACTCTGGTGTTTCTATGGCTACATTCTAAATCAACATGTTGACAGACTTACTGACAAAACCACAAGGGTATTCAAAGCGGAACTCGGTTGTTATTTATGAGAAGGCCCCCACGCCACCTATCTTCTCTGTCATATACCATAAACTGCAATTGTCAATCAGATTTGTTGAATTCACTATTAAGGTAACATTGCCTCTACTTATACATTTGAAAGGAGAAGTCTGAGAAATATTAATCATCTACACATCTACACAGCTCCCGTCAATTTAAATGGGACATTTAACCCCCCCACCCCCCGGATGATAGCGAGGTCTATAACACAATGTGAAGCAAAGACTGGAGACCAATTTAACATTCAATGGATTAAATCAATGGAAGTTAGAAGAATTTTAACTTCAACCCCATGGTGCATTTGATATAATCAAGGATTTTAGTCTTACCTTGTTAAATCCTTTTCTTGGTCCATATGGAATACAAGTACCATGGGGAGGTGATCATTTTCAGAAGACAAGGTCTTAAAGGTGGAGCCTCCCCTCTCCATAAGGCTAGCATTGCCATCACCTTTCCAGTTTTGATATGAAACAAACTCACTAGATAGACAGTGAGAGACGAAAAAGGTAAGCTACTGTGAGTAAAAGGCCCAAAAAGGACTCCCATGTCCAGCCATGAGAGACCAAGCGAGGTCCGTTTTCTCTGGGTGGTAGACCTGTATTCCATATCAACCGAGAGAAAAGGTTTTAACAAGGTAAGACTAAAATCCTATTTTCTCGTTTGTCCAATATGGAATACAGGTACCATGGGATATACCAACAGTAGGCTCCAAGCTCTGTAGTAATAGAAAGGACCTAGCACCAGTCCCTATGATACCGAAGTTCCCCAAGACTATCCAGAAATAGGAACAGCCCAAACGCAACAGTCAATGAAGAAAAAAAACAAAAACAAACAAACACGAAAACAGTAGAGACAGCATGCAATAAGAGACAACCTGGCTCGAACATGACCACCAGAAGTTCAAACTCCTGTGAAGACAAATCCCTGTCTACACACGAAGAACGAAAAATGGACCAAACCCTGTGGTATGCCTTAGAGGAGGACAGACTTTCTAGCCTGGACCATAGGGGAGACAACCTCACTTTCTCCACAAGATAGAGGCTTCAATAGCCATGCCATCAAAGCCAGCTTCTAAGTGTCCTCCATCCAGAGGTAGCCCTGAAGGAGGATATCCAGTCTGGGTGGCAGTGGAAACAGATCCTGGATGGAAAGACACCAGTTCCAAGAACCTCTCCCCCTCTTGGTCCAATATGGAGCAACCATAACGACCGTTGGATCATCCATCCATATCATTCTGAGAACCCTGGGAACGAGAGGGATTGGAGGAAAGATATCAGAGGTGCCATGGGATCGCCAAAGCGTCAGTTGCAAAGGCTAGTGGGTCCCTCCAACAGGAGCAAAACACTGGAACCTTCCTTTTGTTCCTTGTGGTGATCAGGTCTATCTGAGGGAGACTCCACTTCTGCACAATCAGGGCAAACACTTCCGGACTGACTTATTGGCTACTTAAGTCCACCAGGACGTCTTCCACCCTGGCATATGAACATCTGAGATGGCCGGAACGTTAGCTTCTGCCCAACACGATATGTACTTGACCTTGGACAAGCAGGAGCGCCGCGAGTGCCACCTTGCAAGTTGATGTAAGCCACGGCTGTGGCGTTGTCCGACCGGACTCTTACTTGATGACCCTTCAACTGAAGGGACCACTAGACCACAGCAAGCTGGATTGTCCTGAGCTTCAGAACATTCATGGTTTGAAGGGACTCCTCCAAAGTCCATCTGTCCTGTATCCCCAGGTGACCCAGAACTGCACCCCAGCCCCACAGGCTGACATTAGCATGACAAAGGTCCATTCCGGAATCACAAATAGTTACCCTTGCTCCAGATTACTCCTGTGCAACCACCACTGCAGATCATATCTGCCTTTCGGAGTTAGGGAGAGCTGCAGATCCAGGAGATCTGGATTCCCGTGCCAAGACCAGATGAGGAGACTCTGGAGTTCCCTAGTGTGGGCCATGGAATACGGCACAACTTCCATGGTAGACACCATGTGGCCCACAAGCTTCATGAACTTCCAGACCAGAGACAAGGACCACCCGAGAGCAGACCACTCTGGAGCTTGGGACACCAGGTTAATGATCTGCAGATTAGAGTCCTCTGTCAAGAAGATCTTTCCCAGACAGGTGACGAACCAGGGTCCCAGGAAAACCAACTCCTGGGAAGGAAATGGAGAAGACTTTGGCATATTCAAGATCCACCGATGGAGGATCAGAATCTGGGAGCAGTACTGGACATGCTGGGCCATGAGCTCCCACAAGCCAGAAGGTCCTTCATGTAAAGAGTCATCTGAATCCCCAGAGTATGAATGAAGGCCGCCATAGCACCCAGAACTTTGGAAAACACCTGAGGACCAGAGGTCAGCACAAAGGGTAGAGTGGTGAACTGATAGTGCTCTAAGACAAAGGCAAATCAGACAACGTTGACTGCCTGGTGAATAGAGATGTGCAAGTATGCTTCCTGAAGGTCCAGAGACTCCAGGATTTTTTACGGGCACATAGTAACTCAAAGGGTTACTAACCAGTCTTCAACTTCAGGTTACCACTGCGAGGAACAGAGCCTCAAAGAGACCCTGCTGGGAGTAACGCACCTAAAGGGGGGATTGTGACGGGCGTCATATCTAAGAATAAAATAAAAAATAAGCTAAAAACTAAGTAATGTTCCATGCCTGTTCACTATCAGGAACGTATCAAAAACTGGAAAGGAAACCAGAAAGGTGGGGACGGGGCAAGCCTGATGAAGGAGAGGGAATTCTCCACCTTCAAAGGCCTTGTCTTATGAAAATGTTCCTCCTTCCAAGAAAGGAAGATCACCTCCCCATGGTATTTGTATTCCATAAGAGATTCCGACTACATATTCTGCATGTAAGAGATTCCAACTTTGTCTTGTGCTTTTTGTTGCCACTGCGTACCAACAAATGTCATCTACCCATCTTGTGTTTGGTCTTCTTCTGGAGCATTTAACACAGAATGGAATCAATTCTAAAATGTGTTTGGTCCATCTACAGTCTTCTTGCTATGTGGCCAGCCCATTTCCATTTGAGACTCTTTAAATTATGTCATAGACCTTTGGTTATGGATTGTCGGATCATGAACATCTATCTATATACCATGTGAAGGAAGCACTAGCAAAAAGAAGGGGTTTTGCCTGGGTACTTGATACCCAAAAATCTCAAAAAGCATCATAATTAGCATTCTCATGACTTGAAATGTTATGAAGTTAGCTTTTCTTCATGTCAACATTTCAATCCCTATCTGGGATCTTCCTCAAAAGAAATATATTTCTCTACCCCAGGCAATGAACAAACAAAATCTCAATTTTACATTCTCTCTGCAGTAGTAAATGTTCCCTGTGATTTCAGCTTTAAAGGGATAGTAATACTTCGTTTCATCTATTTTATTTTGTAGGCATTAAAAAAAACATGAAGAACGATATAAGTATTCTCTCTCAAACCCTTATGATTTGAGAGATATTCACAAGCAAAGTATCCCCTCCCGCCCCTTTTACCTAGTGTAAGCTATCACTTCTCAAATGTGGAATTAAATCCATAGACCAGACAGATAACAGCAGAGGACAATCTTCTTCCTATGAGAACAATGAAAGCCCTGCCCCCCTTGACAAGTTTTTCAGTTTTTTTCCCTTATCTTAATTGAAGATTGTCCCTCTCTGCAATCTACCTGGTCACCTCCCTTCTGCTCTTGCTGAGCAGTGTTAAATCAGTAAAAGGGACGGGAGGGGGATACTTTGTCACTGAATTACTCTTGCTCTACAACTGACAGAATTGAAATAACACTCTCCAAAGTCCAAATACTATGATGATTACAGCTGTTTTTATTATGAAACATTACTATCCCTTTAAATTGTGTTACTAAACTTGCTTTCATGTGCATTGTCAGAAAGCGCTCTGCAAACAGATCTAGGTAGCTCACTGTCAAAGATTTAAAAATGTAATGAAATATAGTGAAGATGAAAAGATACAAATAGACAAGCAATATACATATTACACATATTCAGAATATGTAAAGCCAAAATCAAGGATTACTATTCATTTAATACTATATAACCCTTTGGGACAGGAGGCATGTGTAACTCATTGCTTTGCAATGAGTTGCACACCCTCTAATCCTTAATGTAATTAAACCTATATTTTTATGTACCATCATTTTCTATGCTAAAGAAACAAGCATTAGAGTTGCTCGAGATTTATATTTATATATAGATATCTATATAATTTTTTTTGTCTCCCCCCCAAATATGCTGCCACCTTCCCCTCCCCCTCTACTCACTCCCCCTCTGGAAACTGCCAAGACATCGGAACAGTGGGCAACATGCTTGCATTTGCAGCCTGCTTCCTGCACTGCCCTGCCCTGTGAGGACATCTTAATTAGAGAGAATGGCAGTGCCCTTTGAGAACCCAAAATGTCCTCGCAGAGCACTACTGTAGATCCAACGCATACACCTTTTGCGTACTGAAACTATAGTATTGCTCTATAATGACCTGCAGGTTTTCAAAGAGCACTATCCTTATCTTTAATTAACACAGGACCTCACGGGGCAGTGCTGGAAGCTGGTGACAAATGCAAGCATGTCATAAGCTTCACAGTGGACTTTGGAGGGGGTTAGTAGAGGGAATGGAAACATTTAGGTGGAGGTGAGGGAGGAAGGGAACAGACCTTTTTGCATCATCATCAACTTTTTTTTTTTTTTTTTTTTTAGTCTCGCGTATAATACAACTCTCTCCCTTCCCATAAGGTGAAAAGGAAAGAAATATGGCGCGCACACACACACACACACACACACACACACACACACACACACACACACACACACACACACACACACACCATAGTCACTCACTCTGACTGCCAGTGGCCTCAGCAGGACCTGTAGTACAGCCACTGAAGGGAAGCTGCAGCACCAGGGGAACAAAATGGCACTCAAAGGGTTAAAGTAGACCCTCATTGCTGATTTCTTGACTATCATTTGCCATGCAACACAGAGGACAGGCAGCCAGATTCAGACTTAACCCACTGACTGCCACAGGGTTGTATATCAAGTTTTACCCCTCAGTAGGCTGATCATACATCACCTTTAAAAAGGGACACATCGGAAATAGGCATATTTCAGGAGAGCACCAAACTCAAAGCAACCCTGTTGTACGCATTTTCCATGTGTGTCCCTTTAAAGGTGAGGTATGGTCAGCCTACCCCTCAGGGAGTGTGTTCAAACCCCTCACACTGTAAACTTGCCTCCCACTTCTCCTCCTTCCCCAGCCTATTACTAATACTTTTCCACATTTCTCTTAAGCCACACCCCCTACTCGTGATTAAGCCCCACCCTCTTAAACCAAATTGCCCCACTGGCCTCTCCACATCACCACCACATCAGTCCCCTCCAGGGACTCCACAAGTCAAAGTTCCCAGGTATGACTACACTTCCCACTGCTATTTAAAGGGATAGTAATACTTTATTATTACTATCCCCCATATTGTAGATATTTGTAAAATAATTTAATAGCCCCCAAGTTCATCTCTCAAACCTTTATGGTTTGAGAGATAACCGAAGGCAAAGTCCCCCCCACCCCCCCGAAGTCAGCATTGTACTGACCGCAGGGGAAGTCTGTCGTATGACAGGCTTGCGGCTCTGCAGCTGAGCCGAGATTGAGTTAGTGAAAAAATTATTTCACTGAAACTGTCTTCTACATGTGCTTGGTTTGCAAGCCCTTGTAGAAGACCATTAGAGTGAAATAATTATTTTTCTCTAACACGATCGTGGCTCATCTGCAGAGCTACCTGTACAACGCCGACTTCAGGGAATGGGGAGGGAGGGGGGAACTTTGCCTTCGGTTATCTCTCAAACCATAAAGGTTTGAGAGATGAACCTGGGGGCTATTAAATTATTTTGAAAATATCTACAATATGGGGGTTAGTAATAATAAAGTATTACTATCCCTTTAACTCTGACATGCCTCTCTATACCTTAAACCTTTGAGTGCCAGTGGGGTGCACAACTCATGCGAACATGTGTTTCTGCGCATATATGTTGCATTTGTGTGTACATCTCTGTTACACATATGTGTCCATGTATGCTCTCTGGTGTGTTTGTGTGTGCATGTCTTTTGCATGTTTCTGCCGCTCACTGTGTGCATGTGTCTGTCTGGGTGTTGTATATGTCTGTATTTATCAGTGTGTCTACATTTCACACACGTATGCCCAAACGGTCCTAACATGACGGGCAACGCCGTCCCACATTGCTAACACACACACACACACACACACACACACACACACACACACACACACAGTAACAGTGGGGGAGCTTGCCTCAGCAAATGTACTCTATGTGCATCAGTTAATTCAGTATATTTTAAAAGTAAAAAAAAAGCAGTTGGCTACTAATGTCACAATTCTATTTTACATCAATGAAGGTTTCACAATAAAGAAGTTGGTGCTAATATATCAATATTCACTTCTTTAACAGATGCCTTCATTTTAATGCAGGACTTGAACTAGTGCTCTCAATGACCTTGACAAAATTCTGGAAAAGTATCTCAGGACCTGAGGCTCTAAAGCTATTTTAGAATTAGCTTTGAATAATTGTCCCACAATATGAGTTTCTTGATTAATTGCTTAAGATAAGGTCTCGTTTTCTTCCCTGGCCTCCAGTGGCTCCCCCTTATTTCCCATAACCGCTTGTCTCGTTCTTCAGCACACTGGGAATGGTAGAAAGAAAAATCAGAGATACACCAATTCTATTACTTCAGGATTAGCTTTGAGATAACCCTTCGTATTCCATTACTGCCCATTAATGGAGTAATTATTTAATCACGTTTACTCCATTTGAAAGATGCACTAATTGTTTTCAAAAGCTTATTAAAACCGTATAAAGCGATTAGCAGATGGAAGGAAAGATGTCCTTTAATAACATAAGGTACAAGGGGCCTTACGCATCAAGCTAGAGATGTGCCAAGTTTGGAGGAAACCAAAACTGCCCCTTGGGGTGGGATGTCTGTTAAGAAAAGAGAAATTAAAACTACCATTTGAATGAGGCTTTTTACCCATTCAATCAGGAAAATCAAACTCAAATATACATAGTCGACTGCTGCACATTCAATATTGCCCTCCAAGGATGGTAACAATGACTGCTAGGGTCTGTGTGCAAGCATACACATTGTGTGCGAACGTATTTGTATGTGTGGTAAACACAGAAGCACATCTGAAGAGACAGTCCAGGTTTGTTCCACTAGTAGTCATACGCCAATACCACAGTGTTGTTCTACTGTCCATCTGTTGTCACACAGCCACTTATACACTGTCTGACAACATAGCGTTGTTCCACTGTTACCAGCAACACTCCATATGGTGCTATACCACAACTCCTATCATGCTCAGTTAGCCATTGGACATGTCTAGTACCTATGGTCCTGGCATGTCAAGGCGTCATTAAGGTGTTAAATGCTAGGTCTCCAACAAATTGCCAATTAATAGGAAGATTTTATCATTTGAGAGGTTAACAAAACCCTATGGTACAGCTGGTTTTCTACAGAATTGAACATTTTGAGCTTGATGAACAAAGCCCAAAATATTTACATTATACATACATACGTATGCATGCCTGACACAAACCCTGGCCAAAGTTTGCCCATCCTCAGCCAAATTTATAAGCACATCAAAAAATTAAAAAAAGTAATTAATTGCTGAGCAAAGCATTGAGTCCCCTCTGCCACTCAGTGGGTTAACGTATTAACTGATGGCACGCAGTTTTCCTGCTGCTCAGCTATGTACTAGGAGGGGGAGTGGAGGGAGAGCAATGGTCTGATGGTGGAGTGAGGCAGTGGTCGGGAAACTGGTACACATGCTGTTGAAGATGGGAGAGCTCATGTACAGAGATCAGTTAATAAACAAAAGAAAGAAAAAGCATGGGATTCAACGAGGCACTAAACCAAAAATAAATTCCACAAAAAACAATATAAATACAAAAATATATCAAATTTATTCATAATTAATATCCAACATAACCTATTTAATAATACAAAAAATAGGTGGTATTCAGATCCCTCATGACATCCCCATCCCTCCTCCACCCCCCACAATCCAATACATCCTAATATATAAAAGCAAAAACACAGACTGCATCTTTTCCTGCAGTCCCTACCGCGCATGACTGCATCTTTTCCTGCAGTCCCTACCGCGCATGACTGCATCTTTTCCTGCAGTCCCTACCGCGCATGACTGCATCTTTTCCTGCAGTCCCTACCGCGCATGACTGCATCTTTTCCTGCAGTCCCTACCGCGCATGACTGCATCTTTCCTGCAGTCCCTACCGCGCATGACTGCATCTTTTCCTGCAGTCCCTACCGCGCATGACTGCATCTTTTCCTGCAGTCCCTACCGCTCATGACTGCATCTTTTCCTGCAGTCCCTACCGCTCATGACTGCATCTTTTCCTGCAGTCCCTACCGCTCATGACTGCATCTTTTCCTGCAGTCCCTACCGCGCATGACTGCATCTTTTCCTGCAGTCCCTACCGCGCATGACTGCATCTTTTCCTGCAGTCCCTACCGCGCATGACTGCATCTTTTCCTGCAGTCCCTACCGCGCATGACTGCATCTTTTCCTGCAGTCCCTACCGCGCATGACTGCATCTTTTCCTGCAGTCCCTACCGCGCATGACTGCATCTTTTCCTGCAGTCCCTACCGCGCATGACTGCATCTTTTCCTGCAGTCCCTACCGCGCATGACTGCATCTTTTCCTGCAGTCCCTACCGCGCATGACTGCATCTTTTCCTGCAGTCCCTACCGCGCATGACTGCATCTTTTCCTGCAGTCCCTACCGCGCATGACTGCATCTTTTCCTGCAGTCCCTACCGCGCATGACTGCATCTTTTCCTGCAGTCCCTACCGCGCATGACTGCATCTTTTCCTGCAGTCCCTACCGCTCATGACTGCATCTTTTCCTGCAGTCCCTACCGCGCATGACTGCATCTTTTCCTGCAGTCCCTACCGCGCATGACTGCATCTTTTCCTGCAGTCCCTACCGCGCATGACTGCATCTTTTCCTGCAGTCCCTACCGCGCATGACTGCATCTTTTCCTGCAGTCCCTACCGCGCATGACTGCATCTTTTCCTGCAGTCCCTACCGCGCATGACTGCATCTTTTCCTGCAGTCCCTACCGCGCATGACTGCATCTTTTCCTGCAGTCCCTACCGCGCATGACTGCATCTTTTCCTGCAGTCCCTACCGCGCATGACTGCATCTTTTCCTGCAGTCCCTACCGCGCATGACTGCATCTTTCCTGCAGTCCCTACTGCGCATGTGTGGTTTCGCACACAGGGATATTCGCAGGCTAGTGCTTTATGTTATTTAGATGGGAAGTTTGCCACGTCAGTCTACATTTTGCAAAAAAATAAATATAAATAATTAAAAATTTAAAAAATGGGATAAAATTAATGATCTACTGCTAGGTTTCATAGAGCAATTAAATGTAACACTTGTTGAGACATTTCTTACAATAAAGCAAGATCTTACAACACAACTGAATAATTATGGGATGAACACACTGCACGTAATGTAGGCAAACTAAGGGTTAATTACAGATACCATGTAATGCTGCATACTAGAGAATGTCACGCTGTGGGCACTGTATTAAATGCTGCATAGTGCAACAGGTTTTAATTACATCTGGCTTAATTAGGATTGTCAGGGCTTTGGACATTGTGTTTAAACAAATGTAAACCAACGATCATGTTACAATGTACCACTAACAATTAAGGTGACCAGCTATGATTTGGCGAAGTTTATATAAACTTTTTTTGACCTTTCCACCAAGTCAATCCTATAGGAAAACACAGTAGAGCAAGGAATTTTTACACTGATAATTCCTTACAGATACAATACTGGGTCGCAAAGGACCTCATGCAGAAAGCTAAAGAAACGCAATGTTGTAGCAAACCAACTGCACCATGATATGGGGGGGGGGGAGGAGATTTAAAATGACCAGGGAGTTAAATTGGGCTTTTAACCCTTTGAGGTCCAGACAGGCAAACATTTAATTAAAAGGCATTGTGTACTGCTTTGGCATTTAAAGGGTGAACCTCCTGAATGCTAGAGGTCTAAGCTAGCATTCAAAAGGTTAAACACACAATCGGGTGCTTGTTCTGCTATGAACAAGTCACTCTTAATTTAACACATAGACTTAACTAGGATGTGCCCCGCTTACAGCAATCAGGTGTATCTGTCTATACTGCATATTAATCAGCAGTTTCCTGTTTATAGCGATGTCTGCCTGTAGATTATACTTCGTCACAGAAAACAATTAGGTTCTATGGATTGTAAGGAATCCTGTTACCAGACTGAAACCACCAGCAAACTAGCAGGAAGTTAAAACCAAGTTAAATAAAAACAAAACTAGTAAATAGCTATAAATGACTGATGTTTGAATGACACCTACATAAGTGCCACTTAATCTTAATGTATAATTCCCATTTATAAGAATGTGATTTTGTAGACATTTTTATATCCAATGTGGTGCAGCCATTTTGCTCCCGAATTTCAGCTCTTAATATTAGGCAAAGCCTAAAGTTCTAGCTGTGTCCTCATACTCGGAACAAAATGTCTTTTCCCCTCACCTAATAAGCTGTAAGTCTTTCTCCATTTCCATTTATGAACATTTCACTTGACAACCCATGATCAAGGTTATGTAGATGCCCTTAAAAGGATAGTCCTGACCGGGCACTCAGCTGAGGGCTCAGGATCAGCCTCAAAAGGGTCCCCTGAGGAGCCCACCACGGAACATTCCTTAATGTCTGAATCCACCAGCAGTTCCTCCTTAGAGGAATCTAACACATCAGGGACACCCTGAGGCTTTGGCAGGGAAGACCTGACGAAGGAGGGGGTCTGCCAAGAATGAAAGACCCCTGTAACTGAGATGGAAAGAGTTGCAAAGTGGACCTAAGGTCCCTAGTAGCAGCCTTGAACTCTTGCACCCAAACTAGCTCCAATGCATGGCTGGAGGGTCCTGGAAGACTCTCAGGGACATCAGAACATGCTGGGCATAATGACCTGAGAATTCTCTAGGTAACCCTGAATGACAGGAAGAGCAATGTGCAATAGGGGGATACAGAGACCCCAGCATCCTTTGTCTTAGGTCTTGCCCCAAGCTCCAACAGTATAGACATTCTCACAATGTCAAATAATTTTACTGTATATGAAATCACCCAATTACAGTGTGTAGGATTAAAGTTTCACCCAAGGAATCGCTAAAATAGACTTATCTGGCAGGTGATGGGTTAATCTGTAGAGGAGAGAAGGAGTGTCCAAGCCCTGCATAGGTTACTCATTCTGGAAATAGCACAAAATGGCTGCTGCAGCAGGATCCAATCATAAACCAGCGTGAAGCAAGCGCTCATGGGAAGTGTAGTTTTCCCAGAAAAGTACCACAAACAGTGCCCAAAGCCCCCTGAGCCCCCCAACACACAAGAAACATGAGCCGGATGATAGAGCAAGGGCAGAGAAGTAAAATGAGCTCTGAAGTCGCTAGGTTAAACGGTTGCAGAGATATGTCCCAAATTGTACAGTCCCATAGGAGTGAATGGAACAATGGTGCCTATGCGGCAACTCAAATTTTACAAAATTGAAAGTGTAAAACTAAGACATGAAACATCACTAGAACATGTTAGGATACCCAAAAAACACTGAACCAGTAGGAAAAGTGTCAGAAAACCCCCCAAATGAATGCAAAACCAGCAGCTAAAGAGTTAAATACCACATAAACCTGCTCCAACACCCAACAGACATACAGATATACCCAATGAGTGCAGGAGTGTGTAACAGAAACTCCGAATGAAAACCCCTGTGCAGAGAGGCACTGTGGGACATGTGGACCTGCAGCACTCAAAGGGTTGCTCACCTTTCCTGCAGAGCTTCTGTCTTCAGATTACCATGTTTAAAGAAGAAGCCTCAGTGGGCAACTCCCAAGGAAAGAACTTGTAGCCAAGATTTTCTCCCCAGGGCTTAAGGTCCACAAAAAGCACCTGGTCACTGAGCTAGCCACATCTAAGGGCATTGTCAGTTATGGTAATCTGCCTAATGGTGGTATTCCATTTCTAAAAGAAAAATAAAAAAACTTCTAAAGCTATAGCAGAACTGTTCTCTTGCCTGTGCATCTTCACCAAGGAACAAATCTTTCTGGAGCTGGTTGGCTAGCTGCAGCCAAGAAGGGAAGGTAGGCTCCACCCCCTGCATACAATTCTAGAATTGTTCCTGCCTACAATTAAAGGGGCAGATAGCCCACTCAGAGTTACCACTAACCTGTACTGGATGACAGAGAAAGTCCGTTATGAAAAGCTAATACTGTTGCTATTACAATAATAAAGTAACCGATAGAAGTTCCATCTCTCAAACCTTTATGGAAGCTCTTCCTTGGAGAGCTGGGAGGGAGGTGAGAAGAGAATTGGACGTCTGGGAAATCCGCTGTGCTAATGTTACACTTGTACTACAGAATGTGGACGTGACCACATGAAGTGTATATTTTATACAGAACATCTACTAAAGTATGTATATTTAAAAAGTTCATACACCATGCCGGCAGCTTTTGTGTATTATATTACATACACATTCACAAAAATTTTTGCTAGTAGCCAATACAGAAAGATCAACAAACATATACAGAGCATTAACCCATTAAGGACCCATGACGGTCCAGGACCGTCATGGGTAGATTCCACTTAAGGACCCATGATGGTCCTGGAACGTCATGGGAGAAATGAGAGCAGTGTGCCTCGTTGCACGCTGCTATAATTTATTCCAGGATGAGACTCAACTCTCTGGTATCGGAGCGTTCAGTCTCAGCCCTTCTCAGTTGTGCCGGGTCATGTGATCGCTGAAGCAGCAATTACATGTACCGGCATTCTCAATGAATGAGACAGTGTTATTCACACACTGTGAGTCTCTCCTCAGCTCGTCTGTCCCTTACCAGCATATTAAGGGACAGAGAAGTAGAGGAGACACACCTACTGGTGAAAAAATCAGCAGCTGGGGGTATTAACCCCTTCACTGTTGTGCTGGAGGCTGGCTGTTAGCAGGTCAGTTTTTGACCTGTTGAAATCAACTTTTGTGGTTTTTTTTGTTTTGTTTTGTTTTTAAACACAACAGCAGGTGTCTCTCCTCTCTATTTCTGTCCCTTAATTTGCTGGTAAGGGACAGACGAGTTGAGGAGAGATTCAGAGACAGTGTGTGAATCACACTGTCTCATTCGTTGAGAATGCCGGTACATGTAATTGCTGCTTCAACAATCACATGACCCAGCAACAACTGAGAAGGGCTGAGACTGAACACTCCAATACTAGAGAGTTGAGTCTTAGCCTGGAATAAATGATAGCAGCGTGCACCGAGGCACGCTGCTATCATTTCTCCCATGACGTTCCAGGACCGTCATGGGTCCTTAATGAGTTAATGCTCTGTATATGTTTGTTGATCTTTCTGTATTGGCTACTAGCAAAAATTGTGTATGAATATGTATGTAATATAATACACAAAAGCTGCCGGCATAGTGTATGAATTTTTTTTTTTTTTTGCCAAAACAAATTATTTATTTATTTAATAAATAAAAACAAGTCATTTACCAAAAGTGGAAGTGTGATTGTTGTGGAGCCATGTAATTCATGTAATTAATTTATAGACATATATAAATACAATTCCATCGTATATACACAGTTGCGGTCGCTTATGTGTTCAAATAATAAATAGCCAACGCTATCATATTAAAGGGCATATCTCGCTCCAAATGACTCTCTGGTCCAGAATATACTCTCAAGGCGCTCCAGGTACTTCCTCCAGTGCCTTTCACCCACCAAACTGCGGGCTTCATCAGGGCAAGAGGTTTTTCACTTCCGCATCCTCTCTTAAATACTCGGAACCCGGAAGTGTATACAGATCACCATAGTAACCTAAATCACAATAACTACATGCTATATCCTCAGTATGTGAGGAAAGAAGGGAAAAAAGGAATCAAGCCTAGCCACACTAGGCTACAGCCCAAAATCCCCTACCACCTTACCACTTGGATGAAATAAACTCAACAGAAAGAAAGGGCATATAATGAATGTCGGGCACCGAAACCGGACAAAGCGAACAAATCGCTCCATCTGAGTCCTGTGCCCAAAGTCCGTCAAAATTCAGCCAGATGAAAACCAAATAGTACAACCAAGCATATCCACAAAATGACACTTGTAATCTGAGCCAAATGTACTCCCTATACTCAAGTTATAAATTTTACTCTTTTAAGCCATGTGTGTGCTAAACGAGTGTCCAACCTATTGCTATTCACTGTACTGTACTTCTGATACTGGCTCAGAGTTCTGATTTTGAGTAACACTGGAATAATTCAGAGCAGGAAAACAAACTAAAAACTCCATGGTGGATGATCTACATTTATACAGCAGTGGTGTTCAGCGTTCACTAAAAGAAAATACTGGCACAGCTGCTATTTATATAACAGAGGCATACAACAAGGGACATGGCTGCACTCATAGGCCTTGAGAATCTAAAGAAAAATATTAGTGGATAATTATATCAACATTTTGGTCCATACAGAGAGACCTTAAGGTTAAGTAGCACTAGCAAAGAAAAGTCTTTCCATCAATGTTGGCAGATATTATGCAAATAACAATTTCCTGAACAGCAGACTTTCAACAATTGTCATTGGATCAGCACAAACAAATACACAGGGAATCTCTTACAAAGAGGCCTGTTACCTTTAAAGCGGAACTACCAACCCACAAAAAGTTTACCCTGAAGAATTACCCATCTGGTAACTAGCTGCTCAATAGTACTAGTCGCCAGAATTATTACCTTCTTATAGAGAAATTCAGCTGTTTCTGGGACTGACAGCCAGGAAACAGCGCAGACATCTTTGCATAGTGACGTCTGCGTGCCTGCACTCTCAGTCCCAGTCTGTTCTAGGAGGCATTGCTAGGTACCGGAAGGTGTAATTCTTCGGGGGGGGGACTTTTTGTGGGGTGGTAGTTCTGCTTTAATGGTCTGTTAAGTTCACATGTCATCCTTAAAGCAGAACTATCAAAATAACATTGCCCCCCAAACCTTTACTAACATAGCGATAGGTATACATTCAGCTAAATAAATCCGCATTATCGAGGAAAAACTTCTTCAGCAGACATCAGCTGCACGGCACTTACAAGACAAGCTTTGTGCGCCTGCGCTGTCAGTAACTTCTGGTACGTTAAGGTACCAAGGAATGCCACTCACCACTCCTGGAGGTGAGCGGGACAGACAACGCAGACTCACAGGTACCTTTTCCCCTCAATAATGGGAGACTTATTCAGCCTAATGAAAGTGTGCCTTTGCCTATAGCTATCTTAGTAAGTGTATGGGGGGGGGGGGGGGGGGGGGAGTCAATGTTATTTTGATGCTAGTTTCTCTTTTAACCCCTTAAGGACCCTTGACGTACCAGGACCGTCACGGTCCTTGAAATACTCAAGGTCCGATGACTGTCATAGTACGTCACGTACTTTTTACTTACAGCGCTCTACCGGGAGTGCTGTAATTAAAAATAGGGCCTGAAATTGACCGCTCCAAGATCGGAGCGATCTCTATCAGGCCCCATAATGATGCGCCGATACACGCAACAGGTCACGAGTACCGGCGCGTCCAAGTGCTCCTATGCGGTCATTATGGGACGGAAATGTCCCAGGACCGTCGGTCCTTAAGGGGTTAAGCAATAGTAATGTCAAGATATATATATATATATATATATATATATATATATATATATATATATATATATATATAAAAATGAGCATCCAATTATTCTTTTTACTTATTGTAATTCTATTTTTATGTTCCCCCCGCCCCTTGTCACCCTTCGTTCAGATCAAAAAGCTTGTCTGGATGGATTACGAGGGACAATATTGTGCCTGTCAAGGTGGGCAGGGTTCTTCCTTATGCTGACACCATATTGTCCCTTGTCGTGATCCTGCCGGGCAAGCTTTTTGATCTGAAAGAAGTGTGACATCAGGAAAAGGGGAGGGAGGGGGAAAACATTAAAACAGAATTACAATAAAACTACACCGAAATGGGTATTGCGAAAGGTACATAGCATTATTAATAAGTATAAAGAATAATTGGATGTTCATTTATATATAGCTTGACATTATTATCGCTTTAAAATGAAACCGATTGGAGCTAAATGGTTCTAGAGAACATTTGTAATTTTAATTTTTTTTTTTTTTTTTTTTTTTTTAACCTTGGAGTGACTTTTTATATCACTAATATGTAGCACTTTTCCTGCTGATTACAATAAGGGAATTCCAATGTCAAGCATCTGTGAGGCTTATGCACCAACATCTCCAAAACGGAGAAAGCTTAATGCAATTGATGAATAGAATAACATGGGAATTGGAGAAGCGATGTCACTAGATATGTTTTTCACCTTCCTATCACTTTTGTGACTCAAGAGGTGAGATGCACTGACTATAGCTTTTCGCCTTAAGTGAACAGCACAGCCCATCTACAAACCACAATAAGAAATTGCAGTATAATGGGAACACACACAAATTAGAGGTGCAATAGCTTTTGAATGAATATTCTCCAAGCAGATGGAGTAGCTATTTTATATAGGAATAACATTTAAAATACAATTACAGTTGGAGGAGAGAAAAAAAAAAAAAAACAAGGGCACCCCCACAATATGCTGAGAGGTGATTAATTAAAGTTATTGCAGATCAAACTTTAATTTTTTTTTTTTTTTTTTTTTTTAGGTGCAGTATCATAACAGCCTGACATTTTATATTGGTGCCTTTGCTACAACATCCTATGGATATTTATGGTCAATTGACCAGAGCTGTCTATAAGGTGATGCAGCAACAGCGCAATGAACATTTTAGGCCACTGAGATACTGTACCTATAAAAAAAAAAAAAAAAAAAAAAATCCAGGTTTGAGATGTAATAACTTTTGAATAAAACACCTTTCAGCAGTGGGAGTGCCCTTTTTTAATAAGGGGGATAATACCTACTAATATATATATATATATATATATATATATATATATATATATATATATATATATATATTATATATATATTATTGAGCAAGATAAAGTAGTACTGAAGTAAGGGCAGCTGCACCACAGAGGACAAACGACATTCCCCACAGATTTACATGGTTAATTTAACTCCCTCAACACTGGAGAACTATCTAGCATTCTACTGGTAAAATTACTTTTTCATTAAATGGGGATATGGGGGAATTTTAATTTGTCCCCTCTGGTGCAGCTGATTTGACCCGAAACTGCACCACTTTAGCATGGAGAATACAGTCTTTGAAAGCCTGTATGCCCCATAGTTCACCTTGCAGTAAGAGGAACCTCTGTGGAACACAATAGGATGGAAAAAGAGCTTGTGCCCTGATGCTGCAGATTGATGACTTGAGGAAGGCTTCTCACAGGGAAGCCAACATCTACAACTGCATTGGCAAATAGAGACAGGAGGAGGCTACACTGTATGATGATTTAAATTGCACAGTAAACAGAGGTTCACAGAAAGTTCAAGTCAGAGGTGGACAAGCTGTGGCAGTGCAGATACTGGACTACAACTCCTATCATCCTCAGCTAGCTGGTAAAGTTTGCCCACTCATGGAATAAACAGATAGAAAGAAATGACGTGAGACAAAGGGTCCCTTGTGGTTGCCAAGCTCTGATGTATGTGAGAATTTATCAGCTAGCATAACCATCAAAACATAGAATGAAACAAATTGTATGGTTAGCGAATGGACCTGGACTAGCTTTCAGTAAACCCCTTAAAGTGCCAGAGAGGTATGCACCACATTGCAGCACAATGTGTTGAGTGCAGGGAGGTATCGACCACATTTCTTCATTATCATACAATCCACATGGATGCTTAGTATACTAAGACAGGGGTTGCTGGCCTAAAATTCCCATTATGCGGCAGCTGCTGGAGGATGACTGGAATTGTTGCCTAGCAACTACTGGAAGGCCTCACTTTGCTAACTCCTGCCTTAGTGCATCATATACTGTACTGAGGAGACCAGCAACAATTCTAGGACAAACCAGTTGCACCATGCGGTGGGAGGTGTCCCCCAAGTTCTTGAAATATTAGACAGGACTACACAATTGGAGACCTCTTGCAGTCAGAGGGTTTAAAAAGTCCCATCCTATATAATAATTTGCTAGAATGTTTGTCCGATGCAGTTATGCGCAGTAGACTGCCCGAACGCACAGAATGCTGGGAGTTCTGTGCTGGGAGCATTCTGTTCTTTCCGGCAGTCTCTACAGTGCATGACTGCGTCGGCAGCAGGACGCAGAGCAGGACCTGCCTCTTAACCCTTTGAGCGCCAGAGGGGTATGCAATGCATCACCCGGACCTTGGCCCGTGTACACAGGCTTTTACACTAGTTTACAATAATGTGGTATTTGTCCCTATGGTGCAGTCACCTTGCTCCAGAGTTCTTAGTATATCAGCATCTGGAGGGTATTACTTTTGTGTACAGTATAGGTGGGTTAGTGCTTCTGGATTAAAATCTACATAACACTATTTATGAGTGTACCAGTTGTAATGTATTTACTATGACACATAGCCATGTAACCACCCCACCACTGGTTACTAACCATACACTCCCCAGCCATTTGGGGCTGCATTTCACTTATGTATTTTACACCTCTAGCATTAAAAGCCTAATTTAAATCAATGTGGATTTCTATTTGCATCCCCAGAATTGTCACCGGCTCACTGGAGTCTATTATAATGCTGCAGAGCTTAAAATGCTTTAGTTTTTTATACGCAACATATTTTCTTTATTCCTGTTTTCATAACACTTCAAATAATTTGCAAAGTCTTTGTCAGAAGAAAAAAAAAAAAATTATGACAGACTCCGATAATTGCACAAGGCTGTGAAAATACCTGCATGTTTGCCCCTGGACTGGCTGGCTCCACTACAAGGGTCTGGTATGCGACTTTTCATTTTGTTGCTTTATTTTGTCTTTGAGAACAATCACTTGTTTTAGATATCATAAATTTTCGTAATAACATAGCCCACAACATGCGGTCTATAACCATGTTACAAAGGCATTAAAACATGTTCATGTTTTATCTTTGGTAGATGTGTTGTTGGGCCATTTATGATGCAAGAAAAAGTAAACAAATGGTGTAGTAAAATGCTATGCTATGGTCACCATTCAGTAAGGGCAAATTACGCATGAAATGGCCACCCTATATATTTTATTTAAGATGTAGATTTCATTTTACAGCTCTCATTATCAATGTGATCCTGCTCAAACTGGTCATGTTAGGTGTGCGTATACATGTGCATGCGTGTACGCGCGTGTGTACGCGATGTGTACGCGATGTGTACGCGATGTGTACGCGATGTGTACGCGATGTGTACGCGATGTGTACGTGCGCGCATGTATACGCGTATGTGCGTGCGCATACGTGCATGCACACGCGTACGTGTGTGTGCGTCTTTGTGTGTGTGTGGGGGGGACATTCAGTTCTGCCGATTCTGTTAATGGCAACAGTGCAGTGAAGTGGATCCACACCCCAGGTTGTTTAAAGGGATAGAAATGTTTCACAAAAACAGCAGCTCCAATTAATCTTCATAGTATCTGAGCCAGAGAGAGTGTTATTTCAATACTGTAAGAGTTGTAGTTCAAGAGTAATTTAATGATAAAGTTTCCCTCTCCAGCTCCTTTTACCTAGGGTACGTCCCCTCTCCTCAGATGAGGAATCCAGTCCATAGGCCAGACAGCTCACTGCAAGGAACAATAGTCTTACTGTGAGAACAATGAAAACCCTGCCCCACCTTGTTCACATAAGGCGAGGAGCAATTCTGGGGCAAACCAACAGCACCAAAAAGGAGAGAGAAATGCTTACAAAATAACCACTGATTTAAATCAGGCTTTTAACCCATTGAGTGCTAGAAGAATTACCAACACACTAACTGTATGCACTGGAAGACACTGGCATTAAAGGGGTTAAAACACCTATTTAAAAAAAGTAGACGTTTTTATTTACACACCATGATTTAATTTGTCCCAGAACAGTTCCTTTCTTCTGAGGCCCTACGTTCAAAAGAAAAGTAAAGTAGAGGCGTTCTGAAGCAAACCGGCTGCACTGTAAGGGGAGAAAGAAAAGTTTATATGGATCGAAAATTTTTAGTTCTCCTCAGAGGGCCTTCACTTTTCTTTTGAACATACGGCTCTTGGTCACTTCTTTGTGATTAAAGGGATGGTACCACTTAATACAGTAACATTTTTATTGTAGGGTTTATCCTCCTGAGCACAACAAGAGTACTCCCACAGCTAAGAGGTGTTTTATTCAAAAATATTGCAGCTCAAACTTGAATTTTTTTAGGTGTAATATCTCAATGGCTGGAAATTGCACATGGCACTGTTGCTATACCATCAAAAGAAAATAGGACTGTGGAGCAAATAACCCGAGCATCAATATCATTAACAATACCTTGGCTTTGCTGTGAAGAGACAAGGTCAGCTCAACAAACAGCTCACTATGGATGTGGATCAAACAAGTTAAAAATCCAGACTTTATCAGTATACTTAAAGAGGAACTACCACCTCCAGTAAAGTTGCCATGCAATACTTAAACAGGTGGCGACTACCTTCATAATCCTTATTTTACCTCTCAAAAGTGCCCATGAATAAAGTTATCCTTAAACTTCCAAGACTGATGGCCAGGTTACTGCAGCCTGTGTGCCTGCACCGTCAGTCTCTTCCAGAGCTGTCCGGGCCAGTGCAATGCCTGTGAAGGGTGAAGGAGACTGACAGCGCAGGTGCGCATTCAAGATGTCCGCGGTGATGCCTGGCTTCCGGTCTTGGAAGCTTAAGGATAACTTTATTCATGGGCACTTTTGAGAGGTAAAATAATGAAGAGTAAGCTAGTCGCCACCTGCCTAAGTATTGCAGGGTGACTTTAGTGGAGGTGGTAGTTCCACTTTAAAAAAATAAATAAATAACAAAAAAATAAAAAATAATAAAAACACACACAAAGACAAGTGATCAATCCTTCTGTTACCTTATTGAGAGAGAGACTCTCCTGCACAAATTTCTTTCAATCCCAAAATCTACAACATAAATTAAGTCCCAATGATTAAAAAAACATCTTACGTCTCTTTTGGAAGACAATTAAAATGTGAGAATGTTCTAAAGGACCCTTTGCTGACCTAAAAAGAGAAAAATTTTAATAACCGATATTTCCTTTTCTTCTGTGTATCTCTACGTCACGTTCACGTATGGGATTTTCTCCTTCCTCCAGCTGGTAGGACCGTTCAAATAGAATTTAAATAGTGTATGTAACTTACAATTAATGTGGAACCACTGCTTGCACCACACCTCTGCCGAATCTGGCATCTGCTGAGGCGTTAATATCCAATTTATAGTGTTTAATGAAGGTGGAAATAGAAGTCCGTGTGGCTGCTTTGCATATATCCCCTGGAGATGTGTCAGCCTTGGTTGCCCATGAGGTGGCCATGGCTCTGGTAGAATGTGCCTTTATTTTCTATGGAGGCTCTAATTTTGCTTCTTTATATGATGTAAAAATACATTGCCTAATCCATCTGGCCACTGACTGTTTTGATGCTGGTAAACCTTTCCTTTTGCCTATGAACTGAATAAATAGGTTACCTGACTGTCTAAACTCCTGAGTTCTTTTTAAATAAGCTGATATGCATCTGACAAGATCCAAGGAATGAAGTCTCTTTTCCTTGTCTCCTTTTGGTGCAGCACAGAAAGAAGGCAAGATAATTTCCTGGTTCAAATGGAAATCAGAAACTACCTTACCTCTAAAGGTAGGTTCCATCCTAAGGACGACCTTATCCTGGTGAAACGTTAAGTGGCTTTGCAAGAGAGGGATCGTAACGCATTAACCCTCCTGGCAGAAGTGATGGCTGTTAAGAAGACAGTTTTCCAAGATAAACACCAAAGAAATGTTATCTAGTAGCTCAAATAGAGGAGAATCAATAAGCTGGTTTAACACTGTATTTAAATCCCATGATGGTACAATCTCTCTTATTCTGGGTCGAGCCTTCTCTATTGCCCTCCAAATCTTTTGACCAGATCATCTTTTGCCCAATGCCTGGAAAATACTGCTGATAAAGCCGAAATCTGAACTTTAAGGCAGGCTGGACTTAAACCTAGGTCAAAACCATTTTGCAGGAAATCCAGAATAACTGGTGCTGTAACTTGGTCTTTGGGGATGTTACTTTTAATACACCATATTATAAAAGTCTTCCAGACTATCATATGCTTTCAATGTAGATTTCTTTCTTCCTAGGATAATGGTATCAGCTACTTTACCAGAGAGGCTTCTTTTTTAAAAAAATTTTGCCGCTCAGCCTCCATGCTGTCAACCGGAAAAAATTGGGATGAGAGTGTAATATCGGTTCCTGTGCTAATAGATCTTTCCTCTCTGGTAGCTGCCATGGATTCTGAATGGACATCCTTACCAGTTCCGAGTAGCAGGATCTGCTGGGCCATCTGGGAGCAATCAGAATGACTTCCGCCCTGTCTGACTTTATTTTCCTGATCACCTCTCTGATTAATGGGATAGGTGGAAAAATGTAGGCCAGAGAGAAAGTCCAAGAATGTTTTAGAACATCCTGGTGTAAGTCTCCTTTTGTCTTCCATCTGGAAAAGAAGAGTCTGCACTTGCTGTTCTCTTGGCTGGCCATTAGATCTATTACAGGAGTCCCCCATTTTCGAATGATCTGCTGAAAAACTTCCTGATCGAATTCCCATTCTCCTGGGTGTATCTTGTTCCTGCTTAAATAATCTGTGTGGATGTTTCTTTCTATTCCCGCTATATGCGAGGCCGATATGGCCAACAGATTTCTTTCTGCCAAAATAAACACTTTTGCCAGTTCTTTGTTTAAGCTTGAGCTTTTTGTTCCCCCCCAATTTCTTATGTACATGACTGCTGTCATGTTGTCTGCTCTGATGTGAACTGCCCTTCCTTTCAGTTCCTTTATGAAGTGTTTTAAGGCATACCTGATTGCTCGTAGTTTTAACAAATTTATGTGTAGATTTCTTTCCGATCTGGACCATGTTCCCTGTATTGTTCTCTCTTTCCAAACCGCTCCCTAACCCAGAGGTCTGGCATCCGTGGTAAGGATTTCCCAGTTTGGATCCTTTAGTTGTGTTCCCTTCTGAAGATTCTTCTTCTTTGTCCACCATAGTATGTCGAACTTCCTCTGATAGTCTTATTCTTTGAAGAGGATCTTGCTGATGCTTGTTCCAGTATTTTAGGAAGTATGACTGACGATATCTTGAATGGAACCTTCCACAATACTCCTAGCCCTAACTCCAGTTCCTGGTGGTCTAGCGGCGTGGCTTGACAGATCTGTGCCTCCTTCGGCACAGATCTCTAGAACTGAAGCTCCCGCACACCTCTCTAGTAATGCAGAGGCTGGGAGATGATGTCATCTCCCAGTGCTCTGTATTACTAGAGGGACGAGCCGAGTGGGAGATCAGCTAAGCGACTACGGCGGGCAAGGGGGTCGCAGGAGGTGGCCAGGCCCCTGGAGTGACGGTCCTGGTCGCGACCCCTATTGTTACGCTACTGTATATGGCTACTCTAGACAGTCTCTATACACCAGTACAAGACGTGAAACAGGGCTCTATGCAGTATGACATTTTTTGATCAGCAGAGGTGAACAATTGCTTGAACACAATTCATAAGAGTGCTCTTGAATTTCATTTTAAACGCACATTTCCTGTTAATTGGGAAATTCAAAAAAATTTAGGGGAAGGCCATGGGAAGTACCTGTGCTCCCAGGTACACCATACTGATAAGATCACTCTATGTAGTTGGTTTATAGATGACATAATATGGACAGGCAATGCCTCTGAGTTTCAGGACTTTGTAAATATCCTAAACAAAAATGGAATTAACCTTAAGGTAACAACATTTAATACAATAAAATGTCTTTTCTTAACATAATCAAGAGAGCCAAGTCTGATCAGATAGCCACCACTCTATAGAAAAGAGACAACAACAAATAGCTTTCTCAGGGCCGATAGTGGACATCAAACAACTTTGAAGAATGGGATACCAATAGGCCAATACCGGAGATTAAGGAGAATCTGCAGCAATCTGGAAGATTTCAAGAAAGAAGCAGCTGAATTAAGAGAATTTTCAAAAAGAGGGTTATAGTAACAAGGTTCTGAAAAGAGCGGATCAACGGGCCCTGGAATCAGACAGAAATACCATTCCTATAAACGTCACACAAATAAAATGTAAAGAATGACAAGATTATCTGCATGATAGGCACTTACTGCTATGAACAAAGAAATTCATAACATTCTTAGACAACACTGTAAAATCCTGACAGAAGACCCTGATATAAAGGTAGTTGGTGAATATCCATGTATTACATATCGTAGAAATAAGATCATCAAGGATATGCTAGTCAACAGTCACTACAAACATCCTGTGATTGAAACCTGGTTAAAATCAGGGATAAAGGGTTTTCCTAGCTATGGTAGTTGTTCTGCTTATAAAGTCACAGAAAACTAAGATATTCACTAATAACCAAACAGAGAGTAAATAAGATTTAATTAACTGTAGAACAGGTGTGGTCTAATGACATGCTGTTGCGGCAAACAATATGTGGGCAAAACAAAGTGTGGGATGAGACTCAGAGTCCTCAGACATCTGGGGGACTGCCATGAGGGTGTTCTCTCTCAGATCAGTTTCAAAGGCATAGTTAAAATAATGCCCAGTCAATGTAAGGGTGATATAAATCAGATACTGCTCAATTGTGAAGCAGAATGGATTTACATTCTTAAAACTAAATCACCATTAGGTCTGAATGAGGTGTATACATTTACCCCCTTTTGTTACAGACTGAGGTAATCGATGAACCATACTTTCCTAGACTCTTGTGGTCTTTTTCAGTACTTCTATGGAATGATACCCATTTCTTAAATATTTGTATATGATTGGATGGTCACCATCAGTGAATATTTAAAATTTCATATAAATTTTTTTTGAGTACTTTATGGTATTCTACCAATTCTATGGCTAATAACCAAATACATTCATTTTTGTCAAACATTATTAATGACTACTAACAGATATATCTATTCATTGGTTAAAATGTAGATACTCAGTTGACTAATCCATATATATATATATATATATATATATATATATATATACACTATTCATTATTGACTTATTAGTCCTCGGATGTATGGAAATATCCTATGTGAATATGTTACATGGCCTTATGCTTTAATGCAACATTGTGGATTCTTCCATCACTGTAACTAGGTATCACCTAACAAAGTATGATGGTGGAGTTTCGTTGTGGGGATTTGAGCATACTTACACAATATACATTTGATTATTGGGTTTATACGATAATAGTCCAATCAGTGCTGTAACTTCACAATTAATTACTCACAGGACTAGGATATTGACAATCTTTGGAACCTGTCACAGATACACAATCCTGCTGAAGAAGGTCCAGTAGATTAGAGATATTTTGGCAAACTCTAGGGCATTGTTTTTGATACCTCATAATCAGAATATCTTTTTTCTAAGTATTGAAACATTTAAACTAGTTCTTCAGATTACCTTTCTAAAATATTCTTTGCTTGTACAATAGTTGAATAAATGTTTGACACTTTTTTCGGTATATTTAACTTGGATACATAGTATCTTAATTTGTGTCACTGGATGTTTTGTCTCTGCCCACGCACGCAATGACATGCACACCACATATGTAAGAAAATTTAAACCCGGTTTGGTCACACAACCGGTAACTTTTCCCCTGAAAAAGGCGTAGTTTTGAATGGACAAACTGCCAATGCAGTTTTTTAATTTTTTTAAAATTTATTTATTTATATTTTTAATAGTATGGCGCCGCTCTGGTTGCCCAGATGTGTATCCACAACTGATAGCACAGATACTGTGAATCAGGATTAATGGCAAGGTCTAGAATTTAACACCATCACAAGTTTCTACCTATTATCTACACATCATCAGTTGATGGGGGAATTACTATGTCTCCGAATCACGTAATTTATAGTTTATGTAACAATTATTCCCATTGGAGACCCAGTGTTTCCTACGTTACGCAAGTTATTAATCTGTATGACAGATACTATCACTGTCACCATATACAATATGTTGGCAGTGGGTAAATAAGCTGCTATTGTGAGATTCAATCTGCACATCTTCATTATAATCTACAGCGCACAGACACACAATTACATTACTCTGTGCAAGAACACCTGTTGCCAGTAAAGTGTAATTTGATAAAAGAGTGTACTCATATCTAAGTTTTAGGAGACCCTTTAATTTGACTGATTCTCTATCTTGTGTAAAACAGCAACACTGATCTAAACATGCATGGATAGATCACAGCTATGGTCTAACTCATTCAAAATGGTGATATACATCTCTGTATATACTATACTGTAAGGGTTCATTTCCATATAACCCTATATTAACCCTTTGCATCTGTATGGGCTAAAATTGATAATTTTTAACCCTTTAAGGACCGGGAAAATCTGAGGTGGTTTTCACTTAAGGACCGGAGCAATTCTGACCTTTTTGACTATGTCTTTGCTCAGTGTTTTCCCTCTAAGTCTTTTATTCCACCCCCATAAATTATATACTGTTTTTTTAAGCACAAATAGGGCTGTCTTTTGATATCCATTTAAGTGGGGTAACCCACCATTTACTTAATTAAAAAGTTAAAAAAAACACAAAAAAAAAAAAAAAACACAAAAAAAAAAAAAAAACACACCACCATTTTTGTTTTTTTCTCTTGAGATCAATTGGGCACAAAGGGTTAAATTTTTATGGAGACTGCATGAAAGGTATGACCGGTCAGTCATACCTACAAAATGTACAGTTTAAAGTGGCCACTGTCCCACCCCGGGTGAAAATCCCCATATCCCTTTTTCCCACCCTATTTTGTCACTTTTTTTTTTTTTTTATCCCTGACATTTTGCAATGGTGTATGTGTGTATTACATGGCTCCACAACAATCACACTTCCAATATTGTTTAATGAGATTATTTTTTGTTAAAAAAACAAACAAATAAATCAAACCCCCCCACCCCCAACACAAGTGTATTATTGCAGGTCAGAAATTGACTTGCATTTAGACAGCCTGCAGTAGTGAAGGGGTTAATACCCCCACAGCTGCTGTATTTTCTTGTTCCACTAGGTGTCTCCTCTCTGCTTCTCTCCCCATTACTTTGATAGCAAGGGAGACAGAGAGGCAGAGGAGAGACACACAGAGGCAGAGAGGAGAGACACACAGAGGCAGCATGCTTTGCGTGCTGCGCCTCTCTCTCTCTCAGAATGCCGGCACATGTGATCGCTGCTACGGTGATCGAATGACCGGGCACAAGCAAGAAGGGCCGAGACTGAACGCCCCGGTCTCGGAGCGTTTAGCCTCAGCCTGGCATGGAGGCATGCTGCTATCATTTAAGCCATGACGGTCCAGGAGCTTCATGGGTCCTTAAGGGGTTAAAGGGATAGTAATACTTCGTTTTTTCTTTATTTTATTTTGTAGGCGTTAAAAAAACATGAAGAATGACATAAGTCTTATCTCTCAAACCTTTATGGTTTGACAGATATTCATAAGCAAAGTTTCCCCCTCCGGCCCCTTTTACCTAGTGTAAGCAATCTCTTCTCATATGTGGAATCTAGTTGTAAGACTAGACAGATAACAGAAGGGGACAATCTTCTTCCTATGAGAACAATGAAAGCCTTGCCCCCCTTGACAAGTTTTTCCCATCTTAATTGAAGATTGTCCCTCTCTGGAGTCTACCTGGCCATCTCCTTTCTGATCTGGCTGAACAGTGTTACATCAGTAAAAGGGGCAGGAGGGGGACACTTTGTAATTGAATTACTCTTGAACTACAACTCTGACAGAAAGTCCAGATACTATGATGATTAGAGCTGCTTTTATTATGAAACATTACTATCCCTTTAAGTACATCTTCTTGAACAGTACAACTATAAACAGAAATATTGATCACTTGCCCTTGTGTTTTTTTTGTTTTTTTTTCTTCTAAGTATACTGATAGTTTGGATTTTTAATTTGTTTGAGCCACATCCATAATGAACTATTCACTGAGCTGAACTGATCTCTTGTCTGTGAAGCCAAGGTAACGATGATATTGATGCTCCACAGTCCTATTTTTTTTGGTGCCTTTTTAACCTATCAAGATCTGCAGCTCTACAATTGATCTATATCACCTTATTATAGGAGTTTTGACACCATTCTATAGAAGAAACTCTCCATAATATGGCATAGCAACAGTGCCACTAAAATTTCAGGCCATTGAGATACCGCTCCTTAAAAAAATTCAAGTCTGAGCTGCAATAAATTTTGAATAGTACACCTCTCGGCTGTGAGAGCACTCTTGTGCTCAGGAGGGTAACTCTTCCAACATAAATGTTAGCATATATAAAATACAACTACCCCTTTTAAGTGTTACATGATGCTATTTGTTGGTGGAGAGCCACAAACTACAACCTTCCAGCACACACCTTCCTAGCACATTGAGCAGGTTTCTTGATTTTATACAATAAAGCTGAAACACAGGTTTACACTGCAGGGATGACTCTGGATTCACAAGTTACATACCTTTTGTCCATTAAAGGATTGCATTTTAATAACTCCATTCCTTTCACAGCGAATTCCAATTCAAACATAAACCAACGAACACACAATTTCAAAATGACTATTTATGTTAGCACTTGTGCATTTAAACCTATTTTTTATTTTTAGATTTATAGCTTTATACCAGTGTTCCTTTAACCCTCTCAGTGCCAGAGGGGGTACAATGAATTGCTTTACAATGTACTGCACAACTCACTGAATTCTGAGGTTAAACGGATAGTAATAGATGGAAATAAACAGAGCTCATATTCATCTGCACAGCTTTTTCAGAAAGTAGTGTGCTATGTCAATCCTATCAGACTTGCAGTTCAATAGTTCTAAAGGATCCCACTTGTTCCTTTTACTTATGTTACTCCGACTTCCCTCAAATGTGTGATCTGGTCACTTGACCAGACAGCTCTCAGCGAGGGACAATCTTTGTGTAGTGAGATTAAGGAAAACTCTGTCACCCTTAAAGAAGGTGGGTAGGATTTTCCTTATGCCCACTGACTATTGTCCCTTGCTGAGCTCCATCAGGACTGGAAAGAGGCATAGCTTTAAATAAGTAAAGGGGCGGGGGGAATCCTTTATAATACAACAGCTCTTGAACTACACATTGGATAGAAACGACAGCGCTCTGTATCCTGAAAAAGCTATACAAAAGAATTCTGTATTTAACCCCTTCAGTGCCAGAGGCTTGGGCCATTTCCTGTACCCTGCAGGCCAGACACTTTTTCAGCATTTTTGCTATCCTTCTGTTTAGGCTTGATTTCCTCTGGGGATTTTTAGTTAAATATGGAAAACTATATATTGTTTTTTTCAGAACTAATTGAGCTTTCTTGTGGTACCTTACATGAAGAGAATTTTACATCGTGCAAAAAGCTATGATGTCATAATGACAAAAAAAAGTGAAAATTTACTCATTTTGCTAAAATCACATACTATGTATCAAAAACATTTACATTGATTGAAAAAGTTTCAATTATTTGAAAAAGCCCCGAGTCCCCCGAGTAAAAAAATACCAAATTTGTATAGTTTTACCTACGTCCACGGCTAGCGTAGAGCCCTAATCACCAGCAGCGCAAAATTACATTTTCATCTTTATAAACTAATATGCACATTCTATGGTTTTTGTGGTAAAGCTACCCTAAAACAGTGGAATAACTATATAAAACTATATATTTCTGGAAAGCAGACAACCTGCTTCATCTAATGAGGGGTGACTTGCCTTGTTACCCCAAGCCTGGAGTGCACAAATGCCTCCAGAAGGTGGCACTAATGAAAAAAAAAGGCATTTTCTTACATTTCTGCCCCTTCAAATGTACTGAAATTTGTGAAAACCATGGCATTTCCAACTGTATTCATTAGCTAGTGCTCTTAGGAGAAAAATGACACCTCATTGGTATGAGTTCACCAACCACAGGGGACGCTAGAAGTGCAAAACGACACCTACTACAACCTCAAATTTTTCTAACATTTTCTCAAACATTACTTGTCTGTACACAAATGGTTATAACAACTACAGAAGTGAAGAAAGGGTACACAAACCATACCATTTTGAAAAGAAGACAACCTGCCGCATCTAATGATGGGTGACTTGCCTTGTTACCCCAAGACTGGAGTGCACAAATGCCTCCAGAAGGTGGCGTTAATGGAAAAAAAAGGCATTTTCTTACATTTCTGCCCCTTCAAATGTGCTGAAATCTGTGAAAACCATGGAATTTCCAAATGTATTCATTAGCTAGTGCTCTTTGGAGAAAATTGACACCTCATTGGTATGAGTCGACCTACCTTAGGGGTGCCAGAACCACATAAATACACCTACCTGTTTGCTTCCTCGAAAATGGCTGCTTGTACTAAAATGTTCATAACTGTTAGCGACATGAAGGAAATATATAAAAGGTATACCATTTTGGAAAGTAGACATTCACCCACATCACATGAGGGGTCACTTGCCTTTCTACCCCCTGGCTGAAGTGCTCAATTATTTCCAAAAGGTGGCGCTATAGGAATAAATACATGTTTTTTTTACATTTCCACCACTTCAAAGATACCAAAATCTTTGAAAACCATAACATTTCCTACTGTATTCAGTACCTTCTACCAACATGACAAAAATGTTACCCCATTTGTGTGGGATAGCATGCAATATGTGGGTGGTAGGAACACTTACCTAAACCTGACACTTTTGTTTTTGAAATTATCTGCCTGCACGAAAAGTGTCATAACCATTATAGATATGCAGGAAAGGTAGAGAAACCATACCATTTTGTAAAGAGGATAACCTGCCGCATCTAATGAGGGGCCACTTGCCTTCTTACCCCAAACCTGTTGTGCCCAAATGCTTCCAGAAGGTGGCACTATAGGAAAAAAATTGCATTTTTTACATTTCTGCCCCTTTAAATGTATGGATCTCTGTGAAAACCATGCAATTTTCAACTGCATTCACTAGCTAGTGCTCTTAGGAGTCAAATGACACCCCATTGGTGTGAGTTGACCTACCGTAGGGGGTGCTAGAAGTGCAAAATGACACCTACAACAACCTCTGATTTTTCTAATATTTTCTCAAATAATACTTTCCTGTACAAAAATGGTTATGTCAACTACAGAAGTGAAGAAAGGGTACAGAAACTATGACATTTTGGAAAGAAGATAACCTGCCGCATCTAATGAGCTGTGACTTCCTTTTCTACCCCTAAGTTAGAGTTCACAACTATTTCCAGAATTTGGTGCTACAGAAAAAAAAATAGTTTTTCTTACAAATCAGTCACTTCAAAGATACGGAAATGGTTCAACACTATGGAATTTCCTAGGAGGACCTCCTGCCAGCCTACAAAAAATAGTGCCCCACTGCTGTGGGTTGACATACCATATTGGGTGCCAGGAGCGTGGCTACCAGTGGAACAAGGATGGGGAAGCAAACAGTGTATGTGTGATTCTATTTCTACCAGTGGTCAGTCAGTGTAAGTGAGGACTTGTGTGTGCCAGAGAAACCAGGTCAGGGAAGGGACGAGGGGTCAGGCTGTGTAAGTGGGTATATCTACCAGTGGGCAGCGAGTAAGTGTGGCGGTGGTGATGGTGGGGAGGTAAGTGCATTTGGGGGATTTGTGGTTACCAGTGTGCACTGTAAGTCCCATCATGCACTGTTTGATTCCCAGCCTGAATCCAGTGCATACTGGCACTTGGGTCTACCAGTAGGCAGTGGAATCAGGCTGGGGGGGGTCAGACTGGGGGAATGGGACTGCCAGTAGGCTTTGAAACTAGGCTGGTGGGTAGGGTATGTGGTTGGGGGGGATTGGAGGCATTTTGTGTGCATGCCACAGGGGTGTCCTATGCACTGAAAAGCAATGCACTGGACACCCTTTTGCACACAAAGAGTTAATTTTTTTTAGCTGTTATTTTTTTTTCCATACCTTATTGGGGGGCATCAGTACCACTTCTCATGCCCCCCAATGATGTCTGAATAAAAAATAATGGGAAAAAAATGTGTGTGTGCCACAGGGGGTCCAGCACATTGTAAACCACTTGTATGGGACCAACCTGTAACACATGCAGGTTTTGTGTTTTTTTTTCCCCCAAAAAAAAAAAAAAATTATATATATATATATATTATATATATATATATATAGACCTCATTGGAGGGCATTAGAACTGATGCCCCACAATGAGATCTGAATAAAAAATAATGAGGGAAAAAAAAAGAAAAATCCTTTGTCCGACACAGGGGTGTACAATGCATTCCAAAGCAAAGTATTGGACCCCCTGTGGCACGCAGAGGGTTAATTTTTTTTTCTTTTATTATTTGTTATTCATACCTTGTTGGGGGATCAGGTCTACTTCTGATGACCCCCCAACAAGGGCAGAATAAAAAATAAATAAATGTGTGTCACGGGGGGGGGGGGGGGTCCAACGCATTGCAAACCACTGCGTTGGACCCCCCTGTGGGGCATACATTGTTTTCCTATTTTTTTTTACACCTTGTTGGGGGGCTTCAGGACCCCTGATGCCCCCCAATGAGGTCTAAATAAAGTAAAAATTAAGAAAAGAAAAAGAAAAACACTTTGTCTTCCAAGGGGTGTCCAATGCATTGCAAAGCAATGCATTGGACCCCCTGTGGCACACAGAGGGTTAATTTTTTTTTTCTTTTATTATTTGTTATTCATACCTTGTTGGGGGATCAGGTCTACTTCTGATTACCCCCCAACAAGGGCAGAATAAAAAACAAATAAATGTGTGTGCCACAGGGGGGTCCAACGCATTGCAAAGCACTGGACCCCCCCCCCCCATGGGGCACGCATTGTTTTACTTTTTTTTTTTTTTTTTACACCTTGTTGGGGGGCCTTCAGGACCCCTGATGCCCCCCAATGAGGTCTAAATAAAGTAAAAATTAAGAAAAGAAAAAGAAAAACACTGTCTTCCCAGGGGTGTCCAATGCATTGCAAAGCAATGCATTGGACCCCCTGTGGCACACAGAGGGTTAATTTTTTTTTTTTTTTACTATTTTTTATTCATAGCTTGTTGGGGGACATCAGGGTCCCCCAACAAGCTTTGAAAAAAAAAAAAAAAAAAGAAACGCAAACCAAAGTCCTGTATGTGCCACAGGAGGGGGGGTCTGCATTTGACCCCCCCCAGTGGCACACACAGGGTTAATTTTTCAATTTTTTTTTTTTTATATATATATATATATATATATATATATATAGACCTCATTGGGGGTCATCAGGACCTCTCCTGACCCCCCCAATGAGGTCTCAGTTAAAAAAAAATGTGCTACAGCACAACTGACCCTGTGACTGCCAAAGGGGTCTCCAGCGCATTGCAAAGCAATGCGCTGGACGTCCCCACGGCACTCATAGGGTTAAACATTTATTTTATTTTTTTTTGCTATATCAGACCTCGTGGAGGGACATCAGGACACCTTCTGATGTCCCCCCAGTTATTGATCTCCCAGCCGATTGTGCTGGGAGATCAATCTGGCGACGGCAGGAGAGCAATAGCTCTCCTGCCTTTCACTCCTACCATCGGTAGGAGTGAATGGGACCGTGGAAACTTCCTTAACATCATCGGTGATCATGTCACCGATGACGTTAGGAGGCTTCCCCCGGTCCCGCCCACTCCTACCCGGAAGTTCGGGTAGGAGAGAGCAGGAAGGAGAAGCTCCGCTTCTCCTTCGTAAATATTTATCTCCCAGCGCGATCGGCTGGGAGATCAATACATGGGGGGACATGAGGAGTGATCCTCATGTCCCCCCAAGAGTGCCAGGCAATTGTTTTTTTTAAATGTGGCCACTGCATGCCGGTTATACCGGCTTATGCAGTGACCGCATTTAAGGTGTACCTTGTACGAGCTTGGCACAGCAGGTACAGCTGTGCGAACTCGTACAATATACCCACCTGGCACTCTAGGGGTTAAAGAACTTTCATGTTAATAACATTGCCCCCAATATATTTCTAATCAACGATAGGCAAAGTGTCTTTAAAGGGATAGTAATACTTCAAATTAACTTTAATCGTGTAACCCTTAAAAATCCAAATTCAATGAGCCCAGCGGCATCTCTCAAACCTGTATGGTTTGAGAGATAGCCACTTTCAAATTCCCCACTCCCCTGACATCCGCATTCTAACTGACTGTAGGGGAATCCTGTCACTGAACAAGTAGTGGCTCTGCAGCAGAGCAGACATCGCATTATAGAAACAGAAATCCTTCTACATGTGCTTGCAAGAAATATATATATTGGGAGGCAATGTTATTAACATCAAACTCCTCTTTAAAACAATAGTTTGAGATATTTAGCTTTATCAGTTTTTTTTTTCCCCTTCTTCAAATTAGGCAATTCTAGCAGGTACAGCCTGTTGTGTCAGATGGGAAAAATTTGTCCCATGGACCAATTTTCACTGACCTTCAGGTTTAGCCGACTGTACACAATCAGCACTGCGTCTGCATATAAAAATATCACATCTGATTTTCTCTGCAACAGGAAGATACAGTTTATCACAAAGCACAATACTGATACAATGCTCCACTCAGAATGGATACTTTCACTGTGGGCACAGCTGTTTTTTGCACTGTGCTATCAGACAGCTAGATAAACAGCCACTAAACTCAAACACAACTTTCAAAAGTGGAGCAATTCTGGGACAAATCGAAGGTACCACATGAAAGTCTCCATACATTAAATTGGACCTTTAAAACCCAACTTAATGTTAAAAGATCTCCAACGCAATGAACAGACACATTATATTGTATTATATAGATATGTTAAATTACCCCCTGAGAACCACAGGGCTGTGCAATATATTATGAATCAATGCTACTTTAGTCTTCAAGGGGTTACAAGTTAGGTTTAATAATCCCCCCCCCCCCCCCCAGTAGGAATATCCTTCCCAAGTCTGGGGTCAGCTGAACATTATAAACTTTTGCGGACGAAAACAGAACTGCACAATGAAAGACTACTTTGTTATGCCTTTTGTTTTTAATGTGTGGAATCTGGATAGTCAGGTGATAAAATGCTTTACCAGGTTACATCTTCTGCAACGTGAAGGCTTCTTCTACACCTGATGACAGAGAAGTCATTGTGACTCGACTTTCAGGTTTCTGATCTGCTTTGCTAGACATGAAGTCAAAACAACACCCTCAGCCCGCTAACATTGGGACAAGCAGCAGAGACATCACAACTACAAAGGAATAGCAATACAAATGTTCAAAGTGGAAGAGAGTTACTACCAGCCTAAATCTGCGTCAATAGATATCTGCACTTTCATAAAAATAATTTCTAAATGCACACAGGCATTCACAAACTTACATATGTATACTCAAGCTGAGAGTGCTTTAACAGAAAGGTATGCAAAGAGGTATTTATCAACAATGAGAATTGGCTATGTGGCTAAGCAATTTATCTGTACTCAGAGAAACGAGGACAAAACAGATCAGACTCTGTAGGAGATTTCTCAATTAGCAATCTTCTATCCCATAGGTCTTCCCATCCAATTCTTTAATAGATCTCCGGACACTTCAGATACATAAGTGGTATAAAGCCTTCAATATATCAGAATGTCTCAGAAAAAACTCCTCAGATGAAAATACTATAAACAATTATTTTATTTCACAATGATTCCCAACATGTTTCGTGGGCTATCCGCTGACTTCATCAGGGGGTTAAGAATGGCATAAATTTGTGCACGCTCTGTTGCTTTGCACCAGATCTTTTGGCTGAGATGGTCGGGTGCTCAGTCTGTTAAATAGTTTCTGGTGTCTCTTCCATTCTTATACAGTCCACTGGGTGCAAGGGTTCTCCAGTTTCCCCCCCAGGCATTCCTTTTATGCGAGGACAGTGCGTGGTTCAATTAACCCCCCACTGATGTGGGTTTGAGCCCAGGGAGTCTACTTCAGCTCAGGCACACCCTTTCCAGACACCACTTTGGACCTGGGTAAGGGTGTATGGATTAAAGCCACACTGAAGTGGATCTTACCTTTTTTTTTTCTTCTTCTTAATGAGGAAAAAATAGCATTGTTAGAATCTTAACCCCTTCAGGACAAGAGGAGCCAGCAACAGATTGCAAAGCAATGTGTTGCTCACTTCTCTGGTCCTTAAAAAAGGATAGTAATACTTTGCTTTATCTTTATTTTGTAGGCATTAAAAAAAACCATGAAGAACGATATGTCTTATCTCTCAAACCTTTATGGTTTGAGAGATATTCACAAGCAAAAGTTTCCTCTCCTGCCCCTTTTACCTAGTGTAAGCCATCTCTTCTCAGATGTGGAATGCAGTCCATAGACCAGACAGATAACAGAAGGGGACAATCTTATTCCTATGAAAACAATGAAATCCCTGCCCCCCCCCCCTTGACAAGTTTTTCAGGTTTTTCCCTTATCTTAATTGAAGATTGTCCCTCTCTACAGTCTACCTGGGCACCTCCCTTCTGCTCTGGCTGAGCAGTGTTACATCAGTAAAAGGGGCGGGAGGGGGATACTTTGTCATTGAATTACTCCTGAACTACAATTCTGACAGAATTGAAATAACACTCTCCAAGGTCCAAATACTATGATGATTAATTAGAGCGGCTTTTATTATGAAACATTACTATCCCTTTAAGCTCCTAGCTGCCAGTCAAACCTGCTTTCTCTCAATGAGTGCTTTACTGGACTGCCCACTGATAGAAAGCAGGAACAGGAGCTCTTTCATTAAAAGCAGATAACCCCACTTTTAATGAATGAATAAACTGCCCAGGCAATCTCCATATGGATTTGTGGCTAGCCGTGGGCAAGGGAAAAAGGCTGTGGGGGCAGTTGGTAGCCACAAATCCCCATGGATGCTGTCTGTCCCCCAGCCTTGTTCCCTTGGGAGTGCACAAAATGTATGGACTAATAGGATACAGAGCTGAGGGGATAATTGTGTACTTTAACCCTTTGAGTGTCCACGGGGTTGAGCAATGCACATCCCTATGGCACTCAAAAGGTTGAGAGTGATGCTATTCAGTCCCCTAATGACCAAGGGGAGCAGCAGAGAGAATGCTCTCAGACTTCAGACTTGTCGTACTGAGGTGATGTGTGAGGGAGAGACAGGTGAGCAGTTGAAGCCTCTACAATGGAAAGTGCAACATTTATTTTGTATTTAGTCCATAATTGGTCTCAGCTTCTGTAGCTCACTAATTTAAAGGGGTGTTTCTGGTGCTATTTGAGTGCTTGTTTTTTCCCCATCATCGGTACATTTAAGCACATTACGATAGTCTGACACACCCTATATACTAGAAAAAGAGTGGCACTCCACTTTCCAATAAGAAAAAAAAAAAAAAAAAAAAAGTTCAAACCTCTTGGTGGGACATTAGAACCGGGTAGGAGTAGGCAGGTTCGGGAAACCATACCAAGTCAACATGGGAGGCTTTTGCCCATATAGGCGTGAAAGTTTTACGATCCCGCCCACTCCTGATAGTGCGAGTAGGATGGAAGTCGGGGGAGCCCTCTTACTTCCCTGCATCACCTCTATTGATCTCAAAGACAAATCAGCTGGTAGATTAGTAGCTGTGTGGAAAATCAGGAGGGGTCCTGAAGCCCCACCACAAGGTCTACCTTTGAGTGCCACAATGCGTTGAATATCCCTCTGGCATGCAAAGTTTTAAAAAAAACTTACAAAAGGTTCAGTGTGAAGCTATGCACCAACTGTTTATAAGAAAAAAATTTAAAGGCCACGGATACTGCTCCTAAAAAATTTAAATCAACTTTCAGCAATGAAAATACCCTTGTTTTACTCAGGGGGATAACCCCTACAACACTAGGCATTACTATCCCTTTAAGCTGGCAGGAGCCACCACATGAATACACAGTGAAGTACAAGGATAATGGTAGGGCTTGGGAATTCAAAGGGGGGGGGGGGAGATCGGTCCTTGGATGACTATGTAAACAATGCCACCAAACAGATTCCAGCAATTTATAGCATTGCTAGAATTTCACCGAAATTAGCATTGTAGACATTAAAAATATTAATACAAAGTGCTATGTCCCATCTCACTTTTATAGTTTGAGAGGTCGATGTAAAGTATTGGTTTCCCAGAAATCTGCCATCTAGCTGACAAAACCAGAATCCGGTCCTGGGACCTTCCAGTGGCTCTTCAGTAGAGCAGAGATACCAAAATCTAAAAAGAAATACTTCACTGGAACGGTCTACAAAGTGTAACTGCAAACCAGGCACACTTTGTAGACCGTTCCAATTAAGTATTTATTTTTACATTGTGCTATTTCGGCTCTGCTGAAGAGCCGGTTCGAGTTGGCAGACACATCTCCTGCTGTCCGCTTTACAGCTGACATCAGGGAAGGGGGGGGGGGACTTTAGCATTTTATATCTATCAATCCATAATGGTTTAATAGATGGGATTGGGATGGTTTAGTTTATTTTTGTAATTGCTGCAATATTACATTTTTTATATAAAGACATTACTAACCTTTAAGTAACATGACACACTCAATGACTAAAAGGCATGACATCTCCCAATATATCAGCTGTATTCAGCGGGTTAAATAATTGATAATTTCAAGACATTTTATTTGTCCCTATGGTGGTTGGCTTGTTCCACAATTTCACATCTTTAGCATGCGAACTAACACCCTTCTAAACCTAAGAACACACAGTATTATTTTCTTCACAGTTTAATGGCTCATAACTTAGAAAAGGATGAAACCTAGTTGCTTTGCATTTAAACAATCTGCAAAAAAACTGCTTCACAGATTCCTAACCAATCTGGGCAAGTTAATGGATTACTCTGGCATGCATATGGCACAAGAGGAAAAGGTACACAGAGTTTCACATACTTTTGGCAGTCTGTTTAAGCCAGCAATACACTGCTCACGATATATGCTTTCCCTGGTTAAGCTCCAAGTGAATTTATAAAAACTGAACCAAAATGCAAAAACTGCAGTGCACTTCCATTTATTGGAAGTACTGAAACAACAGATCTCCCAACACGTGTTTGCAGGGGTAGGTCAAACTTCAAAACTCCAGCTGCTGAAGCTACCACCCTCCATCATCATCGACAGGCTGGTTGGGGATGATGATAGTGGAAGTGCCCCAGCAGCTGGAGTGCTGAAGGTTGGCTACCTACGCACACACTGCAATATTGCTCTATTTAACCCAACATTCCGGAGTGGTGTCCAGTGCGTTGCAATAAATGATGTTGGGTACTTCTTTAGCATTCAAATGGTTAATAAAAAAAAAAAAAAAAAAAAAAAAAAAATATATACATTGGAGTTTACTTTAAGAGTTCGTGTGTGTGTATATATTTGCAGAAATGGAGAGCACTACCAAATCACTGCCAATAAATTGGCAGCGCTCTCCATTTCTGAAAATATCCTATGTACATTTTTTGGGCCATATACACTGACAGGCCCAGGATAATATATATATTAAACATTTTAAAATCAAAGTATTACTATCCCTTTAGGTTCTCAGATATGCAAACTTTAATTCAAGGTGACCGGTTCAGGCTGAAAACAAGGTTTCAAAAGATATGGTTAACTTGGTATTTCTTCTACTCATACACTGTTTGCCCTTCCTGCTTTAAAATAAAAATACTTAACTTGAATGCTATTACCCAGACCCAGTTTAAATAGTTTGGAATTTTGGGAATATCTCCGCTATGGTGCAGTTACTTTGTCCTAGAACTGTACCGTGTTAGCTTCCAAACCAAGGCATCAAGGATGGAGAGAATAAAGGCAAAGGTATGTCTGTGCAGTGTCTGGGACTTACTAAACCATTATATGTCAGATGCTCAGTAAATGGCAGGGATGAGGAGAACTATATTGGACATCTAAGTTAGTAAAAAGACAGAGTAAGCTGAGATTGCCATGTAACAAATAAAGATACCCAACACCACCCTACTTACGGGTTTCTGAGTGTGACACAGTGAGGTCCAATTAAGAAAATACAGCAAAAAAGTGTTGGGTGAAACATGTAGCATGTATGTTTTTAAAATCACAATTTAAGTGAACAAGAATTGTTATTTTTACCCTGTAGCGCAGTTTGTTCTACAATTGTCCTCTGTAGCTTACTGAATATGGCCCATGAAGTCTGCTGTACTGAGTCAGGTACTGGAAAGGGGACAGCTTACACTGAAATGGCAACAGGAACATCATTCCAGAAGCCCCATGATTAAAAGAAGAGGTAATACTGGAGTAGACCAAACTCACCATAGAGACTAACTCTTACTACTCTTCTGTTCTGATAAGTTGTTACCTTATCTCACAGGTTGTTTACAATAATATATACTATAATAGAGAACAAGGAATGGCTGCTCACAGTACACATTTGCAAGACTGTATTTGAGTCCTCAGGATTTGAGTTTATTTATTTGTCTAAAAGCCCATGTACATGGGCCAAGGTCCGGGTGATGTTAACCCTTTCAGTGCCAGATGGGTATGCAATGTGTACCCTTCTGGCACTCAAAGGGTTAAGAGGCCGGTCCTGCACTGCGTCCTGCTGCCGACACAGTCATGCACTGTAGAGACTGCCCGAAAGCACAGAATGCTCCCAGCACAGAACTCCCAGCATTCTGTGCGTTCAGACAATCTCTACTGCGCACGACGGCTTCTGACAAACATCCTAGTGAATTATTATATAGGATTTTGTGTTTGCATGATGTACAGGGTATTTAAAGGGATAGTAATGTTTCATAACAAAAGCAGCTCTAATTAATCATCATAGTATTTGAACTTTAGATAGTTATTTCAATTCTGTCAGAGTTGTAGTTCAAGAGTTATTCAATGACAAAGTACCCCCTTCTGACTGATGCAGCCAGAGCAGAAGGGAGGTGCCCAGGTAGACTGCAGAGAGGGACAATCTTCAATTAAGATAAGGGAAAAAGCTGAAAAACTTGTCAAGGGGGGCAGGGCTTTCATTGTTTTCACTGTAAGAAGATTGTAAGACCAGACAGATAACATGAGGGGACAACCAGATCCCCATTTGAGAAGAGATGGCTTACACTAGGTAAAAGGGGCGGGAGGGGGAAACTTTGCTTATGAATATCTCTTAAACCATAAAGGTTTGAGAGATAAGACTTATATCATTCTTCATATTTTTTTTAATGACTACAAAATAAAATAAAGTTAAAACGAAGTATTACTATCCCTTTAAATAAATAAATGTTATGTTCCATAAATTAATTATGTACTTTCAGCTAGTATCTAATAACTAGTTATTTTATGTTTAGATCCCTAAAATCTAATACTAAACTTTCATATTAACGCATGTGTAGACAATCCTATACAGACAATTTTTGGTTAATTGTGCATAGCTAACACTGTTAATGTATTGAGATTAGTAGCCACTGCTCTTCTGGTCAGAAAGGTTGATATTTTATCTCAAGCTCACTGCCATATTATAAAACACTCACTTGCGAGACATCTATCAACATTACTAGTGTAATGAGAACCCTGGAAAAAGGTGGGAATAGGAACCCACAGATTTTTGCCTCAGTCAATTTCTTCTCAGAGATTTGCAGTTAGTAAAATTGCATTTAAAGGGATAGTAATACTTAAAATGTAAAAAAATTATATGTATATGTTGTAGGGTTTATCCCCCTGAGTAAAACAAGGGTACTCCCACTGCTGAGAGGTGTTTTATTCAAAAGTTATTAATTTTCAAAGTTGATTTTTTTTAGGTCCAATATCACAGTGGCCTGAAATTGTACAGTGGCGCTGTTGCTACACGATCCTATGGACAGCTCTGGTCCCAGGACCGTAAATCTCCATAGGATGGTGTAGCAACAGCGCCACTGTACAATTTCAGGCCACTTTGATACTGCACCTAAAGAAAAAAAAAAAAAAGTCAACTTTGAAAATTAATAACTTTTGAATGAAACACTGCTCAGCAGTGGGAGTACTCTTGTTTTACTCAGGGGGATAAACCCTACAACTTTTTTTTTTTTACATTTTAAGTATTACTATCCCTTTAAAGGGATAGTAATGTTTCATAATAAAAGCAGCTCTAATTAATCATCATATTATTTGGGCCTTGGAGAGTTATTTCAATTCTGTCAGAGCTGTAGTTCAAGAGTAAGTGAATCAAAGTATCCCCCTCCCACCCCTTTTACTGATGTAATGCTGCTCAGCTCAGAGCAGCAGGGTGTGTCCAGGTAGATTACAGAGAGACAATCTTCAATTAAAATAAGGGAAAATGTTGAAAAACCTGCCAGTGGGGCCAGGTTTTTAATTGTTCTCACAGTAAGAAGATTGTCCCTTGCTGTGAGCTGTCTGGTCGGGGCAGGAGGGGGATACTTTATCATTCAATTACTCTTGAACTACAACAGTATTGAAATAACTGTCCATGGCCCAAATACTATGAAGATTAATTGGAGTTGCTTTTATTGTGAAACATTACTATCACTTTAAAGTGTATATAACCTGAAATAATTTTTAAGTGTTGATGTTTGGTAATTTGATGTAAATTTGCATTTTTTCTGTATAGTGCAGCTGGTTTGCCCCCAAGTTACACCAAATGCTTTTGAACACAGAACACTTAAACCCCTCAAGGAACAGTAGGTTCTACTTTCTTTTGCAAAAATAGCCCAAGTGTGTGTACACGCTTATAATTTGTGCCACTTTCATTACATATGACTTGTATCGACCTAGCAGTTCTTGGGCATTGTGCCCTTCAACTTTCAAATAAAATCAATCAATTATGTGTTTTATTAATTATATCCCAAAAGCAAGAGGTGATCTGGTCATTACAAGTGAACCCTCAAATATTTTAAACAAATGCAAAATCTGGGGTTAGAAGAAGGCTCCTGACAATTACCAAGGGAAGCCAGCTGCCCACAAAATACTGCACTGCTAATACTCTCCAGATTTGCTGGGTCTGCATTGAAACATCCCCAGAAACTGTTTACATTCACTCAGGGTTCATGTAGAAGGTCAGGCAAATGTAAGTACGGATCCCCCCTACAAACAGACCCCCTCCTACCTCAAAAAAAAATTAAAAATTAAACTTTAGGCTGACCTTTAATTCTGAAAATATAAAACGACCATTATAGAGCTATAATAATATACAGTTCCTGATCCTTCTTTAAAGGAAGTGAACACATTCTAGGTTAAACTGTTGGATGCTAGAGAAATTTCCAGCAATAGAAGGGTAGTAATTACACACTTAACTCCTTAAGGACTGGGCCCATTTTGCATCTTAAGGTTTGCTTTAAATGCTTCCTGGTTTGAGCTACTTCTCATGTTTACTGACATATAAATCATACTCATATAGTGTTTGTATTTTGGCAGTTAAGGCAGTACATTTACAATATGCACTTTGTATTTTCTAAATGAAGTCATTTTACTTTGGTTATGTGTTTTTTTCATTTTGACACTACTTACAAAGGGTACTGGCTGCATGCAACAGCCTTTTCGCCTCTATTTGGAACATACACTTCTGCATGCCCCTTCTCCTATAAGCACATACGCTGTGTCCGTTACACTGGATGGACACGGAAGTTAGAATATTTCACAAAGTCTTACTATTGACAGCCATAGTAAGAAGGGATCCCAGGCTGTCTCTGAACAGCCTGTGATCTCTTACTCATGCAAGGGAGTGAACCATCAGTACTAACAGTGCAACCCACTCCATCATAGTAATCTGGCAGATGGCAACCTGTAAGAGAGTAACAAAGTGAGACAGACTATCAGATCAACTCTTTTACTGCCAGGAGACGAACAGACAGGCAGTTGGAGTTTTCTGGTCACTGCGGACAGCACTTGCAGCCCGTATAACCCTTTGAGTGCCAGAGGGGTGTGCAACGCACTGCAGGGCAATGCGTTACATACCTCTCTGGAACTCAAAGGGTTGAAAGGCCTCTACCGTTTATAACCCCCAACCAGGATGAAAGTACCCAAAAGGATATTATTTACATGGTCCTCAAACAAAATAAACATCCATACCTCCTACTAACAATTCCCCACTTACCTTAAACTGGGCAGAAAATTCTAATGGCCGCTGTGAATCTATTCTATATGGCTTAGTATGAATCACATTCGTACACAATTTTGTTGAAGAACTCCAGTAGCTCCTCCCACTGAAATCTTCTTAGGAAGTAATACAACAGTAAAGCGCGTTTGGGGTGTCCAACATGACAACCCCTCTGACATTCAAAGGGTTAATGCCCTGGTCCGTATGGCTTTCCTGATATAGTATATAGACTTCAGCTGCAGTAGAGAAGGCCCTGGAAGTATCTCAGACGGCTTGCACACAGCCACACTGTAAATGAGTGATTGGGTTTCGCACCTATACCATATAAGAACAAGTTGACCAATATTTAAGCCCACCAAACCAGCCCTCTTGTCCCAACCATATGAAGTATTAAGCAAATATATGATCTTATAGGACATTTACTTGACCAGATATTTATATGGCATTTTTGTAAATAGCAGCACATAAGCCTCTATAAAAATAGAAATCTGAATTCTAAATGTTTTCAAGGAAGTTTCTTCCGCCTTCAATAGAACATTCCAGTCCAGAAAATAAAATACAGATATGAATCACAATAAAATGGTTTGACAGAAGATTGCATCACCAAAAATGTTTATATATGTTATAAAGGAGGAATAATTGCTATTTGAAACATTCAACTTTCTGACCTAAAAGTAGAAAGTACGCAATGCAAGATTGCATCACAAGAATGCAAGATATTAACGATATTGAAATATATGAGTATACAACTCAATTGCTTCTACGCGTATCTGGCAGATCGGTTACATTTTAGATGCATGTTAAATAGGAAAAGCCTCCCTAAAAAGTTTCCAGCCGATAACCCTGCTCTGCATTAGTTTACCATTAAACAGTAAATCATGTCACTAATTAAAATTGTGTCTGAATAATAAAAGATTTGGAACTGTACAGATCTCAGTCTCTGTCAAGATGGATAAGAAAGGGGAAGTTAGAGCAATACACTGGAAGCCTCTCTGCCAAGGGGTTAAAAGCCCCATTTAAATAAACAGTAATTGTTAATTCCTTCATCATGAAGTTGGTAAGATCTAGAAGGACTTAGATTTTGCTTTCTGCAAGGAGCCCGCACACCAACTCCCTTAAAATGCTAAAAGCATTAAAAGAACATTTTTTTTTTTTTTTTTTTTTTTTAGGGGGAGGACAGTGCTAAAATGGTTAAACAGCCTTTCATAATGAATATAAATACACATGCACTTAATGTAGTCAGGCTTTTCTCTTAAAGGAAATGAATTAGCCCACTGGGGAGGGCAGAAAGCGAGACTGTTTTCCATTTCATTACTCTAACCACACAAGAAATCAATGCAATCAGATAGATGCTTTGTGGGTGACACAGCTAAAGGTTCAATCATTTATCAGTTCTATCTGTGAACTGATAAGAGGGGAGCTTAGGGTAATATTTCTCACAAAAACACACAGTGAGGACTTAAAGGAAACTGCTCACTCCCTAAAGCAAGAAAAAGGTTCTGTCGATAAGTGAAAATATCCAAATATCCTTACACAGGATGTACATTTTAATTTGTGAATAAAAAAAAAAATAAAAAAAAAATAAAAATGTAAAAACACATTCAGCTATTTTAGATACAGTTTTAAACATTTTATGACACTGTGAAAACCATAAAGTGTTATTACAGTGGCCTACTAACCAGCTGGACGATTGCCAAATATTAAGGCACCAAAGGTAATCTGGAATTTATATAAACTTTCCTCTTTTCTTTCAGTTTAAAGGGCAATTATCATGCATCTACCCCACCCCCCGCAGATTATCAGGAGCCATAGAAGTGCTTCCCAATGCTTTCCCTTCCATGAGATTCTAAACTACGAGACTTCAAGTCTAGTAATTCAGGGTCACATGGTGACTGACCCACAGTCCCCAGACTGCTAGGGACAAGACTTGTAACCCAACTCTGGGGGATACACCTTAAAGGGATAGTAATGTTACAAAATAAAAGCCGCTCCAATTAATCTTCATAGTATTTGTGCCATGGAAAATGTTATTTCAATACGGTCATAGTTATAGTTCAAGAGTAATTGAATGATAAAAGTATACCCCTCCCTACCCTTTTACCTAGTGTAAGCCACCTCCCCTCAGATGTGGAATCTGGTCTTGCGACCAGACAGCTCACAGCAAGGGACAATCTTCTTACTGTGAGAACAATGAAAACTCTGCCCCCCTTGACAGGTTTTTCACTTATGCTAATTGAAGATTGCCCCCTCTCTGCAATCCACTTGGACACCACCCTGCTGCTCTGAGGTGAGCAGTGTTACTTCAGTAAAAGGGGCGGGAGGGGGATCATTTATCAATTATTTTTGAACTACAACTCTCTCAGTACTGAAATAACACTCTCCATGGCCCAAATACTATGAAGGTTAATTGGAGCTGCTTTTATTATGAAGCATTACTATCCCTTTAAAGGGATAGTAATGTTTCATAATAAAAGCAGTGATAATTAATAATCATAGTATTTGGGCCATGGAGAGTGTTATTTCAATTCTGTCAGAGTTCTAGTTCAAGAGTTATTCAATGACAAAGTATCCCCCACCCGCCCCTTTTACTGATGTAGCACTGCTCAGCCAGAGCAGAAGGGAGGTGCCCAGGTAGACTGCAGAGAGGGACAATCTTCAATTAAGATAAGGGAAAAACCTGAAAAACTTGTCAAGGGGGGCAGGGCTTTTATTGTCCTCATAGGAAGACTAACCCCTGCTGTTATCTGTCTGGTCTATGGACTGCATTTCACATCTGAGAAGAGATTGCTTACACCAGGTAAAAGGGGCAGGAGGGGAAACTTTGCTTGTGAATATCTCTCAAACCATAAAGGTTTGAGAGAAGACTTATTTCGTTCATGTTTTTTTTAATGCCTACAAAATAAAATAACGATAAAATTAAGTATTACTATACCTTTAAGTTTGTGAATGTGAGCAACAGACACATCAAACCCCCTCCCCCCCCTTAGCAGTTCATAAGAGCCATTAAGGGGGTTGCACAGCTCATCCCACAGGCTTAACAAGCCTGATCCCACAGTAGCAGACTCTGTAAAATGAGTTAAATCACAATCTGACCTTATGATATGATCTTCAGAATAAGTTTTTTTGTAACAATGAACAGGATTGATGAGTATCTGGCTCTCATCTACTGTCAAATTCTAGGTTTCTATATATCTCTATTGAGAATATTTATCGACAAGAACACTATCTGGAATGCCCATCCTTACTATATTTAGTGAGAGTTATCACAGCAGCTGCAACTGCATAGATGAATATATTAGCGTAGGTTGAGACTGACTGAATTATTTTAGGTGGATATTATGATACACAAATGACAAAAAATATATATATATTATATATATATATATATATACATACATATATACACACACACAGGGCTTATAATTTTAAGTCCTTTGCTACTAGCCAGACCTGAAAAGTTACTCGCCACTGCAAGTCATAACATACCCACCAGGGCTGAATTTCTACTCGCCAGGACTAAATATATAGACACAGTTTGAAGCATTAATGTTGGAAACATTAATCCTATACACGTTTCCATAATATAAATCTCAGGCAATAAGTTGGTGTAGCAATGTAGATTTTGACTATAAATATACAGACTGATAATCATTGCACTGTTATGTGAACAAGTCTACTTCGTGACTAAAAACCTTCTGAACTTTAGATGTAACATGTTCTGCAGGTATTGTCCAATGAAAAATTTACTTTCACTGGGTTTGAATCAGTTTTAAAAATCAGTTATCTGTTTAGCTTGTTAAGCACCAGAGGGATGCTATGCACAACCATCTGATCTGTCTAGGGAGAATTATGAATACTCCATTACACAGGGCAATTGGTGGGATGAGCACTCTTTAAAAGGGAGTCACACCTGACAGTGGTAATACGCAATATGACAATTTGTTAACTGAAACAGAATATGTATGCAGGGCTCAAAATTTCCACTCGCCACTAGCGAGTGAATTTAGCCCTGACGAGTAGAAATTCGGCCCTGGTGGGTATGTTTTGGCTTGCAGTGGTGAGTAACTTTTCAGGTCTGGCTAGTAGCAAAGGTCTTAAAATTATAAACCCTGATGTATGTATTATATATTCACTCACAGGTAGGGAGAGAAAACATTATCCAAGTGCAGAGTGAATACCCAATGTTTAGAGGTTAGACATACACACAAGTCTATCGGTACAACTTAAGGATTAAGATTCATTAATCACTAGCTTGACCCTGTCATTTGCTCAAGAAATACACGTCTTTAGCTTCCTGAATAACACTTGTACACACTGAAGTTGACAAGTGGGGTGTACATGGAAACCTTGAGATGTAGAAGGGCTCAGTGTATGTAATGACTTGGTATGATAGTAGAAAGTAAAAAGATTGTTAGAGAATGAAAAAAAGCTGAGGACATTTCAGGGTACTTAAATAGTAACCCAAATGTAAAAATTATAAAAATCACTGAGTATACTGTTAGAAAAAAAATGACTGCAATAAACTGCAGGGTAATCTAGCAGCCAATACTTTGAACTACCTTGCCTGTGAGTATTGGGACGTGTAAGCATTTTACTGCTTTTGACATGAGAGGATGTGGGAGAATGTTTAGTCTCCAAGGCTGGAGCCCACAGAAAGCTCTCAAGATCAGTGGGGCAGGGGGTGGCGGCAGCACAGACATGTATTCCATGGGGAGGATAAAGACCTGCATATACCCACATGCAACAGAGGAAGAGAGGAGGAGAAAACAGGGTGAGGAATGAGAACACAGAATGGAAAAGAAGAAAACATCATAAGGTGGAAAGGGGTGTGCAACATTCTACAAAGTAAGCCATTAAAGGTTCAAAGTTCTGCTATATACAAAGCTGATACATTCAGAGTAAATAGATATGCTGACATTAAGATGGAAACCTCACTAGCAAACAAAGTGGGAATTGTTATTTGTCTCACTGTGGTTCAGCTGGTTTGCTCCAGAATTGTGCCTCACTTGTTTCCAGAACATGGCCCTATACCTGCATACAATAAAGCAAATCCCAAATCAACATGTTGGCTGTATTGTCCTACTACTCAGAGGGAGGTGGAAAATATATACACAAGAAGGTATGGAGCCAGACAATTTCTAGAACAAAGTAGATGTTTTAGGTACCAAATGAGTATTACTTGTGGTAAAATACCCCCAGAAGTTAAATCCAGAAACAAAAAGTGATCTCCTTCCAAACTTCAGAGATTTTCCACCCTTGCTACTACCCACTGTGTGCCAGCAGTAGGATACAGACCTGCACTACACTACACTACCTGCAAACGCAAGATTATATTGATCAGAATACTACTGAACATAAGCATTATACAATATACATTATACTACTAATACAGTTACTATGATACTGTCACAAGACAATTTGGGATTTAAATGTGTTGGAAGTAATAAATCAGTGACAGCCCACCTATATTTGCCTCAGAGAATAGCTCCCTCCTTTTACACCAGGAGTAGGAAAAATCCCATTAGCCTGGGTATCCAGGCTCCTAAAATTACACTTCTGGCTCCTAAAACGTTTGATCATTTTAAAGGTATAGTAATACTTGTGTTTAAAAATGTCTAAAATTGTAGAGATTAACAGAAGTAGAATAACCTACCTCCCATGTCTCAAAACGTTATAGTTTGAGTTCGTAGCATTTAAAGTTCCCCCCTCCCTCCCCTTTCCCTGACGTCAGCGCTCTAGCTGACTGCAAGAGAATCCGTTCCCTGGACAAGCGGAGGCCCTTCAGCAGAGCAGAGATAACACTATTTAGAATGAAATACTTCATTGGAACGGTGTATAAAGTGTGCCTGGTTTGCAAGCACACTTTGTAGACCATTCCAATGAAGTATTTCATTCTAAATAGTGCTCTCTCGGTTCTGCTGAAGAGCCCCCTGCCGGTCAAATGACCAGGATCTGCTTCTGTCCAATAGAACGCCAGCGTCAGGGAAAGGGGAGGGAGGAGGGAACTTTAAATGCTACAAACACGCAAACTAACGTTTTGAGACATGGGCAGTAGGTTATTCTACTTCTGTTAATCTCTACAATTTTAGAAAGTTTTTAAACACAAGTATTACTATCCCTTTAAACAGCATATGTACAGCCACACCCCTTCACATGGTCCTAAAACAGCTGGCTCCTAAAAATTTCCCTGGTACCACTTTGCACTTACATTGTTCTACCTTAACCCACTGGGTGCTAGAGCTCTCAAATGTAAGCTGTAGACTAGCATCCAATGGGTTACTCAAACACATAGAATTTGTGACTGTAACCAGCTGTCCTCTGGCGGACTTCAGAGCAACATAAGTGGACCTCGGGGCAGGAATCTGGCTGCCAGTCACTGGAGATAGAAGATACACAATTAAAAAGGATTATATTGGGTTCTCTCTTTGGTAAGACTTTTCCGGGGCAGTAAGGATCACAAAGTGTACTGGGATATTCACACTGGCTGGAATGCTCATTATTCTCCCAAATGGCTTCAGCATTATTTTATAAGAAATGTAAGACGCAACTGCCTCCTAGCCAAAACGAGTGAGCTTATCAGATATTAGGGTCTGAATTTTGCAAATAAAATAAATGATACTTGCAGACTTTTCACAAAAATAATTTAAATTTGATATTTCCCTACCTCAAAAATGTCAAGCCAATTAATAGATTTAAATTATGCACTTCTAAAGACAGTCCATCAAACTGAAAGCAATGATAATATGGAGAAGCAAGTTCTGCATTGGGACTTGAGTCGCTAACACGTGGAAAGTCGTTACATTAACATGAAAGCAACATCGCTACTTATATCGGCCCCTTCTACATCAGAGAAATGTTGCAGCAACAAAAATAAAAAAAAAACCCTGCCATATTGTATTACAGGGGTGGGTGTAATGTGAGGCATTCCAGCTGCTGTCTGACAACAACTTCCATTATCCCTGCCAACCACTGTAACCACTGTACAAGCTGGTATTTTTTTTGTTGCACCACATGAAATATTTGCATGTGGCATTAGATCAGTTAATCAACTGATAGAGAATTAAGGTTTGTTTGTTTGCTTGTTTTTTTTTTTTTTTTTTTTTTTTTTTAACATATATTTAAAAAAAAAAAAAAAAACAGGAAAAAAACCAAACTCAAATTGATGACCCTTAGTGAATCTTGCCCTTCACTGTCAAAGATCACAACCGAAAAATGAATAACCAACATCACAAAGTAACGCACTGTCCATATCTTAGATCCTGTTCACATGGACAACTTCAACAGTCACTGCTCCATTTCAGCATCAGTCAAATACAATTAGTTGACACCCATGTGGGTTGGCCAGTCACTGAAGGTTGCACAGAGCATCATTCACAACTACAGTCATTGCTCAAGTGAAAGATGATCACAGAGGGCCCACAGGTCACCATGCAGATTTAGCATTCTGCAACCTGGATGTAGTCTTCACTGAAGATACCCAAAAGGAACACAATATGGAGAGATTTCTGCACACTGGAACAGCACCAGAAGAAATAACAGTGCTGGTGAGTTGTGTGGTTTTTTTGGACAAAAGATAACATCGCCCATACGCAAAGCCTAAGCTTAGGGCTATACGTCAAAAAGAAAAGTGGAGGTGTTCTGGGGTAAGCCATTTGCACTATAGGGAGAACTAAAAATTGCAAAATGCCCTTGATTTAAATGAGGATTTTTGGAATTTTTAGTTCTCCACTATAGTGCAAATGGTATGCCCTAGAACTCAGAACATAGTGTTTAACTGCACAGAGGCAATCTTTCATTTGAGAGTGTAAAGTCCACATTTATATCAGTATGGAACTTCGTTTGTCTCTAAGGAGCAGCTGCTTTGCACCAGAAATATTTCCGTTTTCATTTGCACATGGGGCCCTAAGGGGTATTTGTAACTTTACTAAAACATATCAGCCAGAAGAGGTAGTATAGTATATAACAGACAGCCAAATTCTTTTGGGTCTTAAACATCAAGTGCAACACACCACCACATTAGCAAGGGGAATTGAAAATCCCCACCAATATAATTGGGCATTTCTGCCCCACGGATGCAAAAGGGGTCTGTAACACATTGCACTGCAAAGCGCTGAAGACAAATGAAATGTTTAAGGAGTTAAAATGCCCAACTTGAATAATTTGGAAATAGCAAACATTTTTATTTCAACACTACAGTGCAGATTGTTTGCACCAGAATCACCCCTCATTACCTTAATGGATAAAGTCCTATATCTCCATGTCATAAGGGTAAAGTTCATTAATAGTATACATAGGATTGCCAGCTTTCACTTGTCCTGGCTAGAGAATGTCCATTGCTCTGTGAGCGTGTAAAATTATTCGTGAATGCCAAAAATAACCAATTAAAATGGATCTACTCAGCCACCGGTTTGGTTCATGAAGGTGACATCTGAGCACATCTGGAAGATGAATGCTCGAGAGACAATCCCTGGCAATCAATCAATAAAGATGGTTTAATTGGTTTATTGTCCCTGCAGGGTTCTTATCTTCTTATACAGATGCAGACTAGGTTTTGAAACAAGGGGAGAATACATCTAAAAGTTAAGGCTTTTTATTCTGAGTCAGATGCATTTCCTCCCATTAAACAGTACACCCCATGTTTCCATGTACAATATATTCAAAGGCTATAAGCCCCAAAAATTGGACAAATCTGGACAACAAATGCATACAGAATTATGGAAAGGCTCATGCGTTTTATGTGGGTTGCATTTTATGGTGCCAAAGTATGTATTATTTTTTTTTTTTACTTAAATACTAGTGTAAAAGCCCATGTGCACGGGCCATGGAGCAGTGAGGTAACGGCAGTACAAAGAGCAGAACCACCCTCTTAACCCTTTGAGTGCCAGAGGGGTACACAACGCATTGCAAAGTGTTAACATTACCTGGACCTGCTCTGCGTACTGCCGTTACCTCCCAGCTCCACGTGACTGGCCGCCTCACCTCACGAAATGCAATCATGTTCAGTAGAGACTGGCAGAATGTGTGCAGTCTCTACTGCGCATGACTGCATAGTGACAAACTTTCTGGCCTTTTATTATATAGGTCTAGTGTAAAAGCCTGTGACCACAGGCCAAGGTCTGGTTGATGTTAAACCTTTGAGTGCCAGAGGGGTATGCAACGCAATGCTTTGCAATGCGTACCCCTCTGGCACTCAAAGGGTTTAGAGGCCGGTCCTGCTCTGCATCCTGCCACCGACGTAGTCATGCACTGTAGAGACTGCCCGAAAGCACAGAATGCTCCCAGCACAGAAATTCCCAAAATTCTGCGCATTCAGACAGCCTACTGCACATGACGGCTTCTGACAAACATCCTAGCGAATTTTATATAGGATATTCACAGTATACATATGTAAAAAAAAACTCTGGTGATACAGACATGATCCAATAAAACGAGTGTGTGCTTTAAAAACATTCCTCTGACTATAACTAGAAATCACAATCTGATGAAGCACCATTCAATGGCTGGTGGGATGAATAGTTTCTTTTTAACCCTCTGAATGCTAGAGGTACGCAACACATGGCAAGAGACTCAAATGGTTAAATGGAAAAAAAAGTGATGATCCTAACTGCATAATAGGCAGGATAGACAATAACTCTCTTCATTCAAAGTTACGCTCTAGTACAGGCCTGTCCAGGGCTTTAGAAAGGTTTAGAGAGGCACCTAGTTTGTATTTAACCCTTGAAGTTCCCATGACATGCCAGGACCTTCATGGGGGAACTTGCCATAAGGACCCAGGACAGTCCAGGTAAGTCATGGATTTCAGGACTCCCTGAACATGATCAGATGGGGGGGGGGGGGGGGGGGGAGATCCATAGACCTTAAGTGCCAGCCATGTGCACCGGTCCTTAAGGGTTTAAGGAAAGTCATAGCTTAGTATCAAGAGGAGCTTAAAGGGATAGTAAACTCCCCAAAAAACTAAGCCAAATGATAATAAATATAATAAAAACATACTTAACACCCTCATTCCCACCTCTCAAACAGTTATGGTTTGAGAGATGTAAGAAAATAAAGACCTCCGCTCCTTCCCCCTTCTCATGTGTCCGCTGTACAGCGAACGTCATGAGATCCTGCTTTTGGGACCAAACGGCGGCTCTTCGGGAGCGCCGTCATTGGCGCACGTTATAGACCATACCGATGAAGTAATTATAGTTAGATATCCCGATGTCAGCACTCCTGAAGAGCCGCCTAAAGTCGGTCGACCGGATTCTGCCTCTCACAGCTTTACAGCTCATCAGGCAGAAAGGGGAGGAAGCGGAGGTCTTTATTCTCTTATATGTCTCAAACCATAATGGTTTGAACGATGGGAATGAGGGAGTTAAGTATGTTTTTATTATAACTATCATTTAGCTTACAGTTTTTTTTGGGGGGGTTTACTATCCTTTTAATTTGTTTAAATAATAATTACACACACACACACACATACACACATATACACACACACTTATGCATACATACTGTACATAGACACACACACACATATTCCCCCTGACAGTAAGCAACCTGGATTCCCACCCCCCACCACAATTTTCTGGTCAGTCAGCTATCAAAGAAGGACAGTTAAACAGAACATCATATCATCGTATCAATGAATGCTTTGTTTGTCATTATCTTGGTATTGTATATCTATACCAGTGTTTCTCAACTCCTGTCCTCAGGACCCACTAACAGGCCAGGACTTAGGGATTTCTCTGCTAGAACACAGGGGTGGTGATCAGAGGCTCATTCACATTGATTAACTCACCTGTGCTCTAACATGGAAATCATCAAATCTTTGCCTGTTAGTGGGTCCTGAGGACAGGTGTTGAGAACCACTGATCTATACCTACTTTCCCAGTGCCTGACAAAGCTCTCTAAGGATACATGCCCTTGACACTGAGCTTCCTGGATTAAAGTGTGTAAAGAAATAAAACTGAAGATGGATTGCATAAAAAAAAATTGCATTATATGCACAGTATGCGGATTGCTGTTGAAGTCTGCATCTACTTCACACCTCTTCACAACAAGCACAAGCCTTCAAAATACCTAGGGCTGGATTCAAATGTAGGAGATAAATGTTAGCTCCCGTTTTATCAAAAATGTGACTATTGAAGTCTATGGGGATACCTGGAGATAAAAGCAGAGATAAAATTAGCACCTGCATTTGTACCTAGCCCCTTAATGCCTTGTTTGGGTCACTGGTCCATCAGAATAGAAACGTGAAGATCAAAAAAAAATAAATAAAGCATAATAATAATAATAATAATATAAACCAAAGATACAAGTGACTGCTGCATAAAGGACAACTATCCAAATAGTTCAGTTGAAGGAAGAGATATTCCTAGGGGATAGTTCCCCTTTAAGAATATTTTCTTAAACTTTAGAAGGCCAGGGAGGTGTGCAATGCAATGTATACCACTGTCACTAAAATTGTTAAATATACCAACATTAAGTATACCATTACAATCATTATAAATGGTTAAATATACTATTTAGCAGTAAAGACATTTTCTGAAAAATCTTTGGAACCACTTCAAAACCTCCAGAAAAGGAGCTCTATAAAAGACAGTTGAAAGGTTTCTTTGGTTGGTAAAATCTAAATGAGTGGATTGCCTATGGCTACCTGCTACTGCACGTGCTCATATAATAAACACCACCTTTCTTTTGTTAATACTGTGAGTTTCACATGACCCCAGCTAAACAAGAGGAAATGCTATTGAAGAATACATTCTTATAAGATGACGTAGCTTTCAGATATTACAAGCAAACTAAAGGAGAGCCAGGACATTTCTCTTCAGTTATTGAGGGCTAGTTATCACCTCCGGAAACCTTCTGTTCCCACTGACTCAGAGGTTATACATAGAACTGCTACAACATAAAATGAAAACTTGTTATACTTGCAGAGTTAATAGGCAGTGTAATAGTTTGAACTAAGGAACTTTCCCTGTCAGTCCTCTAACAGCATACAATACAAAGTTATATAGAACATGCATTTAATTACCAAACACACTGCCCATAACAAAGTTAAGATATTAAACACAAAGACAGAGGCCCAGAAGATAAAAAGTTATTGTGGAGTAAATATCCAAGTAAAAAAGGAAAATCACCATCCTAATATATGAATCTGTGCTCAGATTGTGGCATTTACCGTAAAATCTCGGGTATAATACGCACAATTTTACCCCTCTTCACCTTATGTGAAATGGGTGGGGGTGCGTATTATACCCGAGAGATTTTTGCAGAATAAAAAAAAAAATCTATATATTAGAGCTGCCAGCTACCCTCCTCCGTCCCCCGGCGCAATCCGACATTAAAATAAGACTTACTTGGTGATATAGCTCAAGCCATTCAAGTGCTACATGTGAAAAAGCTCCCTCTCATCTTCCTTGCGGGCAGCATTCTTGCATTTGCCGCCCGCTTCCTTTAATGGGTTTTCAGGACCTTCCACCTCCAGCCAATGGTAATGCCCTGTGAGGATCTCAAGGTCCTCACAGGACAATACCGCAGGAGGAAGGTCTTGGTAGTCCATTGAAGGAAGCTGGCGGCAAATGCAAGAATGCTGCCCGCAAGGAAGATGAGAGGGAGCTTTTTCACATGTAGCACTTGAATGTCTTGAGCTATATCACCAAGTAAGTCTTATTTTAATGTCGGACTGCTCCAGGGGACGGAGGAGGGTAGCTGGCAGCTCTAATATTTTTTTGTAGTAAGGGGGAAAACAAGGGTGCGTATTATACATAGGCACTCTTGTTTTCCCCTAAAATCTTGGGTACAATATACACCTGCGTATTATACACAGGTGCGTATTATACCTGAGATTTTACAGTACACATTTCCAAAGAAAGTATAAAATGTTACGAGTGTGCGCTAATTCTAACAAAATCAATCACCCTTTATATTAAGCAGAGATATGAAATGAGGAAGTGGCACACACACATTTATTGAACTGTATACTACTGTTCAAAAGTCAGGACTCCAGTCTCAGAGCTGACTTGTCAGACATAGACGGCAGATAAGAACCATTCGGCTCATCTAGTCTGCCCATTTTCCATCTGTAAAAACCTCAAACATTATTTGGTCCTTGGTCTTGTCTATGTTCAGGACAGCCTTATAGCTATCCCATACATGCTTAAATTCTGTCACTGTATTAACTTCTACCACTTCTGCTAGTAAGCTATACCACTTATCTACTACCCACTCAGTGAAGTAAGTCTTGTGTCCCTCTAGTTTTAGACTATGGCCTCTTCTCCTAACATTTTTACTCCTTTGAAATGTACTTCCCACCTGCACTTTGTTGAATCCCTTCATGTATTTGAATGTTTCTATCATATCCCCTCTCTCTCTTCTCCAAGCTATACATGTTCAGATCATTTAGTCTGTCCTGATATTTATTTTCCTGTAAACCAGTCACCTTTTCAGTAGCCCTTCTCTGAATTTTCTCTAGAGCATCTATATCCTTCTGGACATGGGGTTTCCAGTACTGTGCACAATACTCTAGGTGAAGACTAACTAGAGATCTGTACAGTGGCATGACCACTTCCCTTTTTCTGCTACTAATGCCCCTAGCCATACAACCCAGCACCATGCTTGCTTTCCCCGCTGCTTTATTACATTGCCTGTCTACCCTTTAAGTCATTAGAAATAATTACTCCCAAATCCCTTTTCCTCTGTTGTCTGACAGCACAGTACCCTTATCGGTATATTTTTCCTTTGCGTTCTTATGTCCCCCAGTCGTTCGATCTTGATGCCAGGTAGAAGATTTTACTCCTCAAATCTGCAGTGTGGTAGCAGAAATTGTATAAGAGCAGTTCATCAACAAACTGTATGGAGTGTAGATTCTTGTACTTGTATTGTTCAGAACAAAGGTAGTTATTAAATACCTCAATAATATACAGAATACAAATACCGGGGGCCAATTCAATGTAATTTTATTCAATTGCTCTTACAGTTAATGTATGTCAGTATTATTCCCTCATTGCAAATATCTGCTTAATATTAAGGTAATTTTGTTAAAATTAGAGTCCTCTCTTATACATTTCCATTCAGATTTCCTGCTTTCACTGACTCACACTCCAGTTATTCAGGAGGATAGCAAGATCAGTATCATTTGGAGGCAATTTGCATATCAGTATTCGAATATCAAATTTTTTATAGTGTATTTTAATGCCAACATCAACACCAATTTGTATCTTTCATAAATATAAAGTAGAAAAGAGTAAGACCATTGGGAAAACTGACCCAATAGCTGGTTCAGTTTTCTTTTCACCTCAAAACTGCCACCACTAACTGAAGCATGGCCTCCACAACGGTCAGGAAGTGTTCCACAGTGATGCAGACCCATTCAGCTTCACTATACTATGCAGTTTCCTCATACTCGACAGATGTGACACACACACACACACACACACACACACACACACACACACACAATGCTGGTTTTCCAATTAAGTGTCAGACATTTATTAAACGAATGCTATGTTCACACTAGCAGTTTGGCTGCTCTCCATTCTACGAACTTGACCGGCATTCCGAAACAATCCTCTAGTATGGGTAGCATGTAGGAGAGGCTTGATACAAGGCTGGCATACATATGCACCACACCCATTTATTACTGGGTCACACTTACAATGAACATCACAACCTCCATTATGATCATACTATTAATGATGCACTTAAGTGGCAATATTGTCACATTGGTTTTGCGGCTTCCTACTTTATGAATATTCTAGCTCTAAGGCACATCAGTTAGTCTCAGAGTATAGGACCTCCACAGAAGTAAGATACATTTGTTATTAAAGATTTTAACCACAAGGATGATAAAAAGCTCTCAAACACACTGAGAAGAGATGCACTAGCAACATCTTTCTTTCCAGGGGTTATTTAATATTTCAGAATGTGCTGTGATAAATACCAAACCCAGAATACACATTAGCAGCAATGAAATATACATTTGTAAATGCCAAGTGGTGATATTCTAGCTGATAAAAATCTGGAATGATCCATTTGCCCCATATGGGAGAAATTTAAACAAACACAATCATTCTCATTAAATTAAGCAAGTCCTTTAAAACCCCTCAGTGCCAGTGAGGTCTCTAATGAACTGTGAAGCAATGCTTTTGAGGCCTCTAGAATTCAAGGGCTTAAAAGCCCATTTAATAATGTACATTTGGGAACTTATTTCACCCTATGATGCAGTTTTCCCAGAATTACCCCACTTCTCATTTGAACACAAGGGCCTTCATGTTGTAGCCACATAGGCTCTCTTCCCAGAATGTGACAGTGTAACAGATGCTTCTCTAAACAAGAGCACTACCTGCTGGTCATCTTGAGAATGCAGCCCCTTGCAGCAATAGCCAGGCTAAATATTCTGTGCACTGAAAGGAGAGACACAGACACAGAAACCAAAATGAAGACAGGACATCCTGGGGAACCTATTCAAATAATTTGCAAACCAGACAAAAATAAATAAACAAACTGTGGCTACAGTTATCCCCCCTAAATCATAAAGAGGAGCGCCAATGTATTGTGCCTCACTGCACTGGGATCCCTCCCTAGCATTCACAAGCTTAACGTTCAATCTGTCATGTGATCCACTGGCAGCGAATGGGTTATTGCCAATTCTAATTCCAATGAACCCAACCAAGCAATGCAATTCCAACTAACCGGACACTTTTTTAGCTGTCTTCAAACGTCTGCAATAGCACTCCTGGGCTGGAAATTATCAGTGCATTTATCACAGCATTACTAACCGCGCCAGCTCTCTGAGCCAGAACTGCATGCTCAATGCTTTATTTGTATTCAGCAGACCAACCTTTGCATTCTGTGCTGGGCTCTGATAATTCTCTGTTTTCCACCAGAATTCCTACCTACTTTTCAAAGTAATCATTCTTGTGCCCTTCTACATCGCTCCATTTTCTTAGGTTTGAACTTGCCAACATATCAATTAAAAACAATAATTAAAAATAAATAAAACTGTTCATCACTGGATTTTATAAAATACTTTATTACAAGAAAGATCTACAAATCACCTTTTCACTTTAAATCTTTGATTGCCAGTGGCATGTCCAATGCATTGCTACGCTAAACGTTGGACACCACTCTGGCACTCAAAAGGTTAAGCTCCTGGTTTATTTGTGTAAGAAAACAGCCCTACACACAGAACTGGGACAATTAGTAGGTAATTCAACCTCAACATTGGGGACAAATGAAAATTTACATTGGTTGAACCTTCACCGTCCAATTATTAGGCATATGACGACTAACTTCATAATAGTGCTATTAGTCCTCATAACTACCCAGTTCTGAAGTAATCCTTATTCTTTGGAGACTGAAGGCCAGGCTTCTTGCTTTAGAGCCGTCTGTGCGCCTGCGCAGTCAGCCCCTTCTGGTGCCTTAAAGGGATAGCAATACTTCATTTTAACTTTATTTTATTTTGTAGGCATTAAAAAAACATGAAGAACGATATAAGTCTTATCTCTCAAACCTTTATGGTTTGAGAGATATTCATAAGCAAAGTTTCCCCTCCTGCCCCTTTTACCTAGTGTAAGCCATCTCTTCTCAGATGTGGAATGCAGTCCATAGACCAGACAGATAACAGCAGGGGACAATCTTCTTCCTATGAGAACAATGAAAGCCCTGCCCCCCTTGACAAGTTTTTCAGGTTTTTCCCTTATCTTAATTGAAGATTGTACCTCTCTACAGTTTACCTGGGCACCTCCCTTCTGATCTGGCTGAACAGTGTTACATCAGTAAAAGGGGCGGGAGGGGGACACTTTCATTGAATTACTCTAGAACTAGAACTCTGACAGAATTGAAATAACACTCTCCAAACACTATGAGTATTAATTAGAGCTGCTTTTATTATGAAACATTACTATCACTTTAAGGCACAGTGCAATGACTCCTAAAGAAGACCGGGACTGACAGCGCAGGCAGCACTAAAGCAAGATGTTTGCACTGATGCCTAGCTTCCGGTCTCTGAAGACTAAGTATTACTTCAGAACCGGGTACTTGAGCGCTAATAGCACTATTATGAAGCTAGTCACATGTCCTATACTAATTTGCTAGAAAGTTTGTAACAACGCAGTCATGCGCAGTAGAGACTGCCCACGTCACGGCTGATATAGAGCTGGGGGCTCAGAAGGAGTGTCCAGCTCTATTATCTGCGGCGCTGGCACTCCCTACTGAGCATGACTGCACAGCGACCAGCTGGCAGTGGCACTATGGCCAGTGTAACGGGCTCTTCAACTAGTACCCAATAACTGGAGAGCGAATTTAGAGAGTAAAAGTTCCACTTTAAATGGGCCTTTTAACCCCCTGAACATGAGTGTTCTCTGAAACACAATGTGCTAGAGAGTTCTAGTATTCAAGGTGTTAAGAGGCACTATTAAAAAGGGACAGTAATGTCCCTTTAAAGAAAAAAAAAAAATCAGTTTTGTAGAGGTTAAAATATCAATATGCTCCAAACCCTCTCTCTGGTTTGAGAGATACAGGGATTCAAACTTCCCCCTCCCCTTCTCCTGATGTCAGCGTCTAGCTGACAGCAGGAGATCCTGGTCCATAGACATGCAGACGGCTCTCCAGCACAGCTGAAATAAGAGTTATTGCTAAAGAATTCATTCATTGGAAAGGTCTAACAGGTGTGCCTGGTTTGCAAGCACACCTTTTAGACCTTTCCAATGAATGAATTCTTCAGCAATAACACAATTTTGGCTCTGCTGCAGAGCCTCCTCGAGTGGTATGACTCAGTTCTCCTGCTGTCGGCTTTACAGCTGACATCAGGAGAAGGGGAAGGAGGCGGGGAACTTTGAATCCCTAACTCTCAAACCATATCTCAAACGCATTGCAACAACGCGTTTGATATCTTTCTGGTACTCCTAGGGTTAAACTTTAAATGCTATAGTGCTCTCCAACGCACTGTAGACCTCTCTAGCATTTAAAGCGTTAAAAGCCCCTTTTAAATAAATGGGAAGATTTATCTCCCCACTCAAATGTGCAGCTGGTGTACCCCAAAATAGCTCCACTTTTCTTCTGCACATAAGGAAAAGCAGACTCATTTTGAGGCAAACCAACTGCACCATAAGGAACAAAAAACTATTTCCTCTATTCCCACTTTAAACAGGGATTTCAACTCAGTTGTGATAACCGATGCCCCTCCAGCTATTCCCATCAAAGGCTGGCTGGGAAAGATGGGAATAGTAATCCTGACAAGCTAGGAGGACTCAAGTTGACCATCACGGCTTTAAACCCTTTGAGTGCCAGGTGTACGCAATGCATTACACACCTCTCTAGCACTCAAAGGGTTAATGCAAGAGAGGTCTCCAATGCACTGGAAAGCAATATACGGAGACACGGCTCTAGCAATACAAGGGTTCAAAGTCCTGTTTAAATCAATGGAAATGTTTGTCCATTGTGGCACAGCAGGTTTATACAGTTTTTGTGAACGAGGCAATGTCTCTTCGTCATTCATGCCAATTGTGAATGGGTTAACAAATCTATTATGTTTTTTTCCTCATCAACAAACACACATTCAGAAGCTGAAATTGCTGCTAGACCATGGGAAAAATGTTGATGAGCCAGAGTAGCGGACTGTGGAGGGAAAGCTGCAATGCAACAGGCATCTGCACAGGGTTTCAAAGGAGAGTCGTTTTCAACGGACGGCTGGTCAAACACAACATTAAGTGGCAAGCACTAAAAAGTTAATTGAATGTTCGCCAGGAGATGTAGTACCCTCCTTACGTGGGATAATTAATTTCTTTGTTTTTATAAGGATTTTAAGAAACGACCAACGTGTGCACCCCTGAGGGTAATTACGTGCATTCAAGGAAGACTACTGACATTAGGTAACTAGATGCTTGGCTCTCAAGGATGCTGGCCTTGTACAGTAATAACAGTACAAGTGTGGGCAGATTTGGGATGGAAAGGTTTAATATGGCAAATGCTACATAAAACCAATCACTGGCTCTTCTCCAATTCCTTGAGGACTGGATATGCAAGATTGTGAAGCAATCCGTTCTGGTCCTCAAGGGGTTAACCGAATGATCTAAACGAATGTCCACACAGCAGTCAAGCACATTGATATAGTTTATTTATGTACATTGATCTCAAATGTAGTCCACTGTTTCAGTTTACAACCTGATAAAGACCAGTGACCCCTATAGGTCAGTTGGATCTGTCAAGTCCTCCATGTGCTGGGAACCAGAACCCCTAACATTCACTGTTGGCTCCTATATTTTTGGAGTATTTTATATACTCTGGTTTATATGCAACCCTTTGCTGGCTCCGAAAGCTCCCAGATGGCTTAAACAATTTTGATTGCCTCCAAAGTTCTTTATATTTTTGTTCACCCGAGGGGAGGGTGTGACCTAGAGGCAGACTTCAATAGAGATCACTATCTGCAGTGTCCGGTGTATATAAAATGTAAGAATATATACAACCGACTGCTGTAGGAAGGACACCTACCAAAGCAAGTCAATTTTAAACAAATTAAGAGTAATTCATTCCTAAAGTACAGTATATTTTAACTCTTTATTCTACAGACATATCCAATGCATTGAACAGCAATCTATTAGTCTCTAGCATCCAAGGTGTTAAATGGTTATAACCTGTAAAAGTAGTTTGACAAATGCAGTTTTTATATTTATTTAAGTGTAGAAGTGGGTGGGGATCCGTCAAGGTGGAGGAATAGCAGGATATCAAATACACTGCTCATCCATAGCACTTTGCTGTGGACACTGATGGATATGCTTGGGTTTTCATCAATGGTTGATCATATTATCATCCTTCCATATGTATAAAAAGTAGGGAAATGCAATGAAATGTTACATAAATAATGCCTTCCAATGACATACACAAACTCATGCCCGCCTGCTCCCCACTATGGGATCTGGCAGATTGCAAAATCAATCTGGCCATTGCCAAATCTATGAATGGCTAATGTGCAAGGCAATCTTCTGATATCCTTAAGCACTGAGGAAAAGCAGAGTCATTTCGAGGCAAACCAACTGCACCATAAGGAACAAAAAACTATTTCCTCTATTCTATCCTGATGCCCCTCCAGCTGGGAAAGATGGGATTAGTAATCTTGACCAGCTGAAAGGACTCATGTTGACCATCACGGCTTTTATTGCAAGATGTTTCCAATGCACTGGGAAGCAATATACTGAGGCACGGCTCTAGCAATCCAAAGGTTCAAAGCCCTGTTTAAATCAATGGAAATGTCTGTCCATTGTGGCACAGTAGGTTTATCCAGTTTTTGGCATAGTTGATTATTCATCAATACCACTGTGATATTTATGGATTATGTTACAAAGTTTCATAAATTTGGACAAGTTAGCCAACTGTTACAGCTGAAAAACTTAGAGACAATATGCAGAATGAAAAAAAGAGGAGCTTTTATGGCCCAAACCAGCTGCACCACTGGGGTTATAAAAATTCATTAATTCCCACTGATTTGAATGGGGCATTTAACTAATGAATTCTAGCATTGGTTCCTCAAAACATTAGGCCAGTATTCGTATCCAAACCAGCCACCATTGGAGGGAAGTAACAATTCACATGGCTATAAATGGTTATGTTAACCCATTTGAATGCTAGAGGTCTCCAATATAAAACCTAATTTAAACTGATGAAGTGTTACCTCTCCCCTATTCTGAGAAGAAAAGTCTAATGTTCTCAGTAATAGCCCTGTGTGTAGATTAAAATGTGGGCAATTTAAATCTAATGTAAAAAAAATTTTAACAAATTTTGTGTGTGTGTGTGTGTGTGTGTGTGTGTGTGTGTGTGTGTGTGTGTGTGTGTGTGTGTGTGTGTGTGTGTGTGTGTGTGTGTGTGTTCCTAAATTAAGAAATACGAAATTTTAGATATTAACCCCTTAAGCACCAACATTAAACACATTGCAAAGTAATGCATTGAAAGTCCTTGAGGTCTTTAAGGAGTTTAGCCATTGGAAAACACCATAATATTTGCTTCTCAAATCAGACTGTAGTCTACAACCAGACAGCTATTAAACAGATCTTACACTAGGGTTCCTAAGTGCAGTTGCTTCCCAGCTGAAGGACTGAACCACTGAAATACATGTTTGTGGCAGATACACTATTACATGCTTGTGTGCTTATGTATACAGTAAGTCCAAAATGTTTTGCCAAGTGTCTGCTGTTCGGAAGCAATAAACAATATGCCACTGGACTTGCACAGCCGCTGGTGTGGTAGTCTGCAGACAGTAGCTCTACGGGTTACTGACCTATTTAAGAGGGAGGTCAGGCCACCCAGGGAAAGGTCTCAGCAAGGGAGGGGAGAGAAAAAGGAGGAGGGGGAGAGAATTAAAAAAAGATTCCATAACCAGGAGTGAGTTAAGCATATAAGCTGTGAAGCGTATGAACAATTAAAACTGAGACGTCCAAGTGCTGCCTCTAGCAATTCAAATCAAATTCAATGGGGGCTCCATAGGAACAATCTCTCAACATTTCACCAATTGCCTTATGCACAAAAGACGACTGGAGTCATTCTAGGGAAACCAACTTCCTCACAGGAGACAAAAATTCCCTTTGAATTAATGGAGGCTTTTAACCCAATGATTTCTGGAGAGAACACCAACTCACTGATGTGAAATATGGTGGAGACCTCCCTAGCAATCATGGGATTAAAACCACAGTAAGGATTTGTGTGCCTTATATATTACAGCTGGTTTACTCCATATTTATTCTGCTTATTTTGCACATACATCCCTTAGGCTAACCCTTTGAGCTCAAGGGTTGTCAAATGCAACAAATGTCAAAGTACTCAAAGGGTTAAATCCAGCAGACTATAAACTCTCTACTTTAAGTTACGAACCACAGATTCCAACACCGGCACACTGAGCTTTGAGTACTGTTTGGTCATAATATTACAACCAAGCCAACAATCACTTTGTTTATACAACAGTCAAACATCTGACAATGTCCTGAATAGTCTGAACTTACTCACTTATGGAAAAGCCAAAAGCACGTTCACTTACCCTGTACATTCGATTAACCCGAACTCCAGGGCCTTAATCAGGCTAAAGAGCTGCAAACTGCACTGTAAGATGTAATAAATGCGATTTTGCAAAATGTTTAAGTGAGGTTTAACCCCTTAAATGCTACAGAGGACCTTTTAGATCAATGGGAATTTTCATCCCTCTGCCTTTTAGGAAGAGTAACCATTCATTTTGATCACGCTTCCTTATCTTCACCTATTTGTTTTACACTTATGACCTTGACAGTGAGCTACCTGGATCTACTTGCAGAGTTCTTTCTGCCAGGGAACATGTAAGCAGGTCTGGTGATACAATGCTACAGGGGCCAACACTATTACATCCTGCTTTGACAGTCTATTCACCAGAAAACTCTCTGGAAACAGAACCAAGCAGCTCACCATCAGGGGCTCAAAAGTGAGTAAAGATGGGAAAAATATAAAGCATAGGCAATTTGACTGTACATATGCACTTGTAGAATATGTAAAATCAAAATAAAAGGGTGGTTATTCCTTTATGTTGCAGTTTATTTGCACCTCTTTAGCTTTATGACTAAGGTCCCCAAAATGTAGGTGTACAATATCTATCATAACCCATTTCCATAATATTGTTTACAGAGGACCAGTATTCTGCAGCTCTGGACAAGAGGGGGAGATAGTACATCAGTCTCTGTGTAAGCAACCCAATGGCACAATAGGCACAAATGAAACTTCCCCCGAATTCCCATTCATTTAATGTGGGCCTGTCACCTTGATTCAAGTTTCCATATTCAAATCCTTCATGTGTCATGTTAGCCAAAAGACCAGCGATTGTGCAGTTAACCCTTTGAGTGCTAGAAAGGCACTAGATAAGGAGATATTCAGACGTCCCATATGCCAATTGCAGTAATGTGATGTTTTAACCTATATAATAATTCACTAAAATATGTGTAACGCCACAGACATGCGCAGTATAGACTGCCACTGCGCAGCTGATACAGTGCGGGGCGGTCCGAAGGGGCATCCCACTCTGTACCAGCAGCGGCGCGGGCAGTCTCTACTGCACATGACTGCCCCGCGACCAGGTGCCAGTGGCACTGTGGCCTGTGTAACGGGCTCTTCAACTTGTATGCTAATAAAGCCTTTTCAGGGACATTTTCTAGGCCAGTTAAGCACTTTTCTCAGAAATAAAAGGATGATTATTTCCCAACCTATACATCTGTCATACTTCTGGCTAACATCATACATAGGCACTTTTGAATGAAGTTTCCAAAAATGTAGAAAAAAAATTCAAGGAGATAGGTTTACTTTAACTGCGGCCTTTAATCCCTCATAGTAGTTTAGGTTGGGGGGGGGGGATTGCAATGCGTTTCAATGCAATTGAGATGTCTAGAATTCTACGGTTTATCACTACCTTTAGCACAATGTCATTTTGTATTTACCTCTATAAAGCAGATGCTTTGCCCCAGAATGTCTCAAGTTCCTCTTAGAACATCAGAAAGACAAAACAGTAATGGGTCCTTCTTGTACAATACCAGAACATACTGTCCTTTGTACAGGTAGCATAATGTCCATTCCTCCACGTCTAGAATATCCAACTGATTTGGGAATCCTTTTGAATTACTGCATTTTACCCCTTTGGCTGCCAAGCAATTGAGAGAAAAATCGATGCCTTGGGCACCTCTCAGGCTCTGAGAGAGTTAAAGCTCTACCTCTACATTTCTTGGCTGCTGGAGAGGTCTCCATCACATTGCTTTGTGGTGCACTGTAGGCCCTTCCTACCATCCAATGGATAATCACATGCCAATTTAATTCAGTGCTGGAGAAGTCTCCATCACATTGCTTTGTGGTGCACTGTAGGCCCTTCCTACCATCCAATGGATAATCACATGCCAATTTAGTTCAGTGCTGGAGAAGTCTCCATCACATTGCTTTGTGGTGCACTGTAGGCCCTTCCTACCATCCAATGGATAATCACATGCCAATTTAGTTCAGTGCTGGAGAGGTCTCCATCACATTGCTTTGTGGTGCACTGTATGCCCTTCCTACCATCCAATGGATAATCACATGCCAATTTAGTTCAGTGCCGGACATATACACTTAGTAGCCAGATCAAACTATGGTATTTACAGTCAAATGTCAATGGAAGAATTCTGGAGCAAGTGCACCACAGGGGACAAATAGAAAAACAAAAAAATACCAAATTAATTCCCTTGGACTGAAATGGGACTTTTAGCCACTGAATGGTCGCCAAAACACTGCAATGTACTGGATAGCCTCTAGCATTCAATCAGTGGGGATGTTTAGTTTACCCCTTTAGAACAACACTAGTTTCCTTTTGAAACTAGAAGAGTTTTAGGAGCTAGTGTAGAGGGTAGAAGTATATAACATACAAAAATACCACCAACATATAGAAGCCAGAATTAAACCCTTTGAGTGCCAGAGGGGTACGCAATGCATTGCTCTGCAATGCGTTGCATACCCCTCTGGTACTCAAGGGGTTAAAGTTATTAGGAGTCCAGCCTTGCAGGCTCCTGTGACATTTCTAACAGTCGCCCTTTAAGGGCCAGAGAGTTGTGCAACACCTCACAAAGCAACACAAGGGTTAAACTGAAATTCTTCCACATTCAAAGCAGAAAATAAGCTCTCCAGTAACCTGGAAATGGTAAATCTCTAGAAAAATCTACTGGAACATTGGTAGTGAGTTTGCCCATTTCAGAAAGCACAGCTGTGGATGAAGTACATCCAGTTATGTTGCGTAATTAAAAGAAATGCAGCACAGCTTGCCAATACAGCAAGGTATTAAGAGTTCAGATCCAGCATTAAAAGGCATTTTATGGCCTTTATTTACAAAATGCGCCACAAACTTTTATTAGGTCTGGCGTGGCCACGAAAGCCAGTTTGCACAAGAGTTCAACATGAAACCCTCCTGGACATGGTATCAGCATACTTTGTTAGAAAATAAACAATGGAATAGTGCTTTCAAACATACGAACATCAATCCAATAACATCCTCAAAAAAAAAAAAAAAAAAATTAAATGTAGAAGACGTCTGCAATGCCCTGTGCATTTCTCTGGTTGCTAAATAAGAGCCTAACTAAGGAAACTAAAGAGCAAATTAAATGCACAATAGGGGAACAAAAAAAATGAAAAACACAAACAAATGCCAGCACATTTAAATGGGATCTTTAACCCCTTGAATTCTAGATTCATTGTTGATGGTCAAGCACGCCGCCCATTCACAGGATGTTTCAAAGCTACGCTTGGCACTTGTGTGAACAATGTGGGAAGTGGTCCATAAGCCACCATGCTGATCAGCCCTACTCAAATTATGAACACAGTGGAGTGGAAGCATGCTGCATTATGCAGTTAATACGCAGCAATATCGCCATTGTGAACAGCTTAAACAAAAGCACTATTCCCTTAAAATCCGTGGTTTTGAATGCTCTTTAAAAGCCAGCAATATTGTATTTGCCATTCTTTATTCAGAAAGCTAGTTAAGATATTTAGATAAATAGATCATGCTAGGTAAGGGATGTCAAACAGGCACTTTCAAGGACAGCCCTACATTACCTTTCCCACTCACTGACAGCACTCAGCAGTGTACTGCTAACCTTCCAAGCACTGAAATGCTTGTGTCATAGGCTAGGGGAGGAAATGTAGGACTAACAGAGGAGGCCTGCATAGCATGCCTTAATTAGAATCATCTATGTACTGAAACAGTTTTTGTAAATAAAAATGATCAATCCAACACAGAGGCAATTCTGAATACTCTTTCCAAATAACCAAAGTTGTATTTAGGAGTGTGTTCATTTACTAGGCTGTGATGCTTTGTAAGAGACTTAAATCAGGGCAGTGTTAGCAACTCTGACCTAACATCATAAGTTTTGATAAAGCCCTGAAACAGCCCCAATAACCACCAAATTATCTCAAAATGAAAAGTTTCGACACACAAACTTATGTAAATCTTATTGTACACATCTCCCAATTTATCTCTGCCATGAGATCAAGTAATGCATTCTGTGGCACAGAATCTTTCACAACAGCCATGTGAAAGGAGCCTTCGATTCACTTTCAGTATCTGTTACGGAGGACGTGTACATATAAAGCAACAGCTAGGAAATAAACTAAACCCAATACAACAGTTTGCTACCAGTTACATATTTTCTCCCCCTCCCCCCCTCTCTCTCTCCCCCTCCCTCTCTATATATCTGAAAGGGTTAAATGCTTTGCAACAGGTTTAAAAAAAACAATTTAAATTAATGAAAACATGCATTTGTTCTCCTTAACATGCAAATGGTTTTTGCCATAATTGACCTGCCTTTGTGCAAATGGCCCTGCGTTAGGGAGGGCAACCTGAAGGGGCCTCTAGATGTTGAGAACTACAATTTACATCCTCCTGAGGATGGTGGGAGTTTTAGCCCTCAGCAGCTGGTAGAAATGATCACACACCTGAAGTGAAAAGCTGCTCACTTTGCATGTGTTCAAATGTATTGAAATTACTTTCCCCTTATCTGTACATCCAGCTGGTCCATGCCCATCATCACACTGCAACCATCCAGTGGGGGCATAGTTATTTACTTTTGCAAGCGAGGTGGCATCCTGGCATTGCTCAGACTGTTTACAGCAAGGAATGCACTTTTCCTTATAGCAACACTTGAGTAACAAGGATTTTTTAAAAACCCTGCGAGTATCAGATGTACTCTACGCATTGCTCTGAAGTGTGTTGCTTACCCATCTGGCACTCAAATGGTTAATTTATGCACAACGCAAAAACCGCTGAAGCAACTTCCCCTTTTCTGTGTGATGTGCAGATCCCATACATTATGGCATTTCTAATACCACGACTAGTAATAAGCTTGGCCTCAAACAGAACTAATTACAGTACTGAGTGATAAAATTAGCACAAATCAGTGTGACACAAAAATAAGATACAGGTCCGTTTGTTTTTGTTAAACAGGAAAATTGTTAGTACAGTTTATTTTACAGAGAAATTAAATCTTTGGGTGGTAGGGTCCACTTTAAAAAAACCGAAGCTAGTAATGTAGGAGGCAAGACAGAAGCAGGCGAGAACAAACTGGCACACCGAGCCCCCACACCACCACCCCTTTCATAGTCCACCAGATTAATGATGATCACAGGATTAGGTTTAACAGACCACTCCTCCAGATTTCTCACTAGGTATTTCCACTTCAGGCTTGGAGCGCTACAAGTGTAATGTGTTTATACTATGCAAAAGCAAAGAAATTGCAATGAGCTGCTACATGAATTGAATCAAAGAACAATATGATTCACCGCCCTCTCTCTGATGCTAAAAGGTCTTCAGTGCTTTACTTTACACTGCTTTAGGAGACTTCACTTTGATCTAAATGGTGCTTTTAACCCCCTGAAGACTAGAGGTCTCTGTGTTTCAGCCCTCTAGCATTTCAGTGTTTAAAAGAACACAGACACAAGAATGAACTGGGGTGAAGGGAATGAGTAGGCACAAGACCTGTGGGGATCACTTTTTTCTTCTGTTTTGTGTTTTTGGCTCTAATTTCTACTATGTTTAACCCTTTGACTGCAATGCACTGAATCTCTAGCACACAAAGGGGGTTAACCCTTTGCGTGCCAGATGGGTATGAAACGCATTGCTCTGCAGTGAGTTTTGTAGCCCTCTGGAACTCAAAGGGTGATAAACAGGCAATACAGTGAAGAGGACTTCTCCAGTTTATCACTTCTCCAGTTCCTATGTTATTCTATAGAACCTATTCACTAAGATTTCCAAAGCTGAAGAAATCTTAGTGAATAGGCTCCATAGAATAACATAGGAACTGGAGAAGTGATAAACTGGAGAAGTCATCTCCACTTTATCATCTCTTTATCACCGCTTAGTGAATCTCCCCCAAAGTGTTAAACAGATATCTGTAATTATGTCATAACAGCCTTTTATGTATGCAAAAGCAGTGGGCTCTAATTAGAGCACCTCACAATAAAACACCAGTTACATGCTCTCTGAACAGGACAATTTACACGTTAAAAAGTTTAGGATATTTTAGGGATGCAACATGTGAATAAGTTTAAAGGAGATATTTAAAGTTATCAAATCTATTTTCACATACAAACCTAATAAGAAATGATAAACTGATTCTTAATAGGACACCAACAGCTAAATTTAACTGGTGTTAACATTGGAAAAAGGCTTGGGATCTAAAAGTCGTATTTGTATTCTAAAGAAGCATATGTTCCTGCCTTTCTAGGGCTCCAAGTAGCATAGTTCCACTTTAAAGGGATAGTAATGTTTCACAATAAAAGCAGCTCTAATTAATCATCATAGTATTTGGAGAGTGTTATTTCAGTTCTGTCAGAGTTGTAGTTCAAGAGTAATTCAATGACAAAGTATCCCCCTCCCGCACCTTTTACTGATGTAACACTGCTCACCTCAGAGCAGAAGGGAGGTGCCCAGGCAGATTGCACAGAGGGACAATCTTCAATTAAGATAAGGGAAAAACCTGAAAAACGTGTAAAGGGGGGCAGGGCTTTCATTGTTCTCATGGGAAGAAGATTGTCCCCTGCTGTTATCTGTCTGGTCTATGGACTGCATTCCACATCTGAGAAGAGATGGCTAACACTAGGTAAAAGGGGCGGGAGGGGGAACCTTTGCTTGTGAATACCTCTTAAACCATAAAGAGATAAGACATATCGTTCTTCATGGTTTTTTAATGCCTACAAAATAAAGATAAAACAAAGTATTACTATCCCTTTAAGATTGCTTTCACCCGCTATAAAGTCGCCCTGCAATAATTAAGCGGGTAGCGACTAGTTTTATAATATATGTGTTATCTCTGAAATGTAGCCGATTATAAAGAAATCCTTTATTGTAGGAGACTGACGGTCAGTTTAGTGCAGTCTGCATGACTGCGCCATCAGTCCCTTCAGGTTACCATGTGGCACACTGCAGTGCTTCTCAATGGAGACCGGGACTGACAGTGCAGGGGCGCAGACAATATGTAATTTCACATATGCCAAGGTACAATGCTGGATATGGTGCCTTTCACACAAGCAAATACAGCCATATGAGAACGCTACAAAGTCCAGAATACAGCACCTTTACTATGGAATGCCACAAGGAAGATCTCAACAGAGGCCAGTGGGGGAATCTGCAAACCTTTCAAAAGAGACACGTCGGAGGTTGAGGGGCTAATGAATGGTCAAGTCATGTATACACCAGTCAAAATATCGGACTGTCCCTTATGTGGGCCAGCCAGCACACACCTCTTCTGTATCATTACAGTTCTTCCTTTTGTGTGAAACTCTTAACCCTCTGAGTGCCAGAGGTGTATGCAACGCACTCAAAGGGCTAAATGCTAACAAATCTCTCAGTGAGGCAAAGGCTTCTGGGCAGGCCCAAAATGAACAAAACAACTATGAGATTATATTAAGGCCACTGAAATTTGTTCAAACACATCTATTAAAACAAAGGAAGAATTGTGATGGCTATTAAAGATACATATTTACATTAATGGGAATTTTCATTTTGCCCTATGGTACTGATAAGTTCTTCCAGAATTGCGCCTCTTTTGCATGATGAAAAGGCCACCATGTCCTCACTACTCACAGCCAACTGCACTCCGTTATATAGCTCCTGCCCCCTGGTGGTGACTGGCTGTTACACCCCCCCGGAGGAGTAATCTGCTGAAAACTGTAGATTATAAAGACGTATGAACTGTATGGTGCTTTTGGCTCATGCACACCTTTTCTTTGATAGCAATACTTCCCATTGCATCTGTTTCATAACAGTTGATATCTGTCAAAACTAAAGTACCGAACAAACCACTCACATCAGAGCTTCATAAACAGAATCACATGCGATAAATGGTCCAGCTAAATAGGTCTGGAACATAAGCTACAGTCGTGTGAAAAAGAAAGTCCACATTCTGAATTCTATGGTTTTACATATCAGGACATAATAATCATCTGTTCCTTAGCAGGTCTAAAAATTAGGAAAATATAACTGCAGATGACCACCACATGACATATTATGCCGTGTCATGATTTAACAAAAATTAAGCCAAAATGGAAAAGCCATGTGTGTAAAACAAAGTACACCCTTACTGCTTCCATAAGAATTAAGATGCTAAGTAGCAGACAGGTGCTGCTAATCAAATGCCCTTGATTAACTGATCATCAGCAAGTGTGACTACCTCTATAAAAGCTGAAGTTTTAGCAGTTTGCTGGTCTGGAGCATTCAGGTGTTAACACAATGCCAAGGAGAAGAGACATCAGTAATGATCTTAGAGAAGCAATTGTTAGTTGCCCATCAATCTGGGAAAGGTTATAAGCATACCTGGGAACTTTTTATTGTTGTCTCCCTGGACGGGAGTCCTCTGCTGCCATGGGTGGTGTGAAGAATGACGTGTATTGCGTCAAAAAGGGGTGCGTCTTAACGTGAGTGCCAGGGGAGGGCTTAAAAGAAGGCTGGGGGGAGGAGCTACACAGAGAAAAAGTGGAAGTGGGTAGAGTTTCAATAGAAACTCCACACATCCGGAGGACTCCGCCTCTGCCCCGGAGACCTGGTAAAGCAGTGCCAAAACCGGAGTCTCCGGGGCAAATCCGGAGCTCCCAAGTATGGTTATAAGGCACTTTCCGAACAATTTAAAGTCAATCATTCTACAGTGAGAAAGATTATTCAAAAGTGGAAAACATTCAAGACCGTTGCCAATCTTCCCAGGAGTGGACACCCCAGCAAATTCACCACAAGGTCAGACCGTGCAATGTTTAGAGAAATTGCAAAAAAAACCCAGGAGTTACATCTCAGACTCTACAGGCCTCAGTTAGCATGTTAAAGTTCATGAAAGTACAATTAGAAAACGACTGAACAAGTATGGTTTGTTTGGAAGGGACGCCAGGAGAAAGTCTCTCTCTAAAAACATGGCAGCATGGCTTAGGTTTGCAAAGTTGTATCTGAACAAACAACAAGACTTCTGGAACAATGTCCTTTGGACAGAGGAGACCAAAGTGGAGATGTTTGGCCATAATGCACAGCGCCACGTTTTGAGAAAACCAAACACGGCATGCCAACTGTCAAGCACAGTGGTGGAGGGGTGATTTGGGCTTATTTTGCAGCCACAGGACCTGGGAATCTTGCAGTCATTGAGTCGACCATGAACTACTCTGTATACCAAAAGTATTCTAGAGTCAAATATGAGGCCATTTCGCCAACAGCTAAAGCTTGGCCGAAACGGTCATGCAACAGAACAATGACCCCAAGCACAACCAGCAAATCTACAACACAATGGCTGAAAAAGAAAATAATCAAGCTGTTGCAATTGCCCAGTCAAAGTCCAGACCTTAAAGGGATAGTAATACTTCATTTTATTTTATTTTGTAGGCATTAAAAAAACATGAAGAACGATATAAGTCTTATCTCTCAAACCTTTATGGTTTAAGAGATATTCACAAGCAAAGTATCCCCCCCCCGTTCAGCCAGGTCAGAAGGGAGGTGCCCAGGTAGACTGCAGAGAGGGACAATCTTCAATTAAGATAAGGGGACAAAGCTGAAAAACTTGTCAAGGGGGGCAGGGCTTTTTTTGTTGTAATAGAAACAATATTGTCCCCTTCTGTTATCTGTCTAGTCTTACAACCAGATTCACATCTGAAAAGAGATGGCTTACACTAGGAAAAAGGGGCGGGAGGGGGAAACTTTGCTTGTGAATATCTCTTAAACCATAAAGGGTTGAGAGATAAGACATATCATTCTTCATGTTTTTTTAATGCCTACAAAATAAAATTAAGTTAAAACGAAGTATTACTATCCCTTTAACCTGACTGAAATGCTGTGGTGTGACCTTAAAAGAGCTGTGCATAAACAAAACGTCAATGAACTGAAGCAGTGCTGTAAAGAGTGGGCCAAAATTCCTCCACAATTATGTGAGAGACTGGAAGTCATACAGAAAATGATTGCTTTAAATTATTGCTGTTAAAGGTGGTTCTACAGGCTATTGAATCACAAGATGTACTTCGTTTTTCAAACATGGCTTCTCCATTTTAGCTTTATTTTTGTTAAATAAATCATGAAACTGTGTAATATGTCATGTATTATGTCCTGATATGTTAAACACAGAATTCAAAGAGGGTGTACTTTCTTTACCACATGAATGTATATGTTGGAGACATCTCCTGCATACAAGGTGTTTTTTTTTTTTTGTTTTGGTTTTTTTTTTTTTTAAAATAAAACCAGCGTGGCAATTTATGCTAATTAGTTCGTATTCTGGGGCAATATTACCCCGTAATATGCTATGAGTGAGTCTAGGTAGACATAACAGTGTCTTTGCCCTAAATAGCACAATGACTATGTTTTTAACTCTGCCAAGTGAAACAAAGGTAGTCAATTATTTAACCTGGCATAATTACAAAATTATGAATACACACTACAGGGCTTAAAATTTTAAGTCCTTTGCTACTAGCCAGACCTGAAAAGTTACTCGCCACTGAAAGCCATAACATACCTACCAGGGCTGAATTTCTACTCGCCAGGGCTAAGTTTTCACTCGCCACTGGCTAGCAATATTTCTATTGTAAACCAATGATGGCGCATGTGACAAAAGGTACACACAAAAATTTAAAGATGATGTTGACAGGTTAGATTACAAGCCGTGCCACCCTAAGATATAAATAAATGTATCCCAGTACACAGACTGACTAACATTGGAGGAGAAAGACAAAGAACGAACCTGGGTGGACAGGAAGGGTGACAGAAGGGGGGGGGGGTTAAGTTTATAGTGGGATACACACATATTGGTTAGATATAGCATACAACTTTGCTTTAATCATATTTGAGAAACTGAAGGGAGATGACAGAAAAGGAATACAATCAAAGTGCTATGATGGTACTCAAATGTGTGATTTTACGCTAATCAGCACTCGATTTGGCTTCTACCATTGGTGTTCCACATCACACAAATTGCAGGAGTGTTCTGATGCAGGCAATGTAGGGGCACTGATAATGTAAGTTGGATTGTGTGCCAAGGTCCCTGCCAGATTGGTCCTGGGCCACAAATGAGAGATTCACCTCAGCATGACATTGCACAGGAGAACAGTTCCCCCTTCCCTCCTTGATGGTGGACCTGGTCAACAGTTCTTATTTTGCAGTCACCATGGAGAGAAGTTTTGTGCAGGTGTAATGCGCACTAGAGTATGTGACGTGTTGAGTAAACATGGATACTGCCACCGCTGGGATATTATTCACTCAAAAGTTACTACAGCTCACACTTTGCTTGTTCTGGTATTCCGCTTTCTGAAAGATTCTTCCCTCCTCAGAAACATTCAAATATTATTGTATACTTTCTCCCTTCCCTCCTACAAGCGATAAAGGACAGGGTAGACAAAAATCTATGAAAGGTTAAAAACAAATTTTTTAGAAACCAACTAGGAGTTTTAGGAGGCAGTGAATGTCTGTATACACAGACATGTTATACTCAAGATTTAGAAGCCAGAACATTTGAGGAGCCAGGAATTACACTTATTAGACCGTTCCAATGAAGCAATTCATTGTAAATAACACTATTGCTGCTCTGCTGCAGAGCCTCATCGTGTTGGACGACACGGATCTCCTGCTGACCACTTTACAGCAGGAAATAACGAATTTTAAATGCCTGTATCTCTCAAACCATAGCTGTTTGAGAGATGTTTTTTTGTGCTGTGCTCAACTTTTTAAGGACTACAATATGAAAGTTATTATTTGTGGGACATTACTATCCCTTTAAAGGGACAGTATTGTCAAAAAATATTAAAAAGGTGAATATTGTAACTATTAAAAAAAATGGAACTAAATGCCCAAAGTTCCATCTCTCAAACCTTTATGGATTGAGATGTATTCACTGTGAAAGTACCCTCCTCCCTCCCCTTCACCCCAGTCCCGGGACCGGCAGAGGCTCTTCAGCAAAGCAGAGATTGTGATCTTGAAAGAAAGCTACTTCATTGAAACGGTCTACAAGTTGTTTGCTTGGTTTGCAAATATCTTTCAAACCACGAGAGAGGTTTGAGAGATGGGACTTTGGGCATTTCATTTTTTTTAATAGCTACAACATTCACTTTAATATTTTGATAATACTGTCCCTTTAAAGGCATAGTAATGTTTCACAAACAGCAGCTCCAATTAATCTTCATCGTATTTGGGCCATGGAGAGTTATTTTAATACTGTCAGGGTTGCAGTTCAAGAGTGAATGATAAAGTATCCCCCTTCTAACCCTTTTACCAAGTGTAAGCCTCGGATGTGGAATCTGGTCCCTTCACCAAACAGCTTGCAGCAATGGACAATCTTCTTACTGTGAGAACAAGGAAAACCTTGCCCCTTGACAGGTTTTCCCTTATAATCACTTAATATTGTCCCTTGCTGTGACCCATCCAGTCTTGCTGGATACTTTATCATTCAATTACTATTGAACTACAACTCTGACAGTACTAAAATAATCTCCACTGTCCAAATACTATAAAGAATAATTTAAGCTGTTATTATTGTGAAACATTAATATCCTTTTAAGACAAGCAATCTACATCTTTACTGCATTCACACAATAATGATGCAGCATGGCTTATCTTCAGGACAGACTTTAGAGTTGCTGACCAACCTTTCATATGGGAGATGTTGGAGAACAAGATGCTCACTGCAAACTCCAATGGATGGCCAACCCAAATGGGTGTAAGGACTTACTATTCAGCTGGCACCCACATGGACTGGCTACAAGCCATACACCCCCATTGAAGAATTACCAGTGGAACACAGGAGAAAAGGATAATTCAGAACAAAGTATTTTAGCTGGTTTACTTTGAATGTTACCTAAATTAGATTATAAATATTCACCTCTTTTTGTAGATATGGGGCCTTACCCACACAAGAGGAGTGAGGGAGAGAAGAAGGGGGGGGGGGGGGATCGTGGGACAAATCACCTGCACCATAAATGAGGAATTAAGTGTCCCTCTGAGTTTTTAAATGTTGGAATGCTAGAGGGCGCCAACACATTTGTACTCTATAGAGCAGATGGCTTGCTACAAAACTCCTTGTCACGTCTTTTGTAAGCAAGACCCATTGTCTACAGAACTGCACAGAGGCTTTAGTGATGTATAAAACGGCAGCTTTGTAAATAGTATTACTACTACTGGCAATTAAACATCAATTAGTTGTATTGAGCAGTGGTTCCCAGTCTGCACCCTTTATTAGTAAGCACCTTGTGCATTTCCCTGCAAAAGCACACGTGTGTTGATCAGAGGATCAGTCAGTTTAACTATCCTGCTAGAAAAAGGAAATTCCCAAATCCTGGCCTGTTAGTGGCTGTGAACCACTGATGTTGAGAGTAAGCACAATGTGTCTCAATCTAGGTATTTTGTTTCCACTGAGTGCACTGGTACTACCTAGCTCAGGGGTAGGACAAATTAGAATTAAATTTAGGAGCCAGTTGGAATATAAGTATTACCATGAGGTTTAGGAGCTAATAAAAACGATCAATTAAACTGTATATAAAACTACTCCCAAAATATGAACCAGAAGCTGGGTATGAGGAACTGTAGCTGCCAGACTCCTGGGATTTTTTCACCCCTGACCACTCATTGTATAAAGACATTCACTAAAAGACGCCAAGTTTGATTCAGGTCCCCAAGGTCAAACGAAAATGGGAGAAAGTCTGGAGCAAGCCAGCTGCTTCATGGGAAGACAAATATAAATACCCATAACCCCCCACTGACAAACTGACCTTTAACAGTTTGAGTGCCAGAGGAGTAGGCAAAGGGTGCATAATAATAAAAACAACAGGAATTTTTATATCCACCCAAGCCTTAGATGCACAATGTGAGGCACCAAGCTGTTGCTGAGCTCTAACTCCCATCATCTTCCAGCAGCCAATGGCTTTCATACTTCCCACTCTTGCCCTAAGGTGCAGTTGGGGTGCCCCAGGAATTTCTCCACTTAACCCTTCGAGTGTCAGAGGGGTCCGCTACGCATTGCATAATGTGTTACATACACCTGGCTGCTAAAGGGGTTAACACACACTGTTGGAACTAGCTGCACTGGAAAAAGTCACTGTTGGTTGTGGGTAAATCCAGCATCTGGTTTGTGCATAAGGAGGAATGCACTGCAAAGCTGATGTCAAGTTGTCAGTGTTATTTTATGCTGTTAATATCACATTACAGAAATGTCTTGTGTTTTAGCCATTGTTAAATAATTTAGCCATTTTTGGTTGCATATCCCGGAATACCTTTTTGACTTGCATGTGCAAAGCATTTTCAGCAGAACACTCAATGCCTTATGTAGAAAGCAACATCTGTGCAATTTTGGAGAAAATCAGCTGTAGGGGATGAATAAAAATTCCCAATAGCATTGAATAGATTAAAAGCCCCATTTAAAATAGGGGAGTAATTTATATGTTCCTTACGCTGAACTTTGTTTACACCAGAATTGTTCCACGATTCCATTGAACAGCAAGATGATTTTGAGTGTACAAGTCCATTTTTTTAATCAAGCAAGTTTTGAATTTTTCACATTTGCAGAGAAGTCCATCCTCTCAGTGTTTTACCCAATTAGTGTGCAGAGATGTGCCCTAACACAGAAGAAAGGTGGCGTTCTACTGGGTTTATTCTGCAGTAAAACATCTATTAGGTGCAGAGGTGAACACAGGCATACACCATAATTCGCTTTGATTTAAGACAAGGCAATATCACACCAAATATTATAACTGACCGTTTATCTGTGAAAAGATGAGGGCATGCATTACAAAGTTGCAAGGGCAAGAGACTGCATGCTAAATAGGTAGAAGGAACTCTCACCAGAACACCTACTGCTTTGCTATGAGGAAATAGCCCTCTTGCACAACATGCTATTGCATCCTGTCTCACTCAATCATGAAATATACAGCTAAGTCCATGGAGGAGGACACTTCCCTTTCTGATGGGGAAGTGCTTCATCAAATGAAGATTAGGAAACTCTTCTAAGTAATTTCAAGACTCCCTCAAACTTTCTATCTAGATAAGCAAAACTGATGAGGAGGAAATGGTCGTAGGAGAAAGAAATTAATTTGTATATTACATTATATATATATTTAAAAAAAAAAAAAAAAAAAAAAAAAAGTTATGCATACAAACAAGCAACAATAAAAACACTGAGGCAGATGTACAAAAAAAGGTAGAGAAATTCTGGAGAACAAACAAACAGATATACAGATTTAAAAAAAAAAAAAAAAAAAAGAATCCCAGTTTCCCATAGAAACCTCCAGCATTTGAGTGATAAAGGCCACCAGTTAACATCAGTGGGAACATGGGGACATTTTATCTGTCGCCTTTGGTGCGGTGGTGGGTGTACTAAGGAAACGTGGAACCTTTCTGAAGCAAGCAGATTGTACCTTATGGGACAGAACATTCCCCAGGTTCTCAAGGTATTAAATGGATTTATTAATAAACCTTATTTATGTTTGCATAATTAAATGGAAACTGGTTGAGAACCATTGAATCAGATGAAGTGAGGAATTTTTTATATGGTACCTGGAGAAAGCAATGTGGTTGTGATGGAGCATGCATCCTGAATATCCAGACATATCTGACAATCCCCCCAATACAGACTGATGCGTGGGCATTCCTACCATATGAAGGCAGATAGTCCCAGTTACCAAATGGCAGCTCCTGCAGTTATCTGGCATCACAAGAGGCCTTACAAGGGATGTAAAAGGAGTCAACCAGCTAGATAGATTAAAACTGGAGTTCCGTATTTTGGAGCTTACAAAACTGACGTGCATTTTAAATTATTTTTACAACTCCTATATGTGTAAAGAATAATCTACAACTCTTGCATCAGGATATGTATGAAGGGGTAGAATTAGTAATATGCGAGTATACTAGAGAAATATTTACTGAGAGGGGATGTGAAGATATTTTCAAACAGACTGCTCTCTGTAAAGGTCTGATCTCAAGCCCCAAAACAAGGAGTAGTTAAGGATGGTATGCGGAGAACCTACCTGCATCTGTGGTAAAATCCAAGATGTAAATTGTATTGTTTTCCAAGAGGGGAGCAGTGCGAGGAGAAAAGAACAGAACGTCTGGGTTATTGGTTATGGGAGTGAGGGCCATAGACAGATGAAAAATTGATACATCTTGTTTGCAGGCTATTTGAATGTTAGGAGTCTGCACTATCTAGATAGCAGAGATTGCTGGGAATATCTTCCCATCAGTAAAGATGACCAACTCAACCAGGGCAAATGGGGAAATTGGGAAGTCCATTTGGTGTTGCATCTTAAACTACAAGTACAGCTTGAACAAGCTGCTGAACGAGTCAAGGATTCTAGCGCCATAAACAGTTTATTATCTTTCTGGGTCTGGGAAGCTCAGGTTGCAAGACATTTCAAATTTAGATGAAAGTGTAAAATGAATCCTTTTCTGCCTTATGGGTCCCATACATTTTTTAATCAAGATAGAGGTTTGTTTGAAAGATTTTTTTGGTAAAAAAAAAAAAAAGTACAGGTAAGGTTCATAACAGGTATAAGACATGCAGCATAATGTTTATTTAGAGCATGTCAGTTTTCCTAAACTATGTAAAGAGGGTCATATTCTGGCTAATGGTGAAAAGAAGGTGATAGAAATGTAAATAGATTTGGGCAAGGCCTAGTGAGATTAGGGTGCCTAAATATTTGATGTACAATATACTGAATTTGTGTCTCTAATGATTGCTGAAGGTTGAAGTTAAAAGACTTCAGATTAAGCAAAGTTCATGTTATAGTCCTACAACTGGCTACACTTCTCAAATTCTCTCCCGAGTATAGGAAAAGGGACGGGACAAAAAAAAAAAAAAAAGTAGGATTTTGACCCCTTGAAAGCTAGAACATTCTCTCTTTGTCCCTATAGTGCAGGTTGTTAAACCCTAGAGTGCTAGAGGGGTACACAATGCAATGCTTGCACCTGTTTTTCCTAGCATGAGCCAGAGGTGGAAGTACTAAATAAAAGTGATACCATTGTGGAGGCATTCAGCCACTCCATCAGACATTGCAATTAAAGGGGATGTATCACCCCTATATAAAAGTTAGCCTGAACAGTTAGGTTATTATATATATATATTTTTTTTTTTTTTTTTTTTTTTTTTTTTTTTTAAAGCTCTGCCCTGCAGCTGCTTCTGCATAGACTGCGGTTACCTGCTCTGTAACCACAGTCGGTCACTCTGTCTCTGCTCCCCTGCCTCTATCCAGCCTATTCTACCTGTAAGCTGGAACGGTCTCATTGGCTAGATATCGATCTAATAAACTTTTACTCATATTTGATATATATAACCTAACTATTCAGGCTAACATATAGGGGTGATGCATCTCCCTTTAATGGAAATTGGGTTCATTTTTTAATTGGGCTTTTGACAGAATGCTAGTGGGGACTCAAAGGTAATACAAAGCAAATCATTGGAAACCTCCTTAGGACTAAAGGTGCTACAAGTCAGATTTTAACTCTTTGAATGCCAGAGGGGTGGGCAACACATTGTAAACAGATTTTTATTTCTCCTTTATAATGCAACTGAATAGCCCTGGAATTGTACCACTTTTCTTAAAGTATCAGCCTTACTGACTGACCCAATGTAATGACAAATTTTACAACTACCCTCTTATCACGAAGTGGTTTTGATTAAGAACCAAGACAAGGGTCACCACATATACAAATCAAGCCAAGGAATCCGGTTAAACAGACAACAAAAGATAGAACTTTGCAATATATAACTACAACATGCATTATACAGGCAACATCAATTTGAGGGTATTTGAACATATCAACATTTGTAAAATAACCAAGGCAGAAAATCGTTTCTAAACTTAGCGCGTCTTTGGAGCCAAGCAATAAATATTGTCAATATAGTTTACAGTAAGTGTATTGATTGCAATGCACTTGACTTATCTGTGGAGATAAAACTTATCTTGACCTTGCTCAATACACAGAGCTTGGACCAACACACAAAAAAAAACACCACACACAAATAGCCTTTGAATTGAAACATGTTAAGATAACAGCGACAAAGATGATGCAACAAAAAAAATACAAGGAGAATTAAATGTTTGCACAGGAAAAGAATTTTAGTCACTTGCCAAGCTAGCTGAGGTAATTGTACTACCAGACTCGGATACAGGGTCGCATGAGGAAAGCGCTGCATTTCTGGAGAAAACCGATTGCACCTTATGGGACAAATCAAGATACTCACCGATTTAATGGAGCCTTTAAACCACTTGAATAACAGTTTTCAAAATGGACTGCAAGACATCTCTCTCATTCAAGAGGTTAAAAAGCTAACCCATTTAAATCCATGAGAGTTTTTATTCCCACCTATGGGGTAAGCTGGTTTGCCCCAGAATTCCATAAGAGAGAGGAACAATTCTGACTAACAGCAACTAGAAAGACAACTCAAAAGTCTAAAAATATTCAGTGATTAAAATGTGAATTAACCCTTTGAGTGCCAGAGGGGTACGCAACAATGTGTTGCATACCCCTCTGGCACTTAAAGGGTTACCCCTTGAATGATAGAGAGGTCTCCAACGTAGATCCTTGAAATGCACCCAAGAACTCTAGCAAGAGGTGAGAAAGCCTGGTTAAATCAGTGGGAAATTCCATTTGTCCGCTATGGTGTTACAGTTGTCAGCAGCTTCCCACAAAAAACTACTAACAACTGAAAATGTTAACCCCCCCCCCCAGATAAAAAAAAATGCATCTCCAGTTTGAGCGGTTATAATTTTTTTAATAAAATCTCTCAACAGTGGGCGTACCCTTGCTTTATTCAGGGACATAAACCCTACAACATATATATTTTTTTCATCTTAAGCATTACTATCCCTTTAACACGATGAGTGCTAGGTGTCCAAAGCACTGAAAAGCACTAAAAGGGTTGAGAATCATTTGTATCATCTACAAATATTAGGGAATGATAATACAAAAGATCTGACATTTGAATTCTCTTTTTTAAAGGGATAGCAATGTTTAAGTATTCAAGTAAAATCAAGTCTTCTCTATTCTTTTTTATAACGATGTGTAGAAAAAAAAGTTATTAAACGCTGCCGTTTGTAATTTACAGTCTAATAAAGTTTCCCCCTGCCTCCACTTACCTCAACAAGCCAGCCTGGACAGAATGTGACGAGTGACAATTTTCCAGCATAAGGAAAAACCTGCCCTCCTTCGTCAATGGGGCAGCCTTTCGCTTATACTGAAAGTGAAAAGATTGTCCCTCGATGCAGCCCGTCCGGTCCGCGGACCGGATTCTAAATCTGAGGGGAGGCTGCGGAAGTGGCGGGTGGGGGAAACTATTAGAATATAAGTGCCTGTTATCTAATTAGCAGGCACACATGAACCAGTAAGCCAATAGGGCCTTTACTGTATAGTTTGAGAATAGTTCAGGTCTGTTAAATATCCGTATTGTCACGGACAAACAACAACTACCAGGCCTATAACTGTGCACCTTTTATGACTAATCTTGATTAAAAACCTTTATTTATTTTTCTTTAATATTCCTTTGTATTAAGGGGGGGGGGGGAGAATAAACATTTTTGAACATCACCATTGTTATCAATTCAAAAATGAATGAAGCCTTTACACTTATGGATTTCTCATCATGTGGACCATGACTAAACTGACACCCATGCATTATTACCCTTTTGCGTGCCAGAGATGTGCATTCCACTCCCCTCTGACACTCAAACAGTTAAATTAGGAAAGTAATACTTAAACAGGGCTTTATTTCAAGTTTATAAATAAAACAGTAATGTGTAAATCATTCTGAATGGTCACGCACAGCACCTGTAGATTCCATTAACTGTTTGAGGGCCAGAGTCTTTGTTTTTGTAACCAGGAGGTTACCCATCTGTTTAGGCATGATTCCCATAACGCTCTACACAATTACATACAGAAATTCCCACACACACATTTATTTTTTATATATATATATATATATATATATATATATATATATATATATATATATATATATATATATATATATATATATATATACACATACACACACAGATTTTAAACAGATTTTATTTATAGTATCCAGAACAAATGCAACTTTTTCATAGAACCTCAAGTGAAGTACATTTTTAATTATGGGACAAACTAAGAAATAAAGATGTATATTTTATTAGTCTGCCAATAAAACACACACACACACACACACACACACACACACACACACACACACACACACACACACACACCATTTTGTTTGTTGTGAATGTTTCAATTATTTTTTAGAAGCCCTGAATCCCAATGCACAGCACCAGAAAACATGCATGGGCCCCTAAATAAGGTAATTTCACTTAAAAAAAAAAAAAAAAAAAAGTTCATAAACATGTTAAAACCATCCAAAGCTCAATATCTAAAAATAAACTAGATCGACTTAAAACTCACAAAAAGGATGACGTTTCTTCCTACATGAATTGTTGATTCATGGAAACTGTTAAAAATAGTGGTTCTCAAGAATGTTTCAGAAACATATACAGTAAATTGTGACTTCAGTATATCAGGTAAGCTCAGTGTAAAACAAAAATGAATGGAATATGAATGCCACATATATCCTAAGAACACAGGTACCAAATTTTGAACATCTACATGGTAATAGCCCAGATACACTAAACATCATTTGAAGGTATTATCCTATGATATCAAAATAACTAACTAAAAGCAGACATTTCCCGAAAGATGCTCTCCTGCAGTAAATGAGAGTTCACTTACAGTCTTTACCTCTAGATTGTGTGCACATGTTTCCAGAAGATGGTGCTAAGAAATTAGGCTTTAAGTGCAGACTCCATGGTTCCTGCACTATGTATAGTTTAACGCTCTGGCCCTGAAGTGTAGGTAGAGTCCTTCCATACCTGCAGGCCAGGCTGAAGGGTCTCCCAGAAAAGGAATCGAGGAGTGAAGCTTGTAAGTACAACCTCAATTCAAAAGATTGGCCTTTCAAGCCCACTTTTCCTCAAACTTGTGAATTGTATGTGGCTGGCACACAGAAGGTTAATATATAAAAACTGCATGTCATTAACTCCACAGTTCTTTTCATTATTTCCTCAGCCTTCCATAAAATGAACAAGACTTCAATGTTAATTTAATTCCAGTCAAATTACAAGCAAGCACTAGTTTGGGTTTGCACTTCTCTACATATGACAACACTGCCACCCACTGTTAAGTTGTAATAATGTCCACTAGTTTATATTCAATGTGACAAGAACCAAGATCATTTTGTCTTTGAATATATCCCAAAGTGGCCTAATTAATGGCATATTGATACCCCTTTGAAGGCCAGAAGGGTATGCAATGAATTGCTCTGCAATGTGTTGTACACACACACACACACAACCACACAACCAGGTCCTCAAGGAAATCAAACCATGACAAACTGCAAAAAGGGAAAGGGATGGGACAATAGCTGTTGGACCAGGGAAACCATACCTCACTATATTAGTTGAGGACTACCAGTAACACTTTGCCATATATTCTAATATAAAACAGCAATATCTTACAGTCAATTTCAAAGTATTTAATAGAGGATTTGTGCAATGTTATATACCAACACACTTCATTAAGGGCTTTATGCAGGAAGCAGATCTCATGCAGTTCTGGAGCAAATCTACAGCTGTATAGGGACAATAAAATCCACAAAATAGAGTTAAATGGAGTTTTAACCCCTTGAATGCTACAGGTCTCTCAAAGCATTGCTGCTGTATGTCTTCCAAAATTGTACCCCATGCTTTCTGTGTAAGGCTGTTAGGAAAGCTTTTATTTGTAACCATGTCATGCAGTTAGCTCGGGACTTGTCAAATCTCTGGTGCCCAGAACGTTGGCCTGTATGTACGAAAGCAGTTTCCCCACACTGCAGAGCAAGTTTTATATACACAATCACTTCCATTAGCAGGGGAGCAATTCTATATATTGGATAGGCGATCAATACCAGGCAGCATCAGAAGGGGTCTGATATGGGGAGGGTTAGAATTTAATTTCGGTTATTCCACCTCCCGCATGGCAGTCTGGTTCCACTGGTATCAAAAAGCTCCATACAGACTGAACTCACACACCTATAGGAACAAGTCTGGGGGGGGGGTCAGAAGGTGTTCATGGGGATCTGTGGCTAACCAGTGGGCAAGGGAACAAGGCTAGGGGTAGCTGGTAGCCACAAATCCCTATGAACACTGTCTGACCACCTGCCTAGTTCCCTTAACCACTGGTAGATACCCATGTTAGCTTGCTTAAAGGGATAGTAATACTTGAAAATAAGTTTATTTTATATTGTAGCCCTTAAAAAAACTTGAAAAATGATACAAGTCTTATCTCCCAAACCTTTATGGTTTGGGAGATATCCAGAAGTAAAATTTCCCCTGGAGTGACATCATTGCTCCACCCTTCAGATTTGGAATCCGGTCCCGGGACCGGCTGTGCCTCTCCAGAAGTGCCGAGATCACCATCTTTAAAAAGAATTTCTTAATTGGAATGGTCTACAAAGAGTGCTTTCAAGCCAGGCACACTTTGTACATAGTTCCAATTAAGTAGTTCTTTTCAAAGATTGTGATCTCGGCACTGCTAAAGAGCTGCTGGTTGCTCTGTGGACCAAATTCCAAATTTGTCCACTAGATGGCAGACTTGGCTGAAACAGCCAGGAAAACAGCATTTTACTATATTTCACATGTGAATATCTTCCAAACCATAAAGGTTTGGGAGATAAGACTTATATCATTTTTCATGTTTTTTTAAGGGCTACAATATAAAATAAAGTTATTTTCAAGTATTACTATCCCTTTAATAAGTGCACCTAGTACCTTTTTATTTTGACTTTCCTTATCCTGCAAGTACATATATGCAAACTGTCAACTTGATTTTTTTCCCCCCCATCTTCATTTTAACTTATGCTCCTGACAGTAAGCACCCTGGAACTCCGTTGCCAGTTGCAGCAGGAGTTCTAACGCACCTCCAACAAGGTTTGATGTTTTTTTTTCTTAAAGTGTTAGTAATGTCCACAAAAAAGATTTTTTTTTTTTGCATTTAGAAGAGCTTAAAAAGCTGAGCTAAATGCAAAAAAAACCTCATCTCTCAAACCGCTATGGTTTAAGAGATACAGGCATTTAAAGTATGATCTCTCCTACTGACAGCTGTAAAGCTGTCAGCAGGAGATCCATGTCGGCCGACACGGAGGCGCTTCAGCAGAGCCGCGATCTCGTTATTTACCACGAATCCAGTCATTGGAATGGTCTAAAACGTGTGCCTGGTTTTCAAGCTCTGCTCAAGTGCCTCCGTGTCGGCCGACACAGATCTCCTGCTGACAGCTTTACAGCTGTCAGTAGGAGAGATCAAACTTCAAACGCCCGTATCTCTTAAACCATAGCGGTTTGAGATACGTTTTTTGCATTTAGCTCAGCTTTTTAAGCTCTTCTATATGCAAAAAAACTTTTTTGTGGACATTACTAACACTTTAACGCCCTATAATGAAGGACAGACTTTCCACACTATGTGCATGTTAGTCCAGTGGTGACGATCCCAAACTAATGAGTATTGCAGTATGTAAGAGTACCTTTTTTATTGGACCAACATTTAATTTTAGGAACAAGCTTGAGAGATGTTCCCCTTTTCAAGTCAGAGGCATAATTCTGAAGTCATGCTTCTAACTTGTCCCTAAAATTGAATGTTACGCCAACAGATATCATACAGGATCCACTCCCATGACAACGTACAATTTAGTGTTAAAATCTCTCTCAGATGGCCATTATCTGATGTAATACAACGTGCCTCACCATTCCCAGAAGCTCAAAAGGGGGCACACACAGCCCAAAAGACTCTCCTCACTTTGTAGCAAGAGATAGGGAAGCCGTCACAAAGTGCACAAGAGAAGCAATTCTGGAGCAAACCAACTATACCACAGAATGGCAAAAATCCCAAAATTCATATTAAAATGGGGCTTTCCACTCCTTGAATGCTAGAGAGCTTGCCAATGCATTCATGCGTAATGCAGTAGATACATCAGAGATTCCTGGGTTCAAAAGGTGAATTGGTTTTGTCTATACCCCCCCCTTACTGTCATAACCCCCCATTAGTTTCAGCCAGCATTGCTGTGTATGCTTTGCACACCCCTGTGGTCCTTAAAAGGGTTAACTCAATGCATTCCATACCCCTCCGGAACTCAAAGGGTTAAACTCACTGACTCAATTGCTCAACATGCAAGCCTTCATGAAAGAGTAGCAAAAGCATTGCCAGGTTCTCTCTCGTGTTGACACAGAAATTTGCTTTAACCCTTTGAATGTCACAGAGGGGTAATCTAACACTGCTGTGCAATGTGCTGAATATCCCTCTTTCACTGAAAGGGTTAAAAAATAGTAATGCTTAATATGGGAAAATGTATACTTCCATACGATGCTGTAGCAAAAGAGCCACCGTATACGTATGGGCTATAGACATACTGCAATAACGTAAATAAAAGCCCTCTAAGAAGCATTTCATTTTACTCCACACGACAAACTCTTCAATATATATTTTTCGATATAAAGTGTTATTCTCCTTTTAAAGAAAACACTGAGAATGCTCAGTCTTTTCCAGCATAGTCTTGTGGAAAGAGAACACGCGTTTCACATACATTTTTGGACTCGCATGAGGAAATATTTTTGGGGACTTTTCTTTATTTGACATTACAGAGGCATGAAGTTGAAGTGACAATACCTCTTCAACTACGCATAAATAAATGACTAGTGATGTTTATTCTTGTCCACTGAAATCCATTTTACAACTGTGCATCAATACACAAACTCTTTGGCAAGCTATGTTGGCCCGTGTAGTCATCTGAAAAGCCTTATACGAACTAATGCACTATTTTGTGAGTTGGGAGGGGGAGAGATTTGATTCTTTGAAAATTGTGTGAGCTACACCTTAGTCATAGCCTATTACTTCATGCAGCGATGGCAAAACCACAACCAAATGACCAAAATATAAACACATATGCTATGATATACTCTGTTGGTAGTCTGCTTATATGGACTCCATACATACAGGCTTATGTAGTAAAGTCAATTCCCATTTAAGTTAATCCACTAGTTGAGCAGAAGTCTATGTCTTTCAAGGGAAAATAAAAGGGAGTTTCTCTCCCCTCTTATGGCACCGACACTTCCTGTGTTTGGCAGATTGATGCCCATTGGTCAGAGAACCTTTTACCCCTGAAGTATTCCCATGCATTTCTGTCAAGGACAATTAGCATTGCAACAATGTATACAAAGATGATTTTGTAGTGTTTTAAACAAGGAAATCTAGTCTGAGTTCTCTTATACAAACCAAAAGACTGTTTTCAAACAAAATGTCCATCCCACACTGCAGAAATGATAAACATTAACAACTGCCATTATTGAATTTAAAAGCTATGTTAAAGCTGAAAATGGATTAGAGCTAATGGGTTCATGTTTTTTCTTATACACTTATAGCACTCCTAAATACAGGCGGCACCCTGCTGACTTGGAGATGTGAACCACATTTACCAAATTCCAGACAGAAAGGGGGGGGGGGGGGTGTCTTAAATCTGAGTGCAAGAGGGGTGCCCAGTGAATTATTTAGCAATATACTGGACCCTCAGGCATTTAAAAGGCTAAAGTTATATTTTATATATTAAATATGCACACACTCACATGTATTTAATATATGCACACCAAAACAAATCTCAACACTAGTTGGCATCATTGGCTAAAAAGTTTACTTTTCAGTAATAAATCTCACATCAGTCTTGTTTTACTCACAAGAAAATGCATTTTTCAGTTTGCTTCTTCAAAAGTTCCCTTAGTGGGTTGACAGACAAAATGAACATTGAAAAATCTGTACGTTGTTTCACATATATGATCAAGACCGAATTAAAGGGATAGTAATATTTCACAATAAAAGCAGATGCAATTAATCTTGATAGTATTGAGCCATAGACAGTGTTATTTCAGTACTGTTCGAGTTGTAGTTCAAGAGTAAAGTATCCCCCTCCCACCCTTTTACTGATGTAACACTGCTCACCTCAGAACAGAAAGGTGTCCAGATGGATTGCAGAGAGGGACAATCTTCAATTAGTATAAGAAAAAAAAACCTGTCAAGGGTGGCAGGGTTTTCATTGTTCGCACAATAAGAACATTGTCCCTTGCTGTGAGCTGTCTGGTCTTAAAGGGACAGTAATGTCCCATAAAAAATGTTTAAAGATTTGTAGAGGGTTATATAAAAAACACCTCAATGCCACAAATCCCATCTGTCAAACCGCTATGGCAGTGCTTTCCAAACTGTGTGTTGTGACATGTTAGTGTGTCGGCTGCAGTGTGTAGGTGTGTCACAGGCAAAGGTGCAGTTTACACAACGCAATATTGTCATTCAACCCAAGCACATGCTACACTGAGGGGGGGGGGGGGGGAGATAAAACACTACTAATGGTCGCATTTACACAGCTAGAGATTGCCTCTGTGTGCTGCATACAGCTGGAGCGCCACAAAAGATTTGTAACAGCTGAAGTGCCTCCGTGTGCTGCATACATAATATGTATGCAGCACACAGAGGCACTCCAGCTGTTATAAATCTTTTGGCGCTTCAGCTGTTAAAATCTTTTGAGATGCCACTTCCTCTATACCTCTGCCCTCTCTTTGGGCTGCCAGGCTGGAGTGTCCCTGTGCGCCGAGGCTGCCTGTCACATGGCTGCTGCTTCTCCTTGGGGTGCTGATGAGACGGAAAGATGGGCAGTACTTTTAAATCAGTTATGCGCTATTCAATAATGCGACATGAGAATCTTGCACTTATATAGAGCACAACAGTCTCATGTCGCCCTTTTAAAAACCACACAACATGCTTAATGCCTTCCGCAGTATGAATGAAAGGTTTTCATGAGATATGTTGTGTCCCCATACATCTTGTTATTACAATTTATGTATGTGTCCATATCTCTTATAAGGGATTATTAGTTTAACCTCCGGTTTTCTAGCAAAACCGAATTACTGTGTCACGAAAAAGTGTGTCACCAGCTTGAAAAGTTTGGAAAGCTCTGAGCTATGGTTTGAGAGATATAGGCATTGAAAGCTCCCCCCTCCTTGACAGCAGGAGATCCCAGTCCGGGGAGCAGCCAGCAGCTCATCAGCAGAGCCGAAATAGAGGTATTGCAAAAGAACTACTTCATTGGAAAGGTCTACAAAGTGTGACTTGTTTGCAAGCACACTTTGTAGACCGTTCTCATGAAGCAATTCTTTTCCAATAACGAGATTTCAGCTCTGCTGAAGAGCTTCCTTATGGAACGGATCTTGTTCTGTCAGCTTTACAGCTGACATCAGGAGGAGGGAAGGGAAGGGGGAACATTGATTGTGAACATCTCTCAAACCATAGAGGTTTGAGAGATGGGATTTGTGGCATTAAGTTTTTTTTTTGTTTTTTTTTACCCTCTACAAATCTGTAAACTTTTTTAATGGGACATTACCGTCCCTTTAAGACCAGATTCCACATCTGAGGGGAGGTGGCTTACTCTAGGTAAAAGGGGCGGGAGGGGGATACTTTATCATTTAATGACTCTTAATCTACAACTCTCACAGTATTGAAATAACACTCTCTATGGCCCAAATACTAAAAAGATTAATTGGAGCTGCAGTTTTTGTGAAACACTACTATTCCTTTAACATTTAACAAAAAAAAAAAAAAAAATATGGAAGTGAGGGGCCACACTTAGGTTTAAAAATGATGTGGTGGGGCACAGTACTGCAGCATCACGTAGTCCTTCTGTCATCACCAAGGCAGAACACAGCACATTACGATTGTTCGAGCTTCTAAAGCAGTGATTTTCTATCTTTCCATGCTCAGGATACCCCCATCCACGCACTCTAGTCTTCAGCACACCTATAGCATTTTGTGTGTCATTTGTCAAAGCACTTATACAATTATTCATAGATTTCACAATCCAGATAACAAAAACCAAGCATTGCGCATAACATTTTCCATATATAAACATTTGAAACTCAGCATTCAATTTGGTCAGTCTTCACAGACAACATGGGGCACTCTAAGTGGATGTCTGCGGTACACCAGTTCCACAGCAGCACATTTGGTATTCACGGTTCAATAGTTTAAAGGGATAGTAATACTTAACCCTTTCAGTGCCAGAGGGGTACGCTACACATTGATTTGCAATGTGTTGCGTAGCCCTCTGGAACTGAAAGGGATAACATGTAAAAAAATAAATAAATAAAATTATATATATATATATATATATATATATATATATTTTTTTTTTTTTTTTTATTGTTGTTGTAGGGTTTATCCCAATGAGTAAAACAAGGGTTTCGCCACTGCTGAGAGATATTATTTTATTAAAAAAGTATGACAGCTTAAACTTGTTTTTAGGTGCAATATCACAGTGGCCTGAAAATTTTCAGTGGCGCTGTTGCTACACCATCCTAGTGATAAGCTCTGATCTGTAGACCATAAATCTCCATAGGTTGGTGAAGTTACAGCACCACTGTAAATTCAGGCCACCCTACAACATATATTTGTTTACATTGTAAGTATTACTATCCCTTTAAGAAAAAAAAAAACAAAAAAAAAAAAAACACCCTGTTATATCTGGCTTTCGACATACTTTTATATAGTTTTGATGTTATAAGCAATTTGGCCCAAACTTTTAGAGCCAACGTCCTGTTGCTGATCCCTACAAAACCTGCAAGATTTGTATAAATCTTTAGTATTTTGAGAATGTGAAAAAATAGTAGTCCCATATTAAGTTGTATGCGGTGTTTCTTTAATCAGACCTGCAGCAAAAATTTCTGAATTGACCTCACATTTCACACACAGCTCATGATGCAGCATACAGCTTCATTTAAAGTTAAATGACAACACATAAAACTGGAATTGTACACCCCTAAAATATACCGTATTTCATGCTAGAATCTATAAAAATACTAAGTCTTCTGAGACATAAAATATAATTTTACATATGCTGAGGGAGCACAGTCTTGCCTTTTCCAGGGTTCTCATTGATTGTCCAGGATTATCTGTGAATGGGCTAAATTAAGAAAACTGCCTTTCTGAATATAGTAGCAGGAGAAACAAAATCATTAAAGCGGAACTACCAAGTCAGAAAATGTTTAACGTAACCAAGTCCTTTTCTGGCAACTAGCTGCTTAGTAGCGCTAGTCGCCAGAATTACCTGATTCAATAGATTTATGCTTTATTACCCAGCTGTCAGTAGCACGGAGAGCAGACATCTTGCCAGAATGACGTCCGTGCGCATGCGCTGTCAGTCCCAGCTGGAGTCAAATGGCTCCTAGCAACCCCTTCTGGACCTGGCTGGGACTGGCAGAACAGGCTCGCAGACGTCATTCTGGCAAGGTGTCCGCACTCCTGACAGCTGGGGAATAAAGAATATATCTATTAAATCAGGTAATCATTTTGGAGACTGGTGCTACTAAGCAGCTAGTCACCAGAAGGGGACTTAGTTAAGCTAAACATTTTGTGACATGGTAGTTCCGCTTTAAATAAATGTTCTCTGAACAGGACAATTTACAAAACCAAGTTTAGGAATACATTTAAGGGATTTAATAAATATTTTTGCATGCATTATCTTTTTGCAGCCTCAGTAGAAAAACGCACTCCCTGGGGCTTCTGGGAGGGAGGTGGGAAGTCCTGAGGTGGCGTGCCTCACATACAAGGTGCCGCACATTGCGGAAGTGCCTGTTTACAAGACTTCATATCTCCATTGTCGGGCAACTAAAACTAAAACAGCAACAGCTCTAACATTACTTTTTCGCCATAAAACCCTTGCACAAATTATTTTTTTAAGTGAATGTTCCCCTTTAAGCTCTATCAACCAAATTCATTTCAGGTGTTACTCTTCCTTTAACACAAAAGTTTCTGGTTTGAATAGAATGTTATAAATTGAAAGTTGCGTAATTCAGTTGCATACACAGCTCGAGCACTACATTATTGGGGGGGGGGAGGGATGAATTAAAGCATGCTAAAGAAGTGATAAAGTGGAGATGACTTCTCCAGTAATATCACTTATCCAAGTCCAACTTTGGAGATCTAGACTGTATAGAATAACATAGGAACTGGAGAACTGATATCATTGGAGAAGTCATCTCCGCTTTATCACCTCTTTCTTTGTCTTCTAGAGGGACAAAGACATAGAAACACACACTTTCAGATGAAGACAGATTGTCCAACAGGCAGAAGGAGAGAGGCTGATGTAGTAAGAATGAAAGCAACAAGGCAAGGGAGAACGTACAGGGAGAAAGAAGAAAGTGGGCAAGAGAGGAGAGAAACATGGAGGAGAAGGGAGCAGAAATATTGGAGACATGAAAGGAGACACAATGAAAAGAAGGAAGAACATGGGGAGTAGAGTTCCCCTACTTGCCTGATCCACCAGTGTTGGTCTTTATTTGAAGTGGGATTTCCCATTATACATAGAGGGAAACACAGCTGGAGGAGTTAAGTATGGGGGCTCGATGTCTTATTGTCCTCATATTGATCTCTCCCACCTCTACCCTCCCTCCCCCACCCTGATGCATTACCCTCTGGTATTATAAGGGTTAAACTTGATCATACTGATCAATGCAAAACACATTAAACCTTTGTCAGGGGTCAACCACTTCATTGATGTAGAGCTCCCTAGGACAACCCCCCTCCGGAGGCAGCTGTCACATCAGAGCAGACTGAGGTATGCTTGAATTGCAGCCTGCTTCCTCCACTGCAGTGCCTTCATTGCAGAAACTTTCAACTAATTGTAGATTCATGCCACGTGAGGATCTTGAGCTTCTAAAAGGGAAGAACCTTATTTTAAATAAGCAGAGTTTGCATAAAAAGGATGGAAGTGCAGTGTCCATCTTCACAGGGAACGAGTGTAAGTTTAATGGAAGAGGTCCTTCAAGGGAGGTCCCACAGTGGAGAAAGAAGGCAGCAATTCAAGCATGCCACCTGCTGCTCTGACTAGGCAGCTGTGTCTGGAGGGGGATTGTACTCACTAGAGTGCTACCTCCATGAAGAAGTATTCCATATGCTACATGGGTGGAAAGGGATGCCTGGGTAGCAGGGTGAGAACATTATATGTATGCACAGATATTCGCAGGTTGTGTGCCTGACTAGCATGTTGGACATATTTTGTTTTTGGGTGAACACTGAAGGAGGACATAGTGAGGGCTGGCAAATACCTTGCAGAGACTCTGCCACGTGGCCTTCAGCCCCCTTGGGAAATCACCCTGCCCACCACCCATCTCCTAGATCAGCAGTAAGGAGGAGAAACTAATCTCCTCAGGTTGTGGCTGGCACAGACGGACAATTCTGGTCACGTGTCAGATTTCTTTTATTAACATATATTCTCAAATGCTTATATATGTGAATCTAGAACTCAGTATATTCTACTAAAAGCATTTAATGCTGAAACACTTCTGTAAACAAGCATGTTAATGCATTTACCAATTGTTTTTCTTAAACACTTCTGGAGATATACAAACATGCTTCTCTGTAGCATGTGTGCCAATGTTGTCCAGTAGAGTTTCACATGAATTGTACATCAGTGATCACAGAATAGCCCAGATAACCCATCACCAAGGAAGTAAAAGTTTTAAACCAATAGTGACCAAGGCCCAGAAGATCCATGGTGGACTTTACAGATTGTATAAGGTAATGAGAAGTTGCTACCTGGAGGGTGGAAGTCACCCCTATACAAACATGGAAGGGAGAAAGATGCTGTCTGAGCTTTGTTTCATGCTCCACTGTGCAATTATAGTCTTGGTCTGGATGTGTGTACTTTTTTTATTGAAATGTAATACTAATAAAAGTATAGTCTTCCTTTTATACATGGCTCTGCAGAAAGGAAGACAAAAGGAGTTTAATATTTCGCATTGAATACTTATTCACTATATATGAAATTCTTTGCGCCTTTTACACAAAAGACAAGTGGTACAGTTCAAGGGTAAATAAATAGCATGATATAGCACAAATGATCATCATATTTATTAGACTGGGCTTTGAACCCCTTGAATGCTAGAGAGATGTTTCCAACACATTGATGAATTGTTGACCCCTAGTGTTCAAGAGGGTAAAAGTCCAATTTAAGTCAAGTTAAGTTACTTGTCCCCTATAGTGTGCGCAACTGGTTTGCTCCAGAATTAGTCTACTAATTTATGAATATAGTCCTTACAAGAGTATTGGGGGAATGAAATACGCAAACTCTTACAGATGAGCATCAGAAAATGTTACCAACACACTTATTCTTCAGAAACACCAAGTTCACCACGAAGAGAAATGCCAAGGTACATTTTTGTTCTGCTCATGAAAATGATACAGCATACAGACTGGAACTACACACACCTCTAACTAGCATTTTACTAACAAATCAAGGCCCAGAATGACCAAAATACACTGCAAAGGTGAATTACTTTTGCCAAAGGTTTTTCTCACATCTCTTTCATCAAAGAGCTTGCACTTTATTCATATGCATATCATTTGGACAGTAAGGTCATTCATACCGTGTGTATTTGCTAAAGTGGTAATTCTTCAAATATGAAGAGAGAATAAATAAAAGTAGGGGGTAAAAACTTAAATTCCTGTTCTACAAAAATAAGTCTTATTTGTTTTTTGTTTTTTTTTTTTTGCACGTGTCAATTTGTTTTTGACAAAATCAAACCTTATCATTAAATTGTGGAAGTTCCACTTTAAATTAGTATATCCTACTTTCAGCCACTAGATGGTGCCATCAAGCCCTGTTAAAGAAAATTAAAAAAAAAAAAAAAAAAATTTTTTGCAGTAGGAACAAATGGGTTTTAATTTGTTTAAAGGGATAGTAACACTTCGTTTTAACTTTATTTTATTTTGTAGGCATTAAAAAAACATGAAGAATGATATAAGTCTTATCTCTCAAACCTTTATGGTTTATGAGATATTCACAAGCAAAGTTCCCCTCCCCGCCCCTTTTACCTAGTGTAAGCCATCTCTTCTCAGATGTGAGTCTGGTTGTATGACAGTACAGATAACAGAAGGGGACAATTTTCTTTGTATGAAAACAATGAAAGCCCTTCCCCCCTTGACACGTTTTTCAGCTTTTTCTCTTATCTTAATAGAAGATTGTCCCTCTCTGCAGTCTACCTGGGCATCTCCCTTCTGATCTGGTTGAACAGGGAAGGGATACTTTGCTTGTGAATATCTCTTAAACCATAAAGGTTTCAGAGATAAGACTTATATCATTCTTCATGTTTTTTTAATGCCTACAAAATAAAATAAAGTTAAAATGAAGTATTACTATCCCTTTAAAGGGATAATACTAAACATTTACTAATCCCCATATTGCAGGTATTAAAAAAAAAAAAAAAAAAAATTCCCCCAGTGCAATCTCTCAAACCTTTTATGGTTTGAGAGATAATATAGTTTGCAAAGTTCCCCCCTCCGTCCCCTTTCCCTGATGTCAGCGTTGTAGCTGATTGCAGGGAAATCCTGTCGTACGACCATCAGGCGGTGCTGCAGCAGAGCCGAGATCACGTTAATAAAAGAAATCCTTCACCGAAACAGTTTTCTACGTGTGACTGGTTTGCAAGCACGAGTAGAAGCCCGTTTCAGTGAAGGATTTTTTTTTTTTTTTATTAATGCGATCTCAGCTCTGCTGCAGAGCCTCCTGATGGTCATACGACAGGATTTCCCTGCAATCAGCTAGAACGCTGACATCAGGGAAAGGGGACGGAGGGGGGAACTTTGCGAGCTATTATCTCTCAAACCATAAAGGTTTGAGAGATTGCACTGGGGGCAATTTATTTTATTAATCCACATATTGTAGGCATTGAAAAAAGTATTACTATCCCTTTTAGTTTGTTAATGTGTTGGGAACTTACAGGTTTAGGTCTAGATCAGTACTGTCCAGGTGAGTCATGAATAAGCCACTGATTAACTTGTGCACAATCAGGGTGGCCCTTGAGGACTGAAGTCAGACAGCCCTGTTCTAGAATATACTGCAGCTGAGGTGTTCACTGGTTTTACCCAACAGATTCCTACTGAAGTCTATAGGCACATTTGCTGACAAAGTTAACAGCGGCAATGGAATTCAAGCCTTCATTCATTAGATGGAGTGTTTCATACAGCAAACCAGATAACTGCATTGCACCATGATTACCTGCTTCTATCCATTTTCAGTTCAGTCTGCCCTTCGTTCACACTCCCTCAGGCTTTCAGAGCCTGAATGTAAGGGCAAGTGGGAAGATGTCAGCGCCATACAAGGTAATACAATTCATAAGACTTATGTTTTCAAAATCAAACTCTACTCATGGAACCAATGGCCTGTTATATGCCAATACAGCCAATGGCTAAGGTGCGTAACATTGTGTCCTCCAATCTTGGAATTACAAGAAACCAAAATATGCCATTATAATGTGAAATCAATGTTTCGGTGCTCACCATCAACTGCCCCACAGAAAATAAATGGAAAAGGAGGGGAGAAAAAACAAACAAAACAAACAAACAAAAAAAAAAAAAAAAAAAACTTTTAAATGGGTCTTTAAACCTGAAGATGGAAAATCCTGAGCCTGTTAATGCCAGCTCCTAAATGTTGAGTATTTTATACATATTTGCATACATTCATCCTTTCACAGACTCCTGAAACACCTAGTTTGTTCCTAAATGTCATCTGGCTCCATAACTCTTTATATTTTATCCACCCCTTAATGCTCTGAGTGCCAGATAGGAGCCAAACACATTGCACAGCAATGCATGAGGGATGTCTTTGGCACTCAAATGGTTAAAACTGCAACACATGAAATAATCTTTGTATTGAAGGGATTTAAATCAAAGTGAATTATGGGAATTGTATGGTGCAGTTTGTTTGCCAGAGAACTACACCTCTTAGCTTACTGAATAGGGCCCACTGTAACTCAAGAGTTATTTGTCCACAACAAAACACCAACCATTTGCCCCTCAAATTCATATAGCTTTGTTGTCACATGCTACTAATGCGAGTAAATGGGAAGATCCGATAAGGATATGATGCATCATTGGATTGCTTGCTCTCTTTAATGAAGGTGGAAAAAAAATGTCATGTCATGTATCTGTCCATAAGACACAGTGAGCGCTTAATACTTAATGTCTCTGCAATAGCAGAACACTGATGAGTGAGAGATATGGGAGAGAGGGACTAAGCTTTAGTCTGCACAGGAGGCATTAAACTACCCACAGAAACAGATGACTGATCTGCTAGGCAGGCTGTCATGCTGACCATTCTGCCAATGATTAGGAGAACCAGCTATCATCAGAGAAGGGAGGCCAGTTATCAAACTAAAGTGCTCTGAAAACAGTGAATGTAAAGAGTATGACTGACAGTCATACTAATAAGTTACAAGGCATTACATTAAAAGAAACAGAAAACCATTAAAACATCTACCTAACAAGTTCACCAATAAATATTCAGTAAGGAAATATTTTATGAAATAACGGTCCATTTGATAAATATCCCCTCATTCATTTCCCCCTGCAGAGGTGTTATGGACACCTCAGTAATGTTGCCAACTTCAATGCAAAGGACATTTACGACTAGTGTCTCAGATGGATTGCAGTAGTCAGATCCAGACTGCAGGGCCCACAATCTGCCTCCTGAAATAATATATTAAAAAAAAAAAAAAAAAAAAAAAAAAAAGGGTGGGGCAGGGAAGCAGAGATAACAGGACACTTCTTGTCGAGTAAAATAAAAGTACTCACAGTGCTGGGAGATGATTTAGTGAGAAATTATTACAGCTTAAGCCAGATTTAAAAAAAAAAAAAAAAAAAAAAAAAAAAAAAAAAAAAAAAATTTTCAATCAACACAAATCTAGACTGTCCTTTGACAGCAACAGCTCCACCTGCTGGTAAGGCTTTACTCACTTTCTAACAAAGGTTTGAGCTGTAATTATTGAAGGAGCCATAGAGCCAGCAGTTGAAGTGCCTAGTGCCCCCCACGAGGAAGAACAGTACAATCACGGTGCATATGTATTGCATCGCTAAAAGTTAAATTATTGCAATAATAAGTTATTAGTGACCGTGAGATGTACATATGTATCACTCAAAGAAATGTTAATAGTCACATTTGTAAATATAATTACATAAGAGATTGTGAAATATACATGTATTAAAAAGTGTCACTAAAGTGTCACTATTCAGAAGAACAGACCTCAAACCTGTCCTCAGTGCCCCACCCCCTCAAACAGTGCAGGTTTTCTGTATTTCTTCACAGGACCACGGGTGAACTCAGTGAGATCTGTCCATGTTAACCCTGTTAACCATTAAAGGTTTGAGAGATGGGACTTGCTCAAGATACTGTGTTTTGTTTTGTTTGTATTTTTAATCTACAATATAGCAGCAACTTATACGCAGACATTACTATATCTTTAAAAGGTAAGTACTACGGGGTATTCAATTCAGGGCTCCCCAAATGGCATGCAGCTGAGCGGGGGAGCCCTGAATTCCATGACATGCCAGGTCTTCACTAGTCCTTACGGCAAGTTTACTTATAACAGTCATGGGTCCTTAAGGGGTTAAAGGCATTTCACGCGTTTTTGAGGATATCCTGAAAATATGGACTGCTGGGGAGACCCAAGGACAGGTTTGGGTGCCCCTGCGGGAAAACTATTGTGACCATGATTGCCTTGGCTCTCACTTTTGGTGCCAAATCTTTTTCTGGGTTCTATATTCTGTTAATATTTCTTGCACCATTTGATGCAAAATGTCTCAATGGGTCATTATTGCATTTTCTAAGTGATCAATTTTAATCTGTCACGAGTAAAACATTTTATATCTGTCACCATTTTCTTTCATAATTAGTTGCACACCAGTCACAATTGCATTTTAACTTTTTGAATTAGTGGCATGTTTATACATAAGTCCCCTATGTTTTTTTCTTCCATAAAACAAAGTTACTGTCACTAAGTGTGAAAGAAACTGTCCTAAAAAAAATTGACCCATCGTAAATACTGACAGAACGGTATGTGTCTCCCAGTGCATTATTGCTGCTATGCACCCACATTATTAGAAACACTCTTGCTGCTAGCAGAAGCAGGGTAGATGTGAATAATGCACACTCATAATGCAGCAGGTTCAAAATAAAACATGCATTAGAGAAGATGTGGACAACCTGAAGACCTCCAGATGTTTAGGAATACAATTGCCATAATTTCAAGCTGGCCATTAACTGGCTAGGAATGATTGGAGTTTTATCTTACAGCTACTGGATAGTATCAGGTTACCCAAGATATTATTCAAGCAAGTAAGATATGAGGTGGAAGAGAAGGGAGGTGAAACACGCAACAGTACAGGACTACACAATGTACAGTACCTTCTTGTGATGAGATGATGAGAGGCATGTAGTCAGGGATGTATTCTTTCCTGTCCTCTGCATCTTTGCTCCCAGGTGGAGGGAACTGCAACACATTATTTTTGCTGACAGGAAAAGATGGGATCTGATGTGGGAAGGTGACCGGCTCTATATTGTGTATATAATCCTCCAGTTCATGGAGGTTCACTCCCATCAACTTGAAAGCTTGCCCAACGTCGTCCAAAACTGGATCTGTCCGTCCATCTGGAACACAGAAACCCATTTGATGAGTCGTCACATTGTAGGTGTAAAATGTTTGTTTAAAACTCATTTCATGGGGAACAAACTTTACCAAAATAATGGCGAGATGCAAGAAATGTTCACATCTGATAAAGGCATTTTTGTGCACAGATAGATTTTGCACATGTTCTAATCTAGGAAGTTGAATATCAAACACTACTTAAATTGAGAATAACTTTTTTTTTTTACGACAACACTACACAGACATAAATTCATTCGCAATACCACTTCCTGCATTAGGGGCATTCGCTATTCCACTCACACAGATTAGTTAATCCTGGCCACGCCCCCACAAAAAAATGCACAGCTGTTTGCTAACCTTTATTTTTTCATGAGCAACCAACAAAATCATGCTCAAACCTAAATCCCTAGTGGTTTTTGTCTTGATATGATTGATTTTGTATTTTATATGGACATATTCATATACATTAACTGGAGATCTCCATAGTATATTGTCTGTTTTATTTGTAATAAAGTACAATATATATATATATATATATATATATATATATATATATATATATATATATATATATATATATAATATAAAAGAAGACTTTGTGCCGGCCAAAACACACCCAGGGGAGGCATAAAGCAGGAGTTACTACTCCAATTGGGTGATTCAGTCATGCAGGGAGTTGGCCCGCCCCCACTATGCAGCCCACCCACCACTATCAAAGTCAGAAAAAAATAAAATGGCCGCCACTTGCTCCTACACCACAGACAAACACACATGCCCCACTCATACAGCACCAAACTCACACACATGCCCCACTCACATAGCACCAAACACACACACATGCCCCACTCACACACACACAGACCACACACACATGTCCCACTCACACAGCACCAAACACACATGCCCCCACTCACACACACAGCACCACATACACACACAAAGCCAGAAATAAATATGGCTGACACACACACACAGTCACTCACCCTGACTCCCAGTGGCCTCAGCAGGACCTGTAGTGCAGCACCAGGGCAACAAAATGGCACTCAAAGGGTTAAGGTAGGCCCTCTGCTGAATTATTTCTTCACTGTCATCATTTGCCATGCAAGACACAGGACAGACAACCATCAGGTACACACTTAACCCACTGACTGCCACAGGGTTGGGTATCAAGTTTAACCCCTCAGGTAGTGTGTACAAACCCCTCACACTGTAAACTTGCATTTCCCTCCCACTTCTCCTCCTTCCCCAGCCTATTACTAACACTTTTCCACGTTTCTCTTAAGCCCCGCCCCCTACTCGTGATTAAGCCCCACCCACTTTTAACCTGGATTGCCCCATTTGTCTCTCCACATCAGCACCACATCAGTCCCCTCTAGGGACTCCACAAATCAATGTTCCCAGGTATGAATACACTTCCCACTGCTATTTAACTCTCACATGCCTCTCTATAGCTTAACCCTTTGAGTGCCAGAGGGGTGCACAACTCATGCACGCGTGTGTGTGTGTGTGTGTGTGTGTGTGTGTGTGTGTGTGTGTGTGTGTGTGTGTGTGTGTGTGTGTGTGTGTGTGTGTGTGTGTGTGTGTGTGTGTGTGTGTGTGTGTGTGTGTGTGTGTGTGTGTGTGTGTGTGTGTGTGTGTGTGTGTGTGTGTGTGTGTGTGTGTGTGTGTGTAGACCTCCCAACATTTCACATGGCCAAAGAGGGACACTTTACTTTTAGGTTATATTTTTGGGAGCGTGGCTGGTGGGCAGACCATTAGTAAGAATTTTTACGTTATTTCATGACCTATTACTGGCTATTTATGTAACTTAATAAATGATTTAGTGCAGTGATTCTCAACCAGGGTGCCGTGGCACTTTGGTGTGCCACGGACATCGGCCTGGGGTGCCCCGTGTTTTCTATGAAGACTGACAAAAAATGGACTTTTAAACAAAGATTAATAGAAATTGTAATGCACAATATGTTTAGTTTTCTTATTATGATTGGAAGACCTAACAATAACTGTATATTTATGTATTGTACCCTTCATTATGCCCTTGATAAATTACATTAAATATGTTAGGGGTGCCCCGAATGTTCTAGATTACTTGTTTGGGGTGCCCCGAACAAAAAAAGGTTGAGAACCACTGATTTAGTGCAACACCAAAGTATTTTATTTGCACAGACTAATGTATAAACACATATACTGAAGTTTATTGCTGTAGAGCAAAGTAATACACACCACACAGTCAGGGCTGGTGCTAGGATTTTTGCCACCCTAGGCAAAAACTAATTTTGCCGCCCATTTCTCTCTGCCCCTTGTGTCCCACCCCTTTATACCCCGCCTACTTATACCCCACCTCTTTTCATGATTGTCCTCTCTCTGCCCCCTGGGCCAGTCTGCCCCTGGTCTGGAGATGCCCCCCACCAGCTCCAACTTGCCCCTTATCAGCTGCACTTTGCCCCCCACCAGCTGCACTTTGCCCCCCATCCACTCCAACTTGCCCCCCATCCGCTCCAACTTGCCCCCACCAGCTCCACTATGCCCCCTCAGCTCCACTATGCCCCCTCAGCTCCAACTTGCCCCCCAGAGCAGCTCCACTTTGCCCCCCAGAGCAGCTCCACTTTGACCTCCATCCGCTCCAACTTACCCCTATCAGCTCCACTATGCCCCCTCAGCTCCAACTTTCCCCTATCATGTCTACTTTGCCCCCCATCCTCTCCAACTTGCCCCCAACAGCTCCACTATGCCCCCTCAGCTCCAACTTGCCCCCCATCACATACCTGTAGCTCCCGCGCAGTCTTCTCTTCAGTAATGCAGAGCGCGGCGGGAGATCATGACTCCCAGCGCGCTCTGCATTACTAAAGATCCGACCCAGTGAGGGAGCGCAGTAGCGACATAGACCTGACTGTGTTGTGGTTCCCGGCGTGGTGTGTGCAGGAGCAGCTCTTCTCCGCTGCATGCCCGCGCCCCCAGTATGTGTGCGCCCTAGGCCGGCGCCTACCTAGCCTATAGGTGGAGCCGGCAATGCACGCAGTCTGACCTCCTAAAAAGAGGGACAACAGGGTGGGAAAGAGGGACAGAGGGATTTGGCCCTCAAAGAGGGACTGTCCCTCCTAAAGAGGGACACTTGGGATGTATGGTATGTGTCTGCCTGTGTGTTGCATATGTCTGTGTTTATCAGTGTGTCTGCATTTCACACACGTGTGCCCAACGGTCATGACATGATGGGCAACGCCGTCCCACATTGCTAGTACTTTTATATTACTGATAGATTTGCACTCCCCTCATGGTGTTTATCATTTAATAAATTATATATACACACACACACACACACACACACACACACACACGATTGTGCATAAGAGGATTTTACTTACCTGTTAAATCCTTTTTTTTTTCCCCCTTAGTCCACATAACTCACAGGTACCATGGGGAGGTGACCGCTCCTCCTAGTGGGCTGGAACAAATCTATAGACATGCAGGGGTGGAGCCTCCCCCTCCACCATATCAGGCTACCTAGCCAATCACCACCCAGATAGGCTTGTGAAAAGCCTACAAACTAGGACAGAAAGAAGGAAGAGAGGAAAACTCCTGTTAGCAATGAACCCAAAAAGGACTCCCAAGTCCAGCCACAAGAGACCTAGCATGGTCCCTTTCACTGTGTGGGAGACCTGCGAGGTATATGGACTAAGAGAAAAGGATTTAACAGGTAAGACTAAAATCCTCCTTTCTCTGTCATCCAATATAACTCACAGGTACCATGGGTATGTACCAACATTAAAGGTCCCAGGGGTGGAAAGGAGGAGGAAAGGGCCAAGTTCTGGTCCCCATGATACCAGAGTTCCCATGGAGCATCCAGGACATGGAACAGCCCAAACTAACTGTCAACAGACACTGAATAACAACAGCACACAAGAACAAGAGCAAACAGTGAACAGTTAAAGAGCTATATGGCACAGGAATGATAAAGTCCTAGACAGGCAAAACTGCGTCCAGGACTTTTCTGTCTTTGGCTGAAGCCAGCTTTGGCAGGACATTCACACGGCAGTGTTTGGCAAAGGTGTGCACAGAAGACCAAGTGGACAACTTGCACAGCTGGTCAGCAGAGGCCTGATTCTTGTAGGCCCAGGAGGCCCCAACAGACCTGGTGGAATGTGCTGTATTGAAGAAGGGAACAGGTTTCCCTCTGAGCTCATAAAGCCTTGTGGATGGTAGACAATCCAGGATGCAGCCATACCAGCCCTGGGACCCTCAGGGATGACAAAGCATCCGTCTTACGGATGAACTCAGTACGGTGTGCATAGAGCCTAACACAGTGTACCACATCTAACAAGTGGAGATCCCTCTTCTTGTCAGATTTAGGGTCAGGACAAAAAGGAAGGCATACCCTCCTGATTGATGTGGAACACTGAGAACACCTTAGGAAGAAATTCCTGTAAGATACAGAGAACAGCCTTATCCTTGTGAAACACCAGGAAAGGGAGAAATTTACTCACCAATATATCTATTTCTTCTGTGTCCTCCCCATGGCACACAATGGGTTAAACCCCACACTCAAGCTGGTAGGACCAATCATTTTAATCTTTAAAAGCCCGCCTTGAGGTCTCTCCCTCAGTTGTACTTTTGATCAAAGGTGTAGAAAAAGAAAAAAATAGAAGTGAAATAGGATGAGCGTGCCGTGTAAATTTCTACCTACCTTATACAGAGGCAGGCTCTGTAATAATCTAATCACAGATACATAGAAAGAAAAAAAAAAAAAAAAGTTATAGGCAACAGAAAGATACCACCATCATAGTGGGGCTACTGCTTCCAGCACCTTCCTTCCAAATCTTGCATCTACCGATGCAAGAACATCCACTTTATAATGTTTGAATGTAGATATGGAAGCCCATGTGGCTGCCTTATATATATATCTTCTGCTGAAGCTTCAGCCTTTGTATCCCATGATCTTGATAGGGATCTGGCAGAAAGCTGTTATTCTTGCTGGTACCTGAACGTCTGCTTCTTCATATGCCATCTTAATACATTCCCTAATCCACTGGTTATGGAGGATTTGGAAGCGGATTTGCCCTTATATATTCCAAAGAAGTGGATAAATAAGGATACGGATTGTCTAAAGTCTTTGGTTCGGTCTAAGCAATAGTACAGGCATCGTACTAGATCCAGATTATGAAATTCTCATTCTGTTGTGCAGGGCAAAACAACCTCTTGATTGAGATGAAAGTCTGTTACCACCTTGGATCTAAAGGAGGCCAGAGTTCTCAGCACTACCTTGTCCTGATGAAAAATAATGTACAGGGGTTTACAGGCTAGTGCCTGTAGCTCCCCTACGTGCAGAGGTGTCTGTTAAAAATACTGTCTTGATAGTTAGATTCTTTAAGGGAATCCGGATAATTGATCCAATAGTAAATTAAAGTCCCATTGAGTAAAAAAGGTGAAATTTAGGTTAGTTCAGTGTAAACTGATCAACAATCCCAACATATGATATACAAGGAACTATACCATTTACCAGAACCTAGGGTGGAGTGCCATGGAAGGACAGAGGAAAAACAAATATCTGTGAGTAAATTTCACCTTTTCCTCTGTGTCCATATCCATGGCAATACTGGGACTTACCAGAGCAGTATCCCCTAGGGTGGGGACAAAATCCAGCAAGTCATAGGACAGGAGAGGCTGCTTGTAGCACCTTCCTGCCGAAGCTAGCATTCTTGGATGCCTGGAGGTCCAGTCTGTAGTGTCTAAAGAAAGTAGAGACCGAGGACCAAGTGGCCACCTTACAAATTTCCTCAGGAGTAGCCACCGCCTTCAGGGCCCATGAAGTAGCTATGGCCCTGGTGGAGTGTGCCTTAATTCCTGGTGGAGGCTCCTTGTCTGCAGACTGGTATGCTAAAGAAATGCAGTCCCTTATCCAATGGGCTATAGAGGCTTTAGATGCAGCTGAGCCCTTAAATTTTCCACAAAAGTGGATAAATAAGGAGTCTGACTTACAAAAGGATTCTGTTCTTTTGAGGTAAATAGACAGACATCTATGCAGATCCAGGTTAAACAGTCTTATCAGGTTCCTGTAGATCTGATCCAAAGGAGGGAAGCACAATTTCCTGACTTAGATGGAAACCGGAAACCACCTTGGAACGGAAAGAGTTTCGGTCGCAGCACCACCTTATCCTTATGAAAAACAGTGAAGGGAGCTTTACAAAGTAAAGCTGCGAGTTCATCAACTCATCTGGCCGAAGTTACGGCTGTCAAGAACACTGTCTTTAGAGTAAGATGTTTTAGAGAAATATCATAAAGTGGCTCAAAGAAAGGATGTGCACATAATTGTTGTAAGACTAGATTGAGGTCCCACAGGGGGAGGACTTCCCTAATGGTGGGTCTAATTTTGGAAATTGATGCCATATACCTCTTTATCAAATGTTTGTCCGCAAAGGGCATTGCCAAGATAGCTGAAATGTCTGATAAATGCACCCTTAAAGATGCTGGCTTCAGGCCCTTCTGGAAGCCGTCTTGCAGAAACTCCAAAATACTATTCTGTGATAACTGATGTCTATTATATTTGCTCTCTCTACACCATTTGTAGAATACTGACCAGACCCTGTAGTATTACCTTTGTAGTGGAAGGTCTTCATCCTTTTAACATGGTGTTAATTACAGCATCTGACAGACCCTTGTATGTTAAGCGAGCTCCGCTCAGCTTCCAAGCCGCCAGGTTCAAGGCGGCTGGATTTGGGTGCAGAATGGGACCTTGTGGAAGCATCATGGGAGGTCTGACGGATAACCGAGTTAGATCTGCGTACCACAGTTTTCGAGGCCAGTTTGGCTCTATCAAGATGATGCTGGCCTGATCCTGTCAAACTTTCCTGATGACCTCTGCTATCAGAGGAAGTGGAGGGAAGACATAGGCTAGCTGAAAATTCCATTGTATTTGGAATGCATCCTGACCTTGTGCCTGTGGTGTTCTCCAGCAGGACAGGAATTTCCTGCACTTTGTGTTGCTTGGCGAGGCCATGAGGTCTATGACCAGGGTCCCTAGGGCTGATGTTACCTTTTGAAATACAGATTCTTTCAGGGACCATTCTCCCTGATCTATTCTGTACCGACTGAGGAAGTCTGCCTGACAGTTCTGAAGTCCTGACAGGTAGGTTGCTCTGATCGCCAGAAGATGAGTCTCTGCCCAGGAGAAGAACTGAAGAGCCACTTGGTTGAGAGACCTGCTTCTTGTTCCCATCTGGTTTTGAATATAACTGACAGCTGTCGTGTTGTCCGATCTGATGAGTATAGCCTTGTTCTTTAGATAGCTTAGCAGCGACTTCAAGGTCTTCCATACCGCTAACAGCTCCAGAATGTTGATGTGAAGCCTGGTCTCCTCTTCTGACCAGGTTTCCCTATACCGACACCTGATTCCATATGCACCCCCCATCCAGTCTGAGGATTGCACCACCATGTTAGTTCTTTCCTGGTGGAAGGGAACACCGGAATTCTGATACTTGGGTTGAAAGGATGTTTCCTCTGAAATTCCAGATAATTTGCCTGCGTGAGTCTGCCGTGGAACCTGGCCCATGGCACTATCTGATGAGCAGAGGTTAAGTTGCCCAGAATCCGAGTGAATGTTCCTGCTGTGTGAAAACCTTCTCCTGAAGCGCTTGATTCTGTCTAGCCTTTCCTGTGACAGTATGACCAGAGATCTTTTGGTATCTATGTTGACTCCCAGGAAGATCAGGTCCTGGACCGGAACGAGTTGGCTTTTCTTGATGTTGATGAGCCAACCCAGCTTTGATAGAAGTTCCAGGATGCCTCCTGAGTCTGAAATTATGAGAATGTTGTCTAGATACGGAGCTACACAAATTCCCTGAGTTTAGTTCCACCATTGCTATGGCTAGTACCTTTGTAAATACCCTGGGAGCCAATGTTAACCCGAAGGGTAGAACCCTATATTGATAATGACTGCCTCCTATATGAAATCTGAGGTATTTGCGATGAGCTTCCTTTATCGGGATATGATAAGCATCCCTGAGATCTATCCTTGTCAGGTATGCTTTGGGCTGAATTAGTTTCAGTGTGGATATAATTGTTTCCATTTTGAAGTGTCTGATTCTGAAGAATGAGTTCAGCTTCTTCAAATCTAGGATGAGACGCAGATCTCCAGAAGGTTTGAAAACAGCAAAAAGTGTTGAATAAATCCCACTGAACTCTTGCTGATGTGGAACTCTCTCTCTATCACCCCCTGAAGAAGCAAGTTTTGGACAGCCGTCTTCATCCTTGTAACCAGACTTCTGTTTCTGATGAATGACTTCTGAAAGTAATGACCTGTTGGGACAGTCAAACTCCAATGAGTACCCTATCTCTATGATTTCCATAACCCACCTGTCTGGGTGAATTTTTTTCCCATTCATTGATGAAACATCCCAGCCTGCCTCCTACTGGGATGAAAGATAGGGTTTGGAGACCTTCATTGTTGAAATCCCTGTTTGCGCTGGAACTCCTTGCGGGGTCCAGCTCGTGAGGGTTGAGAGCGTAGCCTTTTCTTCTGGTCATAAGAGGTTCCAGGCCTATATCTGCATGCTTCCTGAAAGGACTGTCTCCTGAATTTCGTTGATCTTGGAGGCGAGTTTTTCTGACGCCTGTCTTGTGGTAGAAATAGACTTTTACCGCCGGATGATCTCTTAATTATCTCCTCCAACTGATCACCAAATAGTTTGGATCCCATAAAAGGTAAAGAAACCAGACTATTTTTGGAAGAAGGTTCCGCGTCCCATGCCTTGATCCAGAGTGCTCTTCGTGCTGTCTCTTATAAAGCTGAAAATCTAGCCACAAGTTTTATGTTGTCTAAGGATGCATTACATGAAAAATTAACCGCATCCTTAATTGCTGACAGTTCCTTTAGAAGATGGGATCTGGACACTGAAGAGTCGATCTTTTCTTCAAAGTCATTAAGCCAGATGCACAGGGTACGGAATATACAAGCCATAGCGGTAGCAGCCTTTAAGTTATGACCTATAGTGGCATACTGCTTTTTCAGGGCACTATCAGCTCTTTTGTCCATCAGGTCTCTAAGAGTGGTGCCATCCTCTAGCAAGGTGGTTCTACGTGAAATTTGAGCCACTGCAGCATCTACCTTTGGAGGAGAAGACCAAGTTGATACCTCTTCTTCTGCAAATGGGTACATTCGCTGGAACCTTCTGGTCATGGTTGAACGCTTATCACCCTGTTTCCATTCTGTTTGAATTATATCCTGAATTGAACTGTGAACAGGAAATTGAGGAGATATCTTTTTATAGCCAACGAAAGCAGTAACCATAACATTAAGGTCCTTCTGGACTTCTGAGAGTCCTAGAGATTCTCATAGATCTGATAAGCCCTTCCACCTTATCCACACTAAAATTTCCTATATCTTCCATTAGGTCACCTTCTTCAGCTGAAGACAGGGCTGACTCTAAATCAATTACACTCTTCTTCTTCCTCCAAAGAACCCCTAGATGTACCTTCTTCTGGGTCAGTAGATCTAGGCCTCTTTCTTGCTGATTCCTGCATAGAGGAAAAAGGTCTCCTGCATGGATGACTGCATCCAACCTAAAAAGTCCTGGAACTGGGCAGGAATATCAGGTCCAGCAGCTTTCCTGAGACATTCAGGACATAATTTGGATACCTCTGTAATAGGCAATTTTGACTCACATCCTGCACAGGACTTGAACTTTGGGGTAGCTTTTTCTTCTTTTGAAGATTCAGCCACAGCTTTGGGCTTGTCAGATTTTGATTCCTTAGTAGTAGACATACTGGAGTCTTCCCCAGGGCCCCCCAATACACAGCTCTATCCAAAATTCTGCCATTATACATACAATTCTAAGCCAAAACTTAAGAAAGTTAAAGATACTTACAGTTGCAGACCTCAGCAGCACGCTTCTTATATGCTCCTTCGTTGAGGTGCCCGTTTTCGGCCTTGCGTTTCACCCGTGGAACGCACGCCGCTTCACTTCCGGTTTCGCAACTTCCTGTTCACCCAGCTTATCTGGAACACTGAATCAGGCGCCTGCAACGCCGTGCGGCTGCCGGGGAAGGATGACAGGGCACTGGGAACAGCATGCAGCCGCCCAGGAAAGCCCAGGTACTTCAGCATACTGTGTACTGTAGCGCTATGACAAGCGATGGGTTTAATCGTGACACACTTAATGCGGTTGGCATTTAAGGCCAAGCACATGGGGATAACAAGTGAAAAGAACATTTTTTTTTTTTTTATTTTTTTTTTTTTAAATAAATAAGGAGAGAGGCTCCTGCCTCCGTCCTCCAGCTGGTAGGACCAAATAAACTGTGGAGGAGGGGTGGAGCAGAGCTTTTGAAGGAAAAAGTTTATTGGTCCTACCAGCTAATAGGAGATAAAACCCAGTATTGCCATGGATACGGACACAGAGGAAATACTCTTTGTGGTAGGTCTCACTTTGCTTAAGGCCCCAATTAATCTCTTTACCAAGGGGTCCTCAACAAACTGAGCTGCAAGAATAGCCGAACCTTCAAGGACGCCGGCTTAAGCCCTAGTTCAAACCCTTGCTGTAAAAAAGTCCAAAATCTTAGATGTAGATATGTCTCGCCTAGACACTTGTCTCCTCTGACACAAAGCTCTGAAAGATTTCCAGACTGTATGTTGAGGCTTTTCTCCCTGCTATAACAGTGTCTGCTACTGCTAATGATATTCCTTTGGCAGTTAACGAGTTCTGCTCAGCTTCCATGCTGTCAATTTCAAGAAGGCCGGGTCGGGGTGTCAGATCAGCCCTCGAGTTAATAGGTCCTGCAGAGCCAGAAGAGCCCAGGGTGGTTCTGTTGCCATCTGGACTAGCTGGGGATACCATACCCTTCTTGGCCAGTTTGGAGCGATCAGGATGACTTGTGCTTTGTCCTCTCGTATCTTCCTGAGGACATCCAGAAGATTAGGTACTGGAGGAAATATGTAAGCTAGGCTGAATGACCATCTCAGTCTTAATGCATCTTGACCTACTGCTTTCGGACTGGCCCATCTCGAATAGAACTTCTGGCACTATGAGTTGAGGGTAGATGCCATCAAGACTTTCTGGAAACCCCCACATTTTGGTTATCTGCAGAAACACCGATCTCGAGTGATCATTCTCCTTGATCTACTTTTGTTCTACTTAGGAAGTCTATGATCACATTGAGATTCCCTGAGATTTGATTCGCTGAAATAGTCAGAAGATTGTTTTCTGCCCAGGCAAACAGTCTGCTGGTTTCGGCCATCAGGGCTCTTCTTTTTTTGTACTGCCCTGGTTTCTGATGTAAATAACCACAGCCAGATTGTCTGATCTTACCAGCATTGACCTTCCACTGAGGAAAAGACTCAACTGGAGAAGACAATTCCTTTGACCATAACCCCTGAACTGCTCTTGCGTTCCACACGCCACCCCAGCAGCTGAGGCTGGCAACTGTTGTGAGGCTCTCCCATGCTGGAGGTAGTAGCGAATGTCCTTTTTGCATATTTTCAGTTTTCATCCACAAGGACAAATCCCTCCTGACTCTCGGTGGGACCTGAATTCTTTGATTGGGACAGAATGGATCCTTGTTCCAAAAGGTTAGGAAATTGCTTTGTAGGCTGCGAAGGTGTACGTGAGACCATGGAAGGACTTGTATGTTTGAGGTTAATACTATCAGATGCATAAAATCCTTGGCTGTGACATACTTTAAAGCTCTGAACCTTAATATGCTCTGCTTTAGTCTCAGGATTCTGTCCTTGGATAGCTATGCAATCATCTTCAGGGTATCTAAATGGATCCCCAGAAAAACTAACTGCTGGACTGGCACTAATTGGCTTTTTTGCTGATCGAGAAGCCACCCTGCCTTCTTGAGAGGACTCAGATTTGCTGAGAAACTGAATAGCTTGTTGCTGTGAATCTACCATTATCAAAATGGTATCCAGGTAGGGAACAATATTCCCTCTTTTCTCAAATTCTGCAGGCATGCTGCCAGTACTTCCAGGAATATCCTTGGTGCAGAGAACAGCCCAAAAGGGATTGCTCTGAACTGTAGTTTCCTGTGACATGGTCTTTTCATTATAGGATGATAAGAATGTTGTAGGTCTATTTAGGCCAAAACCCCTGGGCTGGAATGGTTTTCATCACAGAGGCTACAGTCTCCATTCTGAACGAAGCAGGTTTTGATACAATTGTTCAAATGCTTCAAGTCTAAGATCGCCCTGAATCCCCCTGACATCTTGGGATCTAGAAATAGAACTGAATACAGTCCCTGGTAGCTTTGTCACTGGTACCTTCTCTATTACATTGGCCCTCAAATTCTGGACTGACTATCATAGCTTTCGCCTTGTGGACATTGCGCGGGATCCTGGATTTCTTGAACACATTTCCTCTGGGGAGAGAAACTCTAGCAGATACACCTTCTCTGAAGTTTGAACTACCCACCTGTCTGAATAAAAAAGGAACTGGAACTGTGTTTGTGCAAACTGAGTCAGTCTGCCCCCTACTGACTCTAGAGGAGGGATCCGTCAACCCTCGTTGGAATGCTTATTTTGAGATTTCCTTGGGAAATCTCTCTGATACCCCCTCTGGGCCTGACCTGGGTTAGACCTGGATTGCTGAAAAGGCCTATGAGGCGGATATCTCTTTGCGTCCCGAAAGGATGATCTAGCCCTTCTATCCTGAGGGAGAAAGGAGCTGTTTCCACCTGAGACTCTTAACCAATTCCTCAAACTGAGAACCAAACAAAGATTCACCTACAAAAGACATGGAAACAAGCTTTGCTTTTGAGGAGGAGTCCGCTCCCCTAGATCTAAGTCCTAAAGAATGCGTGGCCACTACAAAAAGGGCAGAAGACAGCCAATAATTTAACCAAATGAAGGGAAGAATCACATGAAAAACTGGTTGCTTCTTTAATAATTGCAACCGCTTTTAAAAGTTTAGACCTATAAGCTGACAAATCAATCTTTTCTTCTAAATTAGACAGATTCTCATGGCTCTAGTCATACAAGCTATAGCAGCAGCTACTTTCAAGTTTTGGCCCAATAAAGCAAATTGTTTTTTTAAAACTGTATCAACCTTACTTTCCAAGGGGTCTTTTAATGAAGAGCCATCTTCCATAGGAAGAATGGTCCTTTTTGCTAACTGGGAAATAACTATATCCACCTTAGGCGGCATGACCCATGACTAAACTGTGTCAAAGGGGTACATTTTTAAAAATGTCTTCAACAATGTAAAACGCCTATCCACCTTATTCCACTCTGTCTTTATTAACTCCTGGGCAGAACTGTGAATAGGAAACATAGGTACTGTCTTACTACCTAAGAAGACAGTATCCATAATATCAAGCTGCTTCTGAGTATCAGAAAGCCCCAATGATTTTCTGACCTGTCTTAAGAGAATCTATCTTAAAGGGATAGTAATACTTCATTTTAACTTTATTTTATTTTGTAGGCATTAAAAAAACATGAAGAATGATATAAGTCTTATCTCTGAAACCTTTATGGTTTAAGAGATATTCACAAACAAAGTATCCCCCCCCCCTGTTCAACCAGATCAGAAGGGAGATGCCCAGGTAGACTGCAGAGAGGGACAATCTTCAATTAAGATAATGGAAAAAGCTGAAAAACTTATCAAGGGGGGAAGGGCTTTCATTGTTTTCATACAAAGAAAATTGTCCCCTTCTGTTATCTGTACTGTCATACAACCTGATCCACATCTGAGAAGAGATGGCTTACACTAGGAAAAAGGGGCGGGGAGGGGAACTTTGCTTGTGAATATCTCATAAACCATAAAGGTTTGAGCGATAAGACTTATATCATTCTTCATGTTTTTTTAATGCCTACAAAATAAAATAAAGTTAAAACGAAGTGTTACTATCCCTTTAAAGGAGATGTATCACCTTATAAAAAGGTGTTACCATCCCCTTTGTTTTTAAGTTATTTTAGGAAAAAAAAAAAAACACAAACAGCGTTCCTAAAATAACTTAAAGGGGATGGCAACACCTTTATAAAGGTGATACATCCCCTTTAACATTAAAAGGCCCCAATTCCTCCACTACTTAACCTTCTTCCTTTGAGAAATAGAGGGATTCTAAATCCTGGATGCTAAAAACACCCTCCTGAGTCTGAGATGTAACTGAGGGTTCCTCATCCAGATCATCCTCTGACGTTTCCTAAAGGATCCAGCTTCTTGTATAGCAGCAAATGTCTGCTGCATGGATTCCTTCATCCATGATAAAAAGTTTTGGAAGTGAGAAGTCACGTCTTGCCCTGCTGCTTGCTTTAGGCACACTGCACATAGGGTGCAAGTGTCAGATATGGAGAGGTCACAATCATCCAGCACACTTTCTCACTCCTTTATCCTCTATATTGGGTCCCATACTGCCTTTGTTTTTATCTTTAGTGTTACGTTTTTGAGCCATAGCAAATAATGAATTACCCAGATCTCAATACGAATACTATCTAAAAGAAAATTGACCTCAACTTCCCATAGTGGTAGCTCCTGCCGCTTTTTCAATGGAGATCCCTGGTGTGCGTTCCACACCTGTGGAACGCATACATGCTTCCAGTTTGCCTGAGGTATGATCTACATCTGGTTTCCATGATGAGGATCGTCATGCGGCAGGACCACCACGCCGGATAGACTATGCTGTAGGAGTCATCCGGTAGGTAGCAGCATCGATTCTATGCCTCAATTTAGCCACTGCTTTTGGCAAAAGTTGAACTTGTCTTGCTACACACATTTGGGAAACGCATAAATGCAATCCCAACACATTTCCTAATAAAAAAAAAAAAAAAAAAGCTAATGTAATGACAAAATAAACAAAAATACAGGAGGGGAACCACCTCCATCCACCAGCTAGGTAGGACCAAGAAAAAACTGAGGGAGAGCTCTCAAGGCGGGCTATTAAAGATTAAAATGATTGGTCTTACCAGTTGGAGGGTGGAGATTAAGCCATTGTGTGCAATTGAGAGGACGCAGAAGAAAAGGTGGTTTGCAGGACAAGGCCTGCAATTTAGCCACTCTAAGGACAGAGACTACAGCCAAAAGGAAGGCCATCTTCCATGTCAGAAGAAAAAGAGGAATGGTAGTCAAAAACAAAGGGAGGCCACTGCAAGACTTCTGAAACTAAATTAAGGTCCCACTGGGAAGTGTGTGTGTGTGGGGGGGGGGGGGGGCTTAAAAGACAGGGAATGCATAAGACACCCTGAAAGATGACTTTTTGACATCTGGAAAGATGGCTATGCATCTCCGATAGAAGACAGAGCAGAGGTCTGCACCTTCAAGGAACCAAGGCTGAGACCCATGATCACTCCATCCTGCAAAGACAGGATCGCCAGGAGATCAAATTCCTGTGAGGACCGATCCCTGTCCACACATCAGGAATGGAAAATGGACCAAAGCCTATGATCGGTCTTGAAGGAAACTGGTTTCCTAGCCTGGATCATGGTGGAAACTACCTCAGGAGAATAGCACTTCCTCCTTAGGATGGAGGCTTCAACAGCCATACCGTTGAAGCCAGAAGCTCCACTTTTTCCTTCCAGAGGGAACCTTGCAGGAGGAGATTCAGTCTGTGTGGCACAGGAAACTGATTCTGAACAGATAATGCCACCATTTCTGAGAACCAGGGCTGCCTGGACCAATAGGGAGCGATCAGAATGACCACAGCACATCTAAATCTTCCTCAGCATCCTGGGGAAGAGATGGAATGGCAGAAAAATGTAAGCCAGATGAAAATGTCATGCAAGAAGATGAGATCTGAACCTTCCAGTTGTCTCTGGTTGCAATCAGGTCTATCAAAGGGAGAACCCATTTCTGCACCAACAGGTCGAACACATCAGAATGGAGCTCCCACTCCCCGGGGTGCACCGTCTGTCTACTGAGAAAATCTGCCAGGACGTTTTCTACTCCTGGGACGTGCACAGCAGAGATGGCAGGAATGTGTTCTTCTGCCTAGGCCAAAATAGCATGGACATCATACCAAGCAGAACCATTTCCTGTGCCTCATTGCTTGTTGATGTACACCACTGAAGTGGCATTGTCTGACTGGACATCACCTCAGTGGAGAGGACCAGGACACCAGAGCATGCAAAATCACTCTGAGCACCAAGATATTGATGGGCTGAAGGGTCTTCTCCACAGGCCATAGGCCCTGCACCCACAGGTGACTCGAGACAGCTCCCAGCTGGAAAGGCTGGCAACAGTTGTCACCGGTGTACAATACTGAACAAATGGCTTCCCCTTCTCCAGGTGGCATCTGTCCTACCACCAAGGGAGGTCCTGTCTCACTTCCTGAGGAAGAGAGACCAGACTGTCCAATAGATACAGAGCCACCCAGCAAGCCCGGATGAACCTCTGAAGCTCCCTGGTGTGAGCCATTGGATACGGAAACGCCTCCATGGTGAATATCAAATGACCCGACAGACAAGAACTTGCACATCAGAGATGAAACCCATTCCAAGGATTCCCGGGCACATAGCTGTGATGACAGAGCGCAAGGAATCCATCTTGAACCTAGCAGTCACCAGATAAAAATTATATATAAAATACATAGTAAAAGTAGCCTAAGAGCAATAGGATATCCCCAAAACTGGAAACTGTGTGGTATAACAAAACTAACCCTTTGGAGTACCAGAGGGCAACCATTTTTTCCTCATCATGCTGTAGTGAAAAGTGTTACACTATTGGGCACTCTTTTCCTGTTACATGTATACAAATGGAACCTGTACTTTTCACATTGTGATAAATTGTTTGGCCCCAGAATTAATCTACAGTTCTCTTGAAACATAGGACCCTAAGAGTACCAATTATGATAGAGAGAGATAGAGAGAGATTGAATATGAATGAATGAATTTGGGTGCATAGTCTCCATAGAACAACACAGGTCTTGAAGAGTTTAAAGGGTTAGCAATGGTTAATTTTAACTTTATTAAATATTGTAGGCATAAAAAAGATAAAGATCAATGCACACAATGGTGTGAGAGATATCGCTTGGTAAAGTTACCCCTTCCTGGCTGTTTTAGTCAAGCCAGCCATCTAGACGACAGCTAAAGATTCCAGTCATTTGACTGGACAGATGCTCTTCAGCAGAGGCGAGATCGCGCTCTCTTCTGTGTATCCAAGGCATTAGAGAATGGGAATGTCACCGCCCTCCAGTTGGGTAGGACAAACCGGAAGATTCAAAAAGGAGACATACAAGTGCTTCCTCCAGTTTCTTTTGTCCTACCCAGCTGGCTGGACGTTTTTCTTTGTTGCTCCCTGGCCGTCACGAGTGCCACCTTGCGCATTCCCCCCCCCCCCCCCCGTTACCTTCACCTCCACTGCGGTTGCCGACGGAGGCAAGGTCCGCATCCCTTGGGGCCGTCTGACTCCATGGCGTTTTCTGCCCCGCTTTTGTCTCCTCAACAGCGGCTGTCGACAGAGACAAGGCCCACGTTGCTGGCTCAGGCGTCTTCATCGGAACTACGGCGCGTGGCGCTTCTTTAAAGCAGCCTTGCGCACCTTTCTTAATGAGGAACTTCCGGGGGTGGTTCGCTGGTGCGTTCCAGCATGAAATGCAGGAACATCAACGGCGCATGCACATGGGGCTCAATTGGATCGGATCAGGAAGTTCTCATTGGCGTCCTATTTAAACGGCTCCAGGTAAGATCCTTTTTGCTTCTATATTAAAATAGGCTTAATCTTGTTTGGTGCAAGCCATTTTCTTTCTGGTTTAGCATGTCTACTCCTGCAAAAACTTCTTACAAAGAAAAAACTGTTGGTGGAACACCTTCCAAGGAGGAGAAATCCAGCCAAAAACTTAAATGTGCAGGCTGTGATTCCACACACAACGCAGAGACCCAGGGGAAGGGCCCTCATCCATGCATCATGGTGAGGAAGAGGATTACGAATCTCCCATTGATGACCAAGGCTCAGATTATGGTTCAGAAGAAGGCGAGATAACAGAAGAAACTGGAGTTTTTAATTCTGACCGCATTGATTCCTTTGTTAAGCTCATCAGAAAAACCTTGGGTCTCTCTGAATCTCAACAAGATTTGGATATTATGGATACTGCTTCTCTGGGGAAAAAGAAATCTGCTCCGGTATTTCCAGTACATCAGTCCATTTCAGACTTGATAGCGACGGAATGGAAATTAGGTGACAGAAGGGTAGCGGTCCCCAGAAGATTTAAGAAAATGTTCCCTTTTAATGAGAAGGATGTACAGCAATGGTCTGTTTCCCCGAAGGTTGATGCTCCAATTGCACATCTGGCAAAACAAACTTCTACCCTTAGAAGATGGTACCTCTCTGCGTGATCCAATGGAGAGGAAAATGGACGGCGCACTCAAAAAGTAATTTTCGGTCATAGGAGAAAATTTGAAAGCTGCTACAGCCATGGCTTGTGTCTGCAGGGTAATGCGTATTTGGCTCACGGAGCTAGAAGACAACATTGAATCTAATGTTTCAAGATCCAAACTTTTAAAAGGAGGCTGCTACCATCAAGGAAGCTACAAATTACTCCTGTGATGCCTCGCTGCATATCCTTCGTCTCCTGGCCAGATCTTCGGCTCTCTCTATATCCACTTGCAGATCCCTATGGCTTAAACCATGGAAAGCAGATACTACCTCAAAAAGTAAACTTAATTCTCTCCCTTTTACAGGATCTTCCCTCTTCGGTGAACATCTTGCCGAAATCATCAAGAAGGCTTCAGAAGGAAAAAAGCCCTTTTTTACCACAAGAACGAAAGCGCAGATCATCTCCATCCTTTCAAGCCTCTAGATTCAGGAATCAGCCATTTCGAGACAACAGAAGACGAGACTCCAACCGACCAGGAGACTACAGAGGAAGACCTTCCCAGAGAGGTGGCTCCAGACGTGAATACGTCAAAAAAGCCCCAATTCAAGTGAGAAAACCAATAATGCCTGGCGGGCCTCAGCCCATATCCCAGTAGGGGGCAGACTGGGGTCTTTTCTACCGATCTGGAAGTCCCAGGTACATCCAGACGTCTGGGTCTCCCAGATCATAGAGCTGGGGTATCCGCTGGAATTTATGTCTGTCCCTCGTTCACCACATTTCATCCGGTCCAGAGTCCCAACCAATCAACACAAAAGGCAAGCACTCTGGAACAAGCAGTCATAGATGAAGTGCCGAACCAGTACATATTTTGGGGAATTTATTCACCCTTCTTTCTAGTCCCGAAACCTTCGAATCTCTACAGGCCAATTCTGGACCTCAATTCAATCAATGTCTTTCTCAAACAGGTTCACTTCAAGATGGAGTCCACGGAGTCAGTAATCCAGGCACTATCTCCAGGGATGTTCCTTACATCTAAATCGATCAAGGATGCAAATTATCACATCCCTATCCATCCTGCACACAGGAGATTCCTAAGGTTTGCAGTCCATCACCACCATTACCAATTTGCAGCCCTTCCGTTTGGCCTGTCTTCTGCCCCGAGGGTGTTTACCAAGGTCTTAGCCCCAGCCTTGGCATGCTTAAGACAACAGGGGATCAACATCTTGGCTTACCTAGACGACCTCCTAATAATGGCTCCGTCTCTGGAAGTAGCCCGGTCACAGACCCATCTAGTCCTTCAGTTTCTCCAAGAAACAGGTTGGATAATCAATTACAAAAAGAGTCAGCTATCACAGTCACAGAAAATGATCTTCCTGGCTCTACAAATCAACACAAGAGACTCTTCAGTTCGTCTCTCCGCAGACAGGATTTGCAAAATTCAGAGGAAAACATCAATATTTTCTGAACAAAGCCCATCACTCAGCCAAGGACTTTCAGGAACTTCTGGGTCTAATGTCCTCAGCAACTCAAATTGTCCCTTGGGCAAAATTACATCTACGTTGTCTCCAGTACAATTTTTTGAGATACTGGAAAGCAGACCATGGGAATCCTTTTCAACGAATTCCCCTATCCTCCAAAACAAGGTCGAGTCTCCAGTGGTGGATAAACCTAAGAAACCTTCAAAGAGCAAGATCCCAGATGACAGAAAACTGGGAAATTGTATACACAGACACCAGTCTTTCCGGTTGGGGAGGAACCTGGAATCACAAGACTGCCCAAGGAAAATGGAAAACATCAGAAAGATCCTTTCATATAAACATCCTGGAAATGAGAGCAGTAAGAAAAACCCTTTTTCACTTCAGTCAACAGCTCAAAGGAACAAACGTCTTAATTCGGACAGACAGACAATGTACTTAAACATGGGAGGAACAAGGAGTCCAACTCTCTGCAAGGAAGTAAGACGTCTCCTTCTTTGGGCCGAAAAGCACTTAACAGGAATTTCAGCAGCCCACATCTCCGGGAAAAGCAATCTAGAGGCAGACTTCCTCAGCCGTCACACCCTAGATCAGGGAGAGTGGTCTCTGAATCCAGAAGTCTACGACCAAATCTCAGCCAGGTGGGGCCAGCCACGTGGGGCCATCCGGATGTCGACCTAATGGCATCAAGCTTAAACAAAAAGAACAAATCTCTTCTTCTCCAGGTGGCAGGATCCACTCTCCATGGGTCAGGATGCTCTAACCTTCCCCTGGCACTTCCATCTGGTCTACATCTTCCCTCCAACTCTTCTCCTCATGCAGGTACTGAAGAAGATTCGCACAGACAAGGTGGAAGCCATCCTGATTGCCCCATATTGGCCTCGGAGAATCTGGTTCTCTCACCTGATTCAGATGTCAATAGAGGATCCGTGGGAACTTCCCATGAGGAAAGATCTTCTACTTCAGGGCCCTGTCTTCCACGACAACCTCAACCTATTACGTCTAACGGCTTGGAGGCTGAGCGGGAGTCTCTAAAGAATAGGGGCCTATCAGATTCAGTTATTGATACCATCCTTCAAGGAAGGAAACCTTCCACAACGAAAATCTATTACAGAATCTGGCCTGTCTTTGCTAAATGGTGTAATCAGAAAAATGTAACCATAAAAGACCTGAATGAAGCCACCATTTTTAATTTTCTCCAAGACTGTTTCCAGACGGGCCTTCGACCAGCCTCCCTAAAGGTACAAATCTCAGCACTCTCTGCAATTCTGGCCAAGCCTTTGGCGGATCATGACCTAGTAAAAAGATTTACAAAATCTACTGTCAAATCCAGACCTACCTTCAGAGAACTTGTAGCTCCCTGGGACTTAAACCTTGTCCTTAACCAGCTTTCCAATCCCCACTCCTTTGAGCCCATTGAAAGTTTTTCTCTGCATCGGCTGACGCTTAAAACGCTTATTAAGGCTCATTCCACCAGAGCTATTGCTACTTCCTGGGCTAAACAAGCTCAGGCAACTCCTTTAGATATATATATATAAAGCTGCCACTTGGTCATCTATTTCCACCTTTATGAAACATTATCAGCTGGACTTACAAGCTTTGGCAGATGCTAGCTTTGGCAGAAAGGTCCTGGAGGAGGTGATAAAACATTAATCTTAAGTCCCGCCCTATGTTTGTGGAATACTGCTTTTAAGTCCCATTCTCTAATGCCTTGGATACACAGAAGAAACATATAAATTGAATTACCGATATTTCGTTTTCTTCTGTGTAACTCCAAGGCATTCCCACCTTACTAACATTCTTTTTCTTAGTATTTTTACAGCTTTGCCAAAAGGAAACTGGAGGAAGCACTTGTATGTTGCCTTTTGAATCTTCCGGTTTGTCCTACCCAGCTGGAGGGCAGAGACGTTCCCATTCTCTAATGCCTTGGAGTTACACAGAAGAAAACTAAATATCGGTAAGTAAATTTATATATATTTAGAAATAAATACTTCATTGGAATGGTCTATAAAGTGTGCCTGCCTGGAATGAAACAGCCAGGAAGAGGTATCTTTACCAAACAATAACACTCAAACCTTGAAGGTTTGAGAGATGAGACTTGCAATTAAAAAAAAAAAAAAAAATGTAAGTGCCTACAATATTAAATAGAGTTAAAATTAACCATTACTACCCCTTTAAAACACTGGAGAAATCATCTCCTCTTCATCACCACTTTATCACACCTTAGTGCATAATCCCCCTCCTACCTCAAGTATCACTAAGGTAAAGCCACATAGAAAGATCAGAGGAAAAGACTCCTTCCGAGCTTCACTTAACTACTGCCCATTAGCAACATACTTAGTTTAATATATTACAAAACACAAAATAAAGTAAGTTAGGATGGCAATCAGTCCAGAAAACAGTGAGGACACCTCTGTCCGGCATCCAAACATGCTTTCCATGGGACAAAAAAAAACAAAACAAAAGGATTTGCTGGTAAGTACACAAAAACCTCTCTTTCATCCACTGTGGAACATGAACCTCAGGTGTAAGAAACCAAACAAACCAAATAGTTTAAGAGAAAAGGGAAAAACCACCACAACAGTACCCCCTGGAGAAGACCTCCCAAAACTAAAAGGCCAGTAGTTTAACTAAAAGGCCAGCAGTTTAAATTAAATTTACCAAATGTATGAACTGATGACCACATCACAACTGCACTGCAGGGGCCTGGTTCTTCTAAGCCTAGGAATCCCCCACCTTTCTGGTGGAATAAGCCATTACTCAAAAAAGATCAGCCTCTTAATGACACAGGCCTGGCTAGTGGTTGCCTTGGCTTGCACACGGCCCCTTCAGAATAATGGGAAGAAAAAAAAACACAACACAGATTTGAGGGGCCTGGCCGCACACTGAGGAGCTCTCTGCCCTAAAGCTCCAGTTGACACTCTGTAATAAGCTCTCATGAGGCACTGACTGCTTGTGCAACTGTATTCTACAGCATTCTTATTACGATGACTGGAAGAGAGAAAAAGCAGACAAAATAACAGAGTACTTACTGGACAACTCGCCTCAGGCCTTGACACCTGCTGCTTGAACCTGTGCACACAAGATGGCAGCTCAGAGAAAAGAAAATACGGCTACCAATGATTATGCCACAATGTGTCTGGAGGACCAGGAGACCTAGTCTACTGAAGGACGACTCACAGAGATGTCTCACTTGAGATGACGAACATTTACCCTCTAGGGCTGATTTAGCAGATGTGGGGGGGGGGTGCAAGAGGACCTCAGATCTGACATGGCAGACTTGAGCCGAGACATCCAGCAGATTGGATCCAGGGTGGTAGACCTGGAGGAAACAGACTATCCTCACTACGCAGCACAAGCTCCAGCAACAGGTACTGTCACTAGAGGACAAAATCCACCATATAAAGTCACTGCTTGATTACCTCCAGAACAGGTGTCACCACAACATGTGCTTAAGATAGATCCAGGGGAAGTGCGCATCAAACTCAAGCATAGAGCCCCGAAGCCCTGTGCGGCGAATGGTGAACAGCCAAGAGACTTCACCTATTTACTTTCATTCCAACAAAAAGATCAGATTATGAGAGCAGCCAGACAACTGCATGTCATCAGCTATGAAGGGACAGAGATCCAATTCTTTCAAGGTTTATCTGTTCTGACATTACAGCAAACCCTTTCCAACGCCCTGAGGGAGTACAAAATTCAGTACAGATGGGGCTTTCCCATGATCGTCACGCATGGGGGGGGGGGGGGGGTAATTACTACTCTGAAGACATCAGCAGATGCAGCCAATCTCAGCAAGAGCCTAAACTTTGCACCTGTGCATTTATCAGATCCGGTGATACTACAGAAGCAAAATCTGTGGCTGAAGGCACCACGGCAGGCCTGGCAGTGGGTAAAAGTGAGGAAGCCTACTTGGTCCTACTGCAGCTGGGGGGCACTGACAAAAAACTGCAGGCCACGGTAGATAAAATTAGAGAGTTTATTTTTGTACCGAGTTCAAGACTTTTACAAATAATTAAGATTTTTCACTACCAACATACTCGATATAGTTTACGATAGTGGCAAAATAAGTAATTTTGTTTACCTTTTTCATGTATTTGTGACATCATAGCTTGTCACAATAACATTTAGTTTTTGTAAGGTGCCATGAAAAGCTGAATTTGTTCTGAAAAACACACACAGATATAGTTTCCCATGTACAACTAGAACGTTACCAGTGGGAATCACACCTCAAAGTAAAAATGCTGAAAATGTGTCCGGCCAGCAAGCTCTGCACATTTCAGTCTCCATCTCTCCTCTCGCTGTGGCACAGTAAGAGAGGGCGATAAGACAGTGTATAGGTGGCTCTGTGGATACCAGTGGAACAAAGCTAGTATATCATAAAAAAAATAATTGAGGCCAGCATTCACAGATTTAAATATTATATCAGAAATAATGTGAAACTGGAAGATACTGGTGCTAGGAGCAGATGATTCTGGGAACTTAAGTACATACATGGGGGGGGGGGGGGATGACACAGCTCCTATGTTGCAACCCTCCTTTGAGAGGGATGTTGCGTATGCAGCCCTCGATTGTATTTGAGTTATACATACCTGTACTCAGGGATGGAAGGAATGAAGTTACAGTAGACATTTTTGTTCTCCACACCAAGGCCAGTCTGTCCCAGGGTCCAACAGGTTCTAGTTATGCCTCTGAAAATATTTGTGTTTTAGGATGTAACAAACACACACAAGTTTGACTACTCCTGGTTCTCTGCTGACCACTGAGAATAAGGTTCTCATCTTGAGCAAAAATTACACAGATAATCCCTCTTGCCATCATCTGATTCTGTGATGTATTTAGTGTGACAGATTGTATGCCAGGCTATTATTTACTATCTCACTATTAGATTTCTGCTACTTGGCAATTTCACTTCAATTGAATTGACATCTCTACTAAGGCAGTTGTCACAGAAATACCACAGCATCATTTTACTATGGCGCTAACTCGCCAGACATTGAGCACAACACAAATGTTCACCATGGAAGGAATGAACATTATATAGGAGTCCATATCAAGCATATAGATGCCCAGACCAAAAGCAAAACTGTTAACCTGTGGTATGTTGAAGGCCTTCTTAAAGTGCAATGGGTAAAAGCCATAAAAAGCCAAATTAAGAGGGTAGACTTTTGAAATGTCGCATCGCACAACTCAAAATGTTGTAATTATTTGTTGCTGCATCAAAACATCAGCTGCTGCATAAAAATGATAAACACATCTTCACTAAGTCACACTTAGGGGCACATTAAGGATGCAATGTGTGCATTCAGGGAATAAATGCTACATTTTGTGATTCACGATGCTGCGTGCGACATTTCAAAAGTGAACCTTAAGAGATCCTTACAGCCATGCACCACACTACCAGGTTGGTCACATCCTTGTAGCTCTCAGCAGCAATATAGGCACCAGCAGCTTGGCCAGACTACACCTATGCTGCTCTCTAGTGCTGCAGACAAGTGAGCAACAAAGGAGCCGACTTGCAACTACAATAGGGTCACGTGATGTCACCTAATGACTGCAGACACAGGGTCATTTATAGTCTGACTCCCAGAATCAGTTATGAAACTGAACTGGGAAGGCATTGCCGCCTCAAGATGATTGTGCCTGAAACATTTCCTTAGGGCGGCTTGTGTGTCATAATTGAGAGACTCCAGCTATTATGAAACCAAATTTAAGCCTTGGTACTCTTTCAGCCCTCATACGTATGCTCTATACAGCACTCTTACCATCACCTTTACCTTCTCATAAGTACACACTGTATTTTAAGTGTGTTCCGTCCCAAGTGCTGTTACCATGCTTATGTTTGATATTTTTTTTTATTTTTTTTTTATTTTTTTTTTTCTAAGTCTTCTACATGGTCAACACCAAGCTCTACCAAGTTGAGTGAACAATGTATTGTATTGCTCACTGACAGCTGAAAGCTTTGAGATTCACCCAGTAAACAAGTAATTGTAAATTAGGAATGAAAGTCAATAAAATGTATCTGATTAGTAGAGAGTTATTTACGTTTTTTACGCCGTAATGCATTCACAATTTATAATGTAACACATTTCTAAATTGTCTAGTTCATATAGGTTTTTCATAAATATGGATGGTGTTAGAAATATTTACAACCCAATATGTTTTGTTAAGTGTATATTGAATCAATCACGTAATTAATATTTGTATGCAACTTAATGTAATATTAGTTATTGTATTAACAACTTGAAGAACAAAGCTCTATAGCTATCTAAAGACAATTTTCATGTAATAATGGGGACACACATTTGCCCCCACTTTTATACATCACTCATACTTTACATTCCAGAAGAAGCCAGGCTCCAAAACATTTCGCGTTAAGCAGTGTATATAATATAATATAAATATAGATACACACACACGATTTGCTCTCGTGCATATATTATATAATCTCTCAGTGTCTGACAGGCACATCGAACTGAAAGTAAATGGATGCATACTCCACACCTGAACCCGGGGGGGGGGGGGGGGGGAGATTACCTATACATACATACATACATACATACATACATACATACACCAACAAATGTATTTTACACACAGTTCTGCACAAAAGCCTTAGCTCACACAAGTGTAAATTAAGTCATTTATCTGAGGAGTATTTGTGATTTTAAAAAACAAAGTATAACATAGAAATAAACAGAAGCAAACATTAATACAATTAGAAGTAACAAGAACTTCTTGTGCCAGCATTAGAATGCAAAACTGAAGAAATTCACTTTGGAAGACGCAAGTAATTTATTTTCCAAGTAGTTATGTGATAAATTGTTACAAGCTTTTTTTGCAGGATTTGCCGTAAAGTGAGGTATGTTCTGAAAACACTCTGCACTGTATACTAATTAGTTCAGATCAATGCCAATCTCATCTCACACAAGGGCTCTGTATACATTCATAGCACATTACTGGCACCACATAAACCAAATGGCGTAAAGGGCAAAACTGTCCCCAAATAAAGAAATCATTTTTCAAAAATATTACAAGTAAATAGCTAGCACAACATAGGGCAGTTTTTAATTACCTTAGGAAAAAATAAATAAAAAATAAAAAAAATAAAGAGTATAAACAGTACCCTTGTAAATGTCCATAACTTTGTATTCTTCATGTACTTCATTTTAAAGTTTCCCCCTCCTGTCCTTTTTCCCTGTCACGCAGTCTCATCAGATCTGGAAGCCGGTAGAGACAGATCTCAGCGAGGGACAATATTGTGTGAGCATAAGGAAAACCCTGCTCACCTTCGTCATATAAATCATATGCTGGCATTACCATCTGTTTAAATTAATCTTTAGGTAACAGGTCCACTTTGAGTTCAATTTTGGCTAATATTACACATAGGCAATTATGAATTAAGCTACCAGAGCCTTATGCTCATTCCAGCTCTCCATACTTCCTATAATATTCACACCACTGCCAGCAACTAACTGTCTTACAAAATGTGCAACTTTGTATTGTAAATGGTCTCTAGAACAGTGGTCTTCAAAAGGTAGCTCTTTGGCTACCAGTGACTAGCTGTCCAGTACAATCAGGTATTAAAGGGATAGTAATGTTTCATAATAAAAGCAGCTCTAATTAATCATCATAGTATTTGGACCTTGGAGAGTGTTATTTCAATACTGTCAGAGTTGTGGTTCAAGAGTAATCGAATGATAAAGTTTCCCCTCCCACCCCTTTAACTGATATAACACTGCTCAGCCAGAGCAGCAGGGTGTGTCCAAGTGGATTGCAGAGAGTGACAATCTTAAATTAAGATAAGGGGAAAAAAAACTGAAAAACTTGTCAAGGGGGCAGGGTTTTCATTGTTCTCATAGTAAGAAGGTTGTCCACTGCTGTGAACTGTCTGGTCTAGCAAACAGAATCTGAGGAGAGATGGCTTCCACTAGGTAAAAGGGAGAGGGAAACTTTATCCTTCGATTACTCTTGAACCACAACTCTGACAGTTTAGAAACAACACTCTCTATGGCTCATATACTATGAAGATTAATGGGAGCTGCTGTTTTTGTGAGCCATTACTATACCTTTAAGCCATCTGGATAGCCAGAGACAGTTCCAGTGGTTGAAATTTGCTCCCTATAGACAATGTGGGCACAGCTTTCATTCACTGTAGCCAGAACTCTGACAGTAATGCAAGTAGAGTGCCTAACAGCATTTTCAAGGTTTTCTTGTCCCATGTGCTGCTGTAATAACCCATGATAACTTGCTTACAGATCCATCTGCATGCTTTGTCACAACTACTTATATACAGGGGAAGAACTGCTTTAGATGCAGGTATGACGGGCCCAACATCCAAGGAGTCCCAATAGGTTGTAGTCAAGACTCTGAAAATAGATTTGTGTTTGTGGGCCCAAAATATATTTGCACCAGGGCTCTCCAATTGCTAGTTATATAGAGTATAAACCAGTACGTGGTGTCACAGGGGTGTGATATTAATGTGCCACAGCACAAATCAAGATTCACTCACACATTGTAATAAAAGTTGCAGACTTTGTTACAGTCAAAAATATTTTAATAAAACACTAATAAATGTAAACATGCATAGTAATAGGGGATAGTGTACTTAAGGATGGGAATATAATATCAATCAAATCTGGGGCTCACCGGAGATATACATTTTAGCATTCAATATAGAAGAAAAATCTGTCTAATATTTTATCACCTTTGGCTTTCATGAAGGAAACTGGTTTGCATGTAGCACTTTGTTATTGGAAGATGTGGGAAGGAACAAAGAGTTGGAAAGATCCGCTTTGGATATGGTTAAATAAGTACAGTTATAAACTCATATTTTCAATATATATTTTAGAGTAGCTCAGTAAATCTTTAATTTCTTAAAAGTAGCTCCATTACAGAAAAAGATGGTGACCTCTGCTGTAGGAGATAACTGAAACCTCAATTCCTGGTTAAACAACTTCTAAATAAAATATTAATACAAGCTTGCAAATGTAAATTGAAGGCGTCAGGAACACTTTAAACATGTTGCCTACAGCCAGAGTCCTATTTTCTAAAATATACATTTGGATTGCCCAGGGTTTCATAACATGAAGTATGCAATCCATCCCTAATTCAAAGTTCATTGGAATGACTATCAGAATCACAGCTATCATACAGCTGAAGATATGTGAACCTTTTCACTCACACTGCTCTCACATATAAGTTTATAAATATATATATATATATATATATATATATATATATATATATATATATATATATATATATATATATATAGTTTCAAATTCACAATCAACACACGTTCTGCAGAACACAGAAGGCAGACTAACAAAAGTAAAGATGTTAACTGGAATTCTGGTAAGCCACAAAACATAGATTTGAGTTGCATATGCAGATGACCCTAAACAAAACAAGCCAAAAAAATATGCAGGACATTTACGTGTTAGTGATTAAAAACCTGAAGCCCTCTAGATGTTAGGGACCACAATTACCATCATCTCTAGGCAGACAAAACTACTGGCTAAATGATGGGATTGGTACAATATCTGGAGTGCCTCAATTTGTCCACTCCTAGGTTAGAGATTAACTGAGTGCAAGAGGGGTGTACAACACATGCTTTGCCATGCTTTTCATACCCCTCTGTAATTTGAAGGGTTAAACCATATTAAACCTGGTTACAGAAGACTCAATACAATATTTTAGTAAAAAAAAAAAAAAAAAAAAAATCAACTGAACTATACAATTGAAAACATAAACAAAGTAAAGAAAACTAAACCTTAACAATTAGAGATAATAAAATAGAGTAATGCGTGCAGCATATATAGTTCAGCATGACCACACTGTGAAAGGATACCAACTTTTTTATCTGCTATTAAGTAAAAAGTATGTTTAAAAAGGTTTAGTTCAATTATTTTAGGTAACCCATTCACTTGATACATTGTGACTGTGATTTCACCCAATAGGAAGATGAGTCAGTCTTGGTCAACACACAGAATCAATGAATCCTGTAACATGTTTTGGTTTTTTAACTGTGTGTAAATATACAACTTGCAAGATTATAGATAAACAGGGAGCTATTATAACTTCCCAAGTAATATGCAGATACAATAATTTCTAATTGGTGGAAAAATCACACACGTTTACCATGACTGAGGAATTGCACGTTTAACTCAATGTTTATTGACATATACTATCAACTCTCGCAACAAGAGTTTATACACCTGACATTTTTTGTAGAGTGCTGCAAAGTACAGCAGTACATAGACATGTCAGATTCTGAATGATTTCAAGAAGCATACAGTGTAACTCCCAAACATTAACCACCTGAGTGCCGAATGTTTACTATGGTATACCGATAGTTAGAAGCTCAGTTAGTTATCAGTCTGCATCTGAATCCCTTGAGGGTCAATGGGTTGCACTCTGTCATTCAAGGGGTTAACCCCTTGAATGACAGATCAACTTCACATTATTTTGGAATTAATTACAGGCATCTGATATTACATACAGAGGGGGGAGTAAGATAGATCGCAGGGACCTCTTCGCTCAATGTTAATACTTGATTACTTCTGTAATTTGTAAGCTATACTAAAATACTTGCATTATGGATACTAAAAGAAAAAAAAAAAAAAAAAAAAAAAAAATCACACTTGAATTGCTAGTATACTACACTACCGTTACATAAAATAAATATACTAGTGTTTCTATATGCAGACAGTGCCAATGTCTGCAGCTCACATAGGTATAAACCACAGCCATGAGAAATGGCCAGATTCCCTCTATATTTACAGACAGAGTACAGTCTTCTGTTTTCTACTCACATAGCTCGGAGTAACGGTGGGCTCCTCGACACAGCTGCTGCAGATATCTGTGTAGTACGTCGGTAAGCAGGTCGCAGGCGGTGAGCTGCACTGAGTCCCATCCCAGAGCCTGGCATATCTGTGCCACAGACACCCGCAACAGCGAGCGTGAGTAGCTCTCACACATCCCGCCTTATCCCGCTCCCATTACACGATCAGACAGCTCGGGGCTCGCCGTTTTTCTCTCGTTTAACCGCTTGGCCCCTTCCGCGCTTTCACTGCTGGCGCCATCTTGGTCTTTCCTCCCCTTGCCGCTCAGAAGCACAAGCAACAGCCTCCACCTATCCATTACTGAGTGAATCGATCAGACTACTTCCGGAAGCAATCAGTAGCTCGGGAATTGGCTATTTAGACAAGAAGGAGGTATTTTTAAGGAGGCGGAGTGGAGACTTGTTTTAATTACGTAGGGTTTTATATTCCACCATCTTTGGTTGGGGCACATTAGGCAATATTCGCTTGGCGAAAAAAGTGTACAGATCCAAACAGTAACAACAATAAAAGTAATATAAAGGGATATTAACACTTACTATTGAAAACATATGCTTCGTGTGGCTTAACCTGTCGAGAAAAGCAAACGTACTTGCACTACTGAAAATGTTTTATTCAAAAATTATTGCAGTTTACCCTTTGAGCGACAGAGGGGCAACGCATTGCACAGCAATATACCCCTCTGGCACTCAAAGGGTTAAGGCATCCATTTTTGGGTGGCGCAAGACCTCCATGGCCTGAAAAGTACAGCAGAGGTTTAGGGTCAGCAGGCTGGAGCTGTCAATATACTAATGTAGCATCTATGCAATCACAAAATATAAGGCTATGGAAGTACTACATCCAAAACATGAACTGCAATGACTTTTGACTAAAACATTTCTCAACAGTGGGAGTTCCCATGTATTACTCTGTAGAATAAAACCTGCAACATATATGTTTTCATATTAATCAGTATTATCCCTTTAAATATCAGGAGGATAAACAATGTAACATGCAAATAGTTAAATAATAATGAAAAGTCAGGTTTACGCATACCTCCCAAACCTCCCTCTTTAGGAGGGACAGTCCCTCTTTTGGACCCAAATCCCTCTTTCCCACCCTGATGTCCCTCTTTTTAGGAGATCAGATTGTTGGGTATATATATAAATTTATCACATTGCTCTACAGCAATAAAACTCACATTATTGTTGCTTTAAATGTCAGTATGTGTGTTTATAAATTAGTCTGTGTAAATAAAATACTTTGGTCATGTTATAAGTCATATATTAGGTTACACAAGTTTGTATAGGTCATGAAATAGCCTAAAAATTCCTGGTAATGCCCCGCCCACCAGTCACACCCTCAGCCACACCCCCTAAAACACAAGTGTCCCTCTTTGGCAATTTAAAATGTTGGGAGGTATGGGTTTACGTAAGATGAAATTTACTATCTTGCTACTTGTAGATATTTTACTAAGTATGCTTCTGTAGGAGCAAACTAATAAAAAGTCAGGGACTGGTTTGTCCAGCCACAAAATGTCTGCTATTAGCCATTCAGTGGGTCAGAAAACATACTCCCTTGGGTGGAATTCAACCTGACTCTAAGCCACAAACTTCAGAAGATATGTGTACAGCCTCCATAGACCCTCAGTGCTGGGATTTGAAGCCTCAAGTCTCTTCTTGTTGGACCAATGAGGGAACCCCAGGGGTCTCTTTTCAGACCCTGCATCAGCTCCCCCTCTGGTTGTCCAGGGCTCACAATGCAGCCCCAGTTTCATCTGTAGATCTGCTCCCATGGGTGAAGGCATTACCAGTATGGGGGAGGTTGCAGTAGTCAGTTGTGGAGATGAGCGAGTGTAGAAGGACTTTAACAGTGTCTACTGTGATTTCTAATAATGTTGCAGAGGTGGTGCCATGACCCTGTGATATTTTGAATGTGAAGTATAAAAGCGAGATTGTAATAAAACTGGTTCCAAGGCAGAGGGCATTGGTAATAGATGAAAAGATGGAATTGTTAACAGTAAGGAACATGGTGTATTGTAGTGTTACTCTGGATGAAGGGAAAATAAAAGAGCCAACTTTTGGACTTACTGAGTTTTAAGAAGCATTGTCATATCTAAGAAGAGTTAGAGTGCCAGTGAAGCCAGATGTGATCAGAAGAGGAGAGGCAGAGTTGGGTGTCATCAGCCATGCAACTCCATAAGGTTACCTAGTGAAAAGGGGTAGAGAGAGGAGAGGCCCAAGGACAGTTACTTGTAGTACTCCAAATGAAAGAGAGAAGGGGAAGGGGGAGCCACAGGAGACATTGATGTAGGAATTGGTTAGGCAAGAGGAAAACTACATGAGGATTGTTCTCCAGAGACCAAGGAAATGGAGAATGTGCAGGAGGACAGGATGATCAATAGTATTAAAGGTAGCAGACAGACCCAGAAAAAGAAGCAACATGACATGACCTTTAGACCTGACTTTGGACAAGTCATTAGCCTACTTAGGTAATGTTGTTTCTGTAAAGTACAGAGCTCCGATACCATATTGTAAAGAATCAAGTAGGGAGTTGGATGATAAAGTGGGTCAGTCATGAGCACACTACTTATTTCAGTATTTTGAATGGAAAATGGCATGAGAGTAGGGCAGTAATTTGACAGAGAAGTAAGGTGAAGATTGTTTTCTTTAGAATGGGAAAAATACAATCATGTTTACTGAAGGATGGAAACATTTATGTAAGAGAGAGGTTAAAAAGACAGTTAAGAATCCCCATAAATGTAAAAGAAACATATATATATTTTATTGAATAATATAATTAGAGCTAAAGAAGGGGGAGATATTGCACAAGCACTCATTGGAGGTTATACATTAAGGTGTGATAAAGAAATGATAAAGTGGTGATAAAGTAGAGATGAGTTCCCCAGTGTTCTGAACTCTCCAAGTTCTATGTTATTCAACTGAGCCTATGTCAAAGATAGCGGTATCTTACTACATAGGCTCCAAAGAATAATATAGGACTTGGAGAGGTTGGAACACTGTCAAAGTCATTTCCACTTTATCACCTTGTTATCACACCTTAGTACGTAACACCCCACCCCGGTGAACTGCTTAGAAAAAACACTTTAATAGTGCGCACACACAAAGAATTGCACTTACTGACTGTAAATCAGAATGACAGACTGTAAATCAGAATGACAATCTGGAGCATGGTTGGTATGTTCAGCACGGTAATTTGCACATCAAGTCACCACAAGGAGATACAGGTGTAGCTCTCACAGGTAGTCTCACAAAAACTCTCTACTAGCTATCAGCTCCTCTCTACTAATGAGTTTCATAAGCTAAGCTCTTTGTCAACAGAAACCTGTGATTAAATAAATACTGCCAACCATACTCCAGATTCCTTTTCTGATGTGTCATTGCTTTTATATAGTAATGTAAATGTGATTATTTGCGCATGCTCTAATAAAGTGTTTTTTGAAGTTATATATGAGGAGTGCTTGTTGTCTCTCTCCCCTCCTCTTTTGTGTATAAGTTTAGGTGAAGGGATTACCTTGTGAGTAAGGCCGTATCAAAGCAAAACCTTAAAGCGCAGCTACCACCCAATAACATTGCACCACATAATTGCCCATTTGGCGACTAGCTGCTCAGTAGCGCTAGTCGCCAGAATTATTACCTGACTAAAGAGAATCGATATTCTTCCAAGACTGACAGCAGGACGGAGCGTGGACATCTTGCGATAATGATGTCCATGTGTCTGCGCTGTCAGTCCCTTTTGGAGCCGGCTGGGTCCTAGACCCGGCTGGGACTGACAGCACAGGCGCACGGACATCACTATGGCTCCATCCTGCTGTCAATCTTGGAAGAATAGCGATTTCTCTTTAATCAGGTAATAATTCTGGAGAATAGCACTCCTGAGCAGCTAGTCGCCAGATGGGCGATTATGTGGTGCAATGTTATTATTGGGTGGTAGTTCCGCTTTAAGGAGGATGCAGCTGATTGAAGTGTGTTCATCAAGTTCAACCCATACCAAATCATCCACAGCAAGGCAAAAAAAATACCACTTAAGTCATTTCCAGTTAAATTATTTCCTGACTCGATATGGTGGTCGGATATTGCTCTGGATCAACATCCTGTCTGCTTTGAAATCAACTGTCCTAATTTTCAATATTATTCTGAACTAGAAAGGTATCCATTAAGTTTTTCAAAGCAATTACAGTATCTACAAGCACAGCATTCTAAGGCAAATAATTTCATAACTTTACTGCCCTTACAGTAAAAAAAAAAAATCCATGCCTTTGTTTTAGTCAAAAGCTCCTTTACTGTAGTCTTAATGTATGACCTCTTGTTTTTTGCTCATCTCTTTGAGTAAATTGTTCCTTGGAGAGTTCTTTTGTATTGACCTTGAATATATTTGTAAATGGCAATCAACCCTTAGACAGCTCTCTCTGATGTAAACAAGGCCATTTTTGGTTAGCCTCTATTTATAACTCAGATCTTCTAATTCCTATATCAGTTTTGTTGCACTCCTCTGAACGTTTTCCAGTTCAGTAATATCTTTTTTAAGAACTGGTGCTCAAAATTGTACTCCAAATTCTAGATGAGGTCTTACCAAGGTTTCATATAGAGGTGTATTTATATTCCCATCCTGTCCATGTATACCCCCTTTTATATTGAATAGTACCATATTTGCTCTTGCAGAAGCTGAGTGACACTGCACACAGCTGTGAAGTCTATTGTCTATCAGTACTGATAAATCTTTCTGTAATGAGGATTCCTCTGGTTATTACTTTCCCATTAACTCTTTAAGGACCAGACAGACTAGGTGTCTTTTTTCATTTGAGGACCAGAGCCATTTTATTTGAAGAGCCAGTACATATGAGCGATCACATGTACCAGCTTGCAGAGAGAGAGAGAGAGGCTGAAACTGATTGGTCTTGTAGCAGTCAGTTTTAGACTCCCGGCATGATCAAAGCAGGCTCGCAGGCATGCTTTGATTAAAAAAAAACTCATGACGTGCCAGGACCATCACGGTCCTTAATGGACCAACAGTTGTGACAGTCCTGTCAGGTCCATGGTCCTAAAGGGGTTAAGTGCATATCTAGCATGTTTGTTTCCAGAGCCCAAATGTATAACCTAATATTTATGTGTATTAAACCTCATCTGGCACTTTTCTGCTCATTCACTCAGTTTATCAAAATATTTCTGCTGTGGAAAAAACATCTTGCTCTGTGTGTATTTCCTTACATAGCTTAGTGACATCTGCAAAGATTGAGACATTACTTTGAATACCCACTTCTAGCTCATTAATAAACAAATTAAAAAGCATTGGGAACAGGACGTTCTGCTTCAAAGGATTTCTTACATGTTGCACTCAGGGGAGAAATCTACTCATGGTCTATACTGAGTAGAGCTTCAATGTGGAGTAATGCTTCAATGTGGAATTGAACCGTTAGCATTTAGAATTACATTCAAAATACTGATACTAACTTACAGATCCCATAGGAACACTGCATTCCTCTGCATTTCATCTCATTTCAAAAGACATTGTCACTGGCCATCTTCACTTTACACAGGTTCCTCTCTGCAGCCCTTATTGCATCCTCCCATTTCTGCCTACAGGACTTATACCATTCTTCACATGAGTCCTGGAATTCCCTCCCACTTTCCATCAGACTCTACCCCAGATTTTAGATCTTCAAATGCTCCCTTAAAACTCACCTCTTCAGGTAAGGCTATCAATTAAACTCATGACTGTTATGAGCAAGGCCACATCAACAGCCTGTCCAACCTCTCTACTCAAGCTTGTTCCTTTTTACAATCAATCTCCCACCCAGAACCCAGTCATGACCTCATGGTTAAATGGACAGTAATGTCCCATCAAAAATGCTTAGAGTTTTGTAGAGATTAAAAAAATAAATGATATGCCACAAATCCTATCTCTCAGTCTGCTATGGCTTGAGAGATATCCTTCGCTAAAGTTCCTCTTCTCCTGATGTCAGCTGTAAAGCTGACAGAAGGAGATCCTTGTCGGCCAACACGAGGAGGCTCTTCAGCAGAGCCGCTATAGTGCAATTTAAAAAGAAATACTTCTTTGGAATGGTCTAAAAACTGTGCTTGCAAACCAGGCACTCTTTGTAGATCGTTCCAAATTGCGCTATTGCGGCACTGCTGAAGAGCTGCTTGTCGGTCCATGGACCAGGAACTACTGCTGTTAGCTTACAGCTGATGTCAGGAGAAGGGGAGGGAGAGGGGAACTTTAACCGAGGATATCTCTCAAACCATAGCTGTTTGAGAGATAGGATTTGTTGCACATCGTTTATTTTTTAATCTTTACAAAACTGTCCCTTTAACGCAGAGTTAACTGGACAGTTGCATTGAAAATAATTTTTCTCCCACCCACTGACCGGCAGTTCATGTGGCACTTACACCCCATAGTACTTACTCCTTTTGTGTCCCACCTACCTTCCTCTAGACTGTAACGTCTCATGAGCAGAGCCTTCTGATCCTTTTGTTTTCTATGTTCCATTTGTACTGTATAATATCTCTGTATGTCTATTCCCTATTTTACAGCACTGCATAATGATTTGGTGCTATATAAATAAAGGATAATAAAAATAAAAAATAATAATAACTCCCACCTCGTCTGCCAGAGGGAACCTATTCAATACTAGTATTAACCCCTGAATTAGTCCATTCTGTATTTCTTCATACACATTAATATAGATTAGTACACATATATATAAAATTTTGTTTTAAACATTTCAATTGTTTCTTATTTGTAGTTAGAATATTTCAGTAGCACATCTCACTTCCTTTATTTTTATAAATTCTAACATCATTAAATGGCCATTTAAGCAGAGGCAGAAGGAAATAAATGTAATACAAATTTCTTGGATAACTTATGGTCCTGAATTATTCATAATACTATATATAGCTCAATGAATACTCTAGATTAGGAAACCAGTTATAACCTCTCACTCACTTGTGCCAGTTTATTCAGTACCTGTCTAACACTGTCACTATATACATTCTTGTTCAATGGAGACAGTAAAAATCACCCTCTGATTTAGATTGTGCTAAAGACTAAACACTATTAAACCTTTGAGTACCAAAGGGGGACGCAACACATTGCAAAGTAATGTGTTGTATACCCCCCTGGCACTCAAAGGTTTAAGACAACAGAAAGTCATATGCACTTAGTAAAACAAGAGATACACCGATGTCCAAAAAGTTGCAAACCTTGGCTTGACAATTGCAGAAAGGAAGACTGTGACCCATAATAACCACCTCTGTTAACATGGCTGACTGAACAATCACCCAGGCACACAAAAATAAGATGCAACTGAGTATGCATTATCTAAAAAGACTGGATCATTTTATTGATGTTTTAACTTAAAAGCAGAATTTTTTGATATTGGATGTCACTGGAGTCAACCCCAGTATTGACTAGCAGCACAAGTTGGATATGTCATGAGGACACAATGTCTAATTCTTCGATAAGAGACAAGATTTGACAGTCACCAATACATAGGCCGATTAGTAGTCATGCATTGCATGTTAACAAAACAAATATTTAGTTAATCTCTCAATTGTTAACACATATAGGCTGTATTTTTCATTTTCTATTGACACAAGCTGAATGTCCATGTATCCTATGATATACCATAACAATTCTTAAAAACAAAAAAAAACAACTGAGTTGCGATGGGACATTGTATGGAAGAGAGTATAAAAACCCAGTCTTCTCCCTTTGGTTTTGGGCTTTCCTGTACTTTTCTGTGTTCATGTCACGGTTTTCAGGCAAACAAGGACAGACACGAATATAAAATATAAATCCACTTTTATTTAATAAGTACAGTAGTAATAGTATAGCCCAAACAACCCCAGAACACAAGATGATAGGACCAAGGCTCCTACCCTGAGCTACACACTGTTCTGCGCACTGCACTACTGCGAGATACCGGAGACTAGGACCGAGGTACTGGTGGAACACCAGAGGGAATGGTAACTGAGGCACAATTCTCCACCCTGGGTCATATGACCAGAGGCAGCAGGGAGTGAGAGCAGGCCTAAACCATGAAACATTTCCATTCTTTCAGGGCAAGGACGATGGTGAGTAACTCCCGGTCGCCAACATCGTATAAACTCTCAGTCTTAGACAGTTTCTTAGAGAAGAAACCGCACAGAAGCAATGGTTTCCCAGGGCCCGTAGGCTGGGACAACAGGGTGTCCACTCCAGACTCTGATGCGTCAACTTCCAGGGTGAAAGGAAGGGTGGGATTCGGGTGGGACAATATCAGAGCTTCGGCAAAAGCCGACTTCAAGTCCTCAAGTGCCTTCAAGGCCTCATGTGACCAGTCTGAAGGATTAGCTCCCTTCTGAGTCATGTCTGTGAGATGTTTGACTACAGTGGAGAAGTTTCAAATTAATTTCCTCTAGTAATTTGTGAAGCCCAAGAACCTCTGTGTAACCTCTGGAAGTGGCCACTATAATACGGCAGACAGTTTTTGCGGATCCATGGCCAAGCCAGAGGATGAAATAACATATCCTAGGAATGTCACCTGTAATTTGTGAAATTCACACTTTTCTAGCTTGCAGAACAACTTGTTCTCTCTGAGCAGTTGTAGGACCCGGGCTACATCTGCTCTATGTGCCTCCAAGGTAGGAGAATGGATGAATATATCGTCCAAATATACTACAACACTTCTGTGTAGTAGGTCTCTCAACACATCATTAATGAATTCCTGGAAGACAGCGGGAGCATTGCACAATCCGGAGGGCATTATCACAGTGCCCATGATTGCCTCTGCAACACTGTTCTTGCAGACGACATTGCTGTACTTCCTGGTTGTCGCGCTGAAGCACATTCGCTATTCTTATTGGAAACCCCTAATTACCTGTAGGAGTCTCCACCCACTTGCTAGGCCTTATAGGCCTCAGAAATAGAAATAAAGTAAAAATGCTTATATTAGGCTAATATCCAAAAGTAGAAAATGCCCACATACATATAATAAATGCAGAGAATAGAGAGTTTCAGAAAGGTATCTGGGAGTAATAAATATTTAGTTATTTTCAAAGAAACTATTTTTGTTCTTTAAATTTTGCTGGGAGGTGTATTCAGTCAATAGTTATAGTACTTCACTCTTGCTTGCACAGACGCAGCCCCTTTCTTTTTTGCACCAGTGGTTGTGTGTTACAGTACCTAGCATCCAGTGGGGCGCTCCTGGCGCCGCTGGATAAGGAGCCTCTGGGCGAAAGGCGCAGCAGTGTTCCTGGTGTCTTGCTGGGCGCCTGGTCTGGGCTCAGGGTATGGAGTTACGTGTCGCCCATGTCCTCGGGCTGGATAGAAGATCCACGGCAACGGTCACTGAATAGACGCAGGATTGTGGTGCATCGCCAAGATGCGTCAAATGCAGATTTGTGTCACTCACATGACGCAGGACGCATGGGTGCGTCAATTATGGGCGTGAAGAGTCAGAATGTTGCAGACCCTGCTTTATGCTCTATCTTCCTTTTGCACCTCCCTGCTACTTCCTGTTCAGGGGTTTAAAGGGCAGACTGAAGTGTAGACCAGTCGCCCTTGCATTGTTGTTCATAGCAGTTCTATTACCTTGGGCTTTGTGTATGACCTGGCTAGTCTTCCATCGAACCAGGTGCTGACCTGTGGCTCTGTCTGACTACTCTTTTGTTTACCCTTATAGTGGACACCCAACCTGGTGCAGACCTGTGGCTCTGGCTGACTACCTGAACTGTTTATGACCTGGCTTGTCTGACTACCCTCTCTGGTGCAGACTTGTGGCTCTGTCTGACTATTCCTATGTTTGTCCCTTGTATCTAGCAGACACCCAATTTAGTGCAGACCTGGGGCTGTGGTAGACTCGCTCTAATTCTGACTTCAGGCGTGAGTCAGTTTCCATTTCCCTAACTGACTACAGGCGTGAGTCAGTAAGCACTCCCTACCGACTGCAGGCTTGGGTACTTAGTACAGATTAATATTCTATACCATATATTTTATACTAAGTACTTGAGAATGTATATACGAAACACGTTGGACTAATTTTTAATGATATTATATCTAATACATCAATATGCTTGTTAAATTTTATCTATAAGTATACTTTGAAGCTTTCTATTTTTATCAAATCAATAAAATTACTAAGTCTATAATTTGGAGATTATTGAATTGGAGATATCCTGCAGAAACAATGAGGAGAGAGTTTCTACAGGCATTTTGAAAAGTAAGTTCTGGTGAGTTTATACAAAGCGGGGGTATGGTGATTTAAAGTCAAACAGATCTACTCTTAGATGGCTTTGCACCCTGTTCTTGTTCTTTTGTTTTCTTTATAGGCCTCAGCCTGCCTTTACTCATTTGCCCTTTCGTGGTGTACCTGTGCGCTATAGCTCTTGTGATTCCTATGCTTCATTTCCATGTATGACTCCTGGCTACGTTCTGACTTCGGCTCCTTTGATCCCTGACTACTGACTCCTGTTCCAGTCTGACTCCTGGCTTTGGCTGACTACTCTCTCCGGTCTGACTCCTGGCTTTGGCTGACTTCTGATTCTTCCTTTACCCGTGACCTACTATGTCCGCTTGCTCTGTCCATTGCCTAGTGCTGCCTCGTTCGAGAGGTGCTCAGTCTGCGTCAGTCGTGTCACTGGCCTTCCTGCTGTCTGTTGATCCGCTCTAGGCCATTGGGTACCCTAGCGTTCTAGGCATTTGCTGTCACCATTGTCTGTTGGTAACCCTAGAGCATTCTAGGGATTCAGTGACCTCTGCCTGTTAGTTACCCTAGCGTTCTAGGGATTCGTGTCACCACTGCCTGTTGGTTACCTTAGAGCGTTCTAGGGATCCTGTCCTTTGCCTGTTGGTTACCATAGAGCGTTCTAGGGATTCTCAAGTCACCGCTGCCTGTTGGTTACCCTAGCGTTCTAGGGACTACCATCTCTGTACTGAAATACCATAGCATACTAGAGGATTTTACCTTTGTTCACAGGGGCTTCCCAGCTGCTCCTGCACTACTAGCTGTTACCATCCTTGCTACTAGTATTTATTCGTATATTCAGTCAGAGTGGTGTTTGCCTCCCTACAGTCAGGTGATCCAGTGCTGCCTCCATACCTGGCTAGTGAGGGTTAGGGAAGTGCTCTGGCACGGTCCTTACACCTGGTCCTGTGAGGGTTGGGGAAGTGTTATCTTACTTTATTTTATGCTGATTCTCAATAAAGTTATTATTTTACTATATCTGTACTTCTCAGTGTCTTTATTCCAAGTCACGCTGTGACAGTCATCACCAAATGTTCATAGTGCCCACTCCGGGTGTTAAACGCTGTCTTCCACTCGTGGCCCTCTTTTATTCGTACCAAATTGGACGCTGCCCTCAAATCAAGTTTAGTGAAAGTAGTAGAGCCTTTGATAGATCAAATAGCTCTGTGATCAACGGAATCGGATAAGTGTTCTTTACCATCAGTTTATTCAGGAGGATTTCCAGATAATGCCCCTATATAAAGTGTCAGCCACATACTCATCCATTGTCTTGTTCTCCTACACTGACAAGGGATATACTCGGCCCTTAGGAGGTCTGGCCCCCGGTAGCAGATCAACAGTACAATCGTATGGCCTATGTGGTGGTAACGTACTGGCCTCTACCTTATTAAATACCTCTTTGTAGGCCTGGTACCCAGCAGGTATAGAGATAGAGGTACACAATATCCTGGTAGGCTGCCGGAGGCAAGATTTCATACATTGAGAAGACCACGACAGAATATCGCAAGCCTGCCAATCAATTCCTGGGTTGTGAGTCTGCAACCAGGGAAAACCCAGAATGATGACATGATGGAGAGAATGTATGACCTGGAACTGTTGTGTCTCCACACGAAGTGCCCCTACCCTTAGAGACAAAGGACGAGTCTCAAGGGGAACGTGAACCGGCTGTAGCGGTTGGCCGTCAATGGCCTCAATTGCCAATGGCTTGGAGCGAGGCAGCAAAGGGATAGTGTGCTTGGCCGCAAAGTCTGCATCAATGAAAAAGCCCGCGGCCCCTGAGTCCAGTAGTGCCAAAGCCACTACCAATGACTCTGCCCAAGACAATTTTACTTCAAGAATAGGCTTGTCTTGAAGTCTTTCTAGGGACTGTGAAATTCCACTCAGGGTCTGTCCCCTACATGACCCTAAGTGTGAGTGTTTCCCGGCCGGATAGGGCAATCACGCAACATATGGCCCGGCTCCCCACAGTATAAGCAAAGACCCCTCCTCCTGCGCTGAGCCCTCTCCTCCACTGACAGGCTTTTGAAGCCTAGTTGCATTGTTTCTCCCCCGGCGGGGTCAGAACTAGGAGGTATGGGAGGTGAGGGAGGACAGGGTGGGCGTAAGAAATTAGGTGCCAACCGAGGTAAATGTTTGTGCCCCTGTTCATTGAACAAAGGCCTCTCACGGGTTCTTGTGTCTATCAGGATGGTGACCCCCTAGATCACCAGGCAGGTCTCGGGCTGCCATCTCGTCTTTAATCATGTCAGAGAGGACCTGGAAGAAAGCAGCAACTAGGGCTTCGTTGTTCCATCCTACCTCCGCTGCCAGAGTACAGAACTCAATAGGGTAGTCCGCTACTGTACGTGCGCCCTGCCGTATTGTCATAAGTCTTTTGAGAGCGGAGGTTGCACACCCAGGTACATCAAACACTTTCTGGAACTAAGCCACAAATTCCATGTAGTTATGAATTATGGGTTTCTCAGTCTCCCAGATTGGGTTGGCCCAGGCCAATGCCTTGCCAGACAGGAGGGAGATCAGGAATTCCACCTTACTTCGCTCAGTAGGAATGCATGTGGTACCATCTCCAAAAAAATTCCCAGCTGATTCAGGAACCCCCGGCACACAGTAGGTTCCCCATCAAATCTTTGGGGTAATGGAGCAGAGCCCTACAAACCTCTAGCCACGCCAGCTACAGAGGTTGTGGCCACAACCGGTGCAGGTACTGGAGGCGCCACCAGTTGTTGGGTAAAGCGATCAAGGTGAGCTGTGCGATTTAACAGTATCTGTATAGAGAAAGACAAGTGATCAGTTCTCTGATCTTGAAAATCCATCCTGGATAGGATGCTTAGATTAGGTGGACTGTCTGTACCTTCAGTAGACATGGCCCTTACGTACTGTCACGGTTTTCAGGCAAAGAAGGTCAGACACAAATATAAAATATAAATCCACCTTTATTTAATAAGTACAGTAGTAATAGTATATCCCACACAACCCCAGAACACAAGATGATAGGACCAAGGCTCCTACCCTGAGCTGCACACTGTGCTGTGCACTGCACTACTGCAAGATACCAGAGACTAGGACCTTTGTGCGGGTGGAACACCAGAGGGAACGGTAACTGAGGCACAAGTCTACACCCTGGGTCTCGCGACCAGAGGCAGCAGGGAGCGAGAGCAGCCATGAACCATTAAACACTGAGACTGATGGTCAGGCAAGTTTGGAGAGTACAGCCCAAGTAGTCAGCCAGAGCCACAGGTCAGACAAGCCGGGGTCTATACGGATTGATAGGCAGCAAGAGCCAGAGGTGAGACAAAAACGGGGACTACACGGAGAGAGTTAGTCAGCCAGAGCCACAGGTCAGAACCGATGTGGGTAGTCAGACAAGTTGGGGACATACACGGAGCGAGTTATTCAGCCAGAGCCACAGGTCAGAACCGAAGTGGGTAGTCAGACAAGCTGGGGTCATACACGGAATGAGTTAGTCAGCCAGAGCCACAGGTCAGAACCGATGTGGGTAGTCAGACAAGCCGTGGTCATACACGGAGCAAGTTAGTCAGCCAGAGCCATAGGTCAGAACCAATGTGGGAGCAGATTCTCAGAAGAGCACGGGCCACAATGGAGCAAAAGAGACAATATCAGAAACACCACGTAAGGGCAATGACTCCCAGGCCCAGGGAGGTTTATAAAGGAGCAGGAGAAGGTGGGACCCAATTAGGCCACACAGAATAGGCCCATAAACAGGCGTCCTAGCCAGTGCCTGTTTCATGATGTCAGCAATGCGGAAGTGGCCGCAACTATGCCGGCCAACACACCAGAGAGGAAGGAAGCACAGGATAACTTTGGCCTCTAAGGTAGACTTTGATAGTTCACCTGGGTATTCCTCCCTTTGCCCACTTCATGCTACTTCTTCTACAGTGCTCTGTGCACATGCATAGTGTCTCCCTTACTAGTGTCACAGACCCTTCTGATTATTGCTGATTCCCATGTACGACCTGTGGAACTTTAAATAACCATACTTTTGTTTGCTACATGCCTAGGATCTCTGCCTTGTTATACTTAAGATACATTCTGCCACATTCCATTAATCAAACACCCACCTATTCTGCATTTCAGTTGTTGTTCGATTACTTTCTCTTTTTGGCATCTCTCTGTGTGCTTAGCAGCTTGGCTGCCTCTGATTCATAGCGACCCTATATGTTGACTGAACTCCCTAGTTGCCATAGCTAGGATCTACTACTTCAACCAAAATTTGGTCTGCTTTGCTGCCAAGTGGATCCCTGACTCTGCAGTCAGGGCCAAACATCAAGGTGAGTTTTCTTCCCAGATATTGCCTAAACTCCAGTCTCATATTGACTGGCTATTCTAGTAAGTGGCTTCTAAAATCTCAAGAATCTCAGAATGCACGATTGTTAGATCGACCTAACCATTCTATTTGTGAGTAATATTCTATTGGTTTCTACCTTATTTTTGTTGTATAACAATAATACACTATTTGGCGCCCCTCCTGTTTTTTTTTTCTTTTTTTGGCGATTTCCATATACTCTCTACCGCTTTTGGGGAGGCGTGTTTGTGGGAGAGAGCTGCGGACATATCCATTCAGTGTACCTGTTACTGGGGACAGGAATTAACCCCAGACGTATGAATGCTGATTTTGGCTTATGCCAGGAATCAGCTACTTGAATTGTGAGTGTACATCTACCGGGTGCTTGGTGGTGGTTGAAGATATAATTATTGATATACCGTAAAATCTCGCGTATAATACGCACAATTTTGCCCCTCTTCACCTCATGTGAAGTGGGGGGATCGCGTATTAAAAGCGAGACATTAATTTTATATTAAAAAAAAATCCCATTGCCACCGGATTTTTTTTTGTCTGGCATGGGAAAACAAGGGTGCGTATTATACATAGGCACTCTTGTTTTCCCCGAAAATCTTGGGTATAATATACACCTGCGTATTATACACAGGTGCGTATTATACCTGAGATTTTACGGTACACAGGGCGCCCCTCTGTTGTTGTCCCCTTTATTCTCATTTTTCTTTTTCTGCAGTTCTGTGGATCATCATGACCTGTATCTTGTTGCTGGCCCAGGACTCTAACATCAGATTCTCAGGTTGGTATCTGGAATTCTTCCTCTGCCCTGTAGGTTCAGCTTCCACTCCTCTAAATATATGTGAAGAGTGGCAAAGATGGGACAGGACTGGGTTAAAGAACCAATTTTTGGGGTGAAAACATGAGGCGAGAAGAGACTTATTTTTTGTCACAGGATGGAATGAGCAGAGGGTGGCACTTTGGGAGAAGGAGGGTGGAGGAGGTGTATGTAAAGTAAAAAATGGGGAGATCTCTTGTGTCAATTCTGTCTCTGAAGTAGGTATAACGGTCCTGGACTGTTAACGCAGAGAGTAGCATTGGGGCAGAGAAGAGAAAGTTGTAAAAAATGCCATGGTTGTTGAATGACAGGGTAGTAACAAGTGAAGAGAAGTAAAATAAACAAAACTTATTTGTAGATGAAAGTGTCTCTGTAAGTCTCATGCCACTAATATTTTATATTATTGTTATATTATAATCCATAGGTGTCAGAACCTGCAATCAACTTAGGTAGGGCAGTAGATGCAGCTTATCTGCATTTTAGTAAATCATTTGACACTGTCCCACACAAAAAGCTAATCCGCAACTTGTGTTTTCTAAGATTAGAGTTAAAGGTAGTTGAAGTATTGGTTATAAGGTAGGAGTCAGAGAGCTAAAGTCAGTGGAATACATTCAGAGAAAGGATGCGTTGCTAGCTGTGTCATTCATTGGTCAGCGCTAGGGCCTTTTTTATTTAATCTGTAGAAGGGATATTGTTGGTGGGCTTCAAAAAAGTTGTATCTTTTTGCAGATGACAAAACTATCTGTGACATGGTTGACATTCTTGGAACAAAGGAGATGTGATCTAAAAAATCAGTTAATGAAATGGAAAAAGAATACTGGATCTAAAATATAATGCTACAAAACATATATTAAAAAAAGTTAATAAATAAATACAGGACATAACTAAATAAACAAACAGACAAAAGACACAAAACCCCAGAGTTGTTATATAGACTTAATCACACTCTGCTGACAACAACACAGAGAAATGGGATTCAGGAGCAGTTATATCTGATTGCTTAAATGTAGGCAAGCAATGCAACAAAGCAGTGATAAAAGCCAGCAGGAAGAGGAACTGGCAGCAGAAAACAAGAGGTTCTGAATCCACTTTACAGATCACTTCATAGACCTCACCTGGACTACAATGTAGTGTTCTGTCGACCACATCTCCAGAAGGAGATACATTAGAGAATATTCAAATAAGGCCTGCTAAATTTTGCATAGTCTAAACAGCAAAGCATATGAGAGAAAACTCCAGGTCAGGAAGTTAATATGTATAGCTTGGATGTATGTATAGCTTGGATGATGGGAGCGAATGGGGTGATATGATTAGAAACATCCAACTTCCAAAAAGTTTATAAGGGAACCATTTTTCAGAATAAAAGGAATAACAGAACACGAGGACAAGGACTACAGTTGGAAGGTAGAAAAATAAGAGGAAAAGTATGAAAATAAATATATAAGGGGTGAAGGAAGCATGCAATAGCCTCCCAGATCTAGTAGTTGGGGGTAAAGCAGTTAAATAATTTAGATATCTTGGGACAAATACTGTATTTGGCTATTCTAAGTATTAAATAAGGTTGAGTTTTTAAAATAGATTGGAAATTTGGTAGTCTAGAAGGGCCCGTTGTTTTTTTTATCTAAGTATATATGTTTTTAACCACCACACAGTATTTATTATCTGGAATATCTCTGGATTAGCATCATGCTAGCCAGGAAGGGGAGTTGCGTTCTCACCCTCATGTTACCACTAACATTTGTGGGCTATGTGGAGTATCATTTGGATGCCTGTCTCCCCATGCCTCCCTCATATCTGCCTCAGGGGTCCAATAACAGTGGTGGGCTTCAAGGGGTGTATCCACAATCATTTCCTGTCTCTCTTCACCAGATGTACAACCCCATGTTCTCCTCTAACAGATGAGGAGCCATGAGGTAAGGAACTGCCCCAGGTACATATTGGTGCTATATCTCTTCCTGTGTATCTGGGCAATGCACCATCATTAGTTGCTGACATTCTGTATTCATTACCATGTCTTTGCATGAAAATTATTCTTTGGCCTGCTATTATTTCTATGAATATGATCCATATATTTTAGAACACTTGACAACGAGGGAATGTGTTATTTCCATAAACTTCAGAGTCCCATATCCTTGCTGTGAATCAGACACAGAAAAAGGGTGAAACATACTCACTGATATTTGCTTTTCTTCTGTGTCCCTTCAATGCGCACCCTTTTTATCTGTTTTTGCTGCTTACTGTGATTTATTACAGCTTGAAGAACAGTATCACAGAAGCAATGTGCTGGAGGCCTCCATTTAAGAGCTGTGATTGGTCCTAACCAGGTAGGAGGCAAAGATAAATCAACTTTCCTTGCAGTGGAGGATCATAGGAGGAAAATGAATACCAGAGAGTAAATCTCTCCTTTCCTGGTCATCCATGGCAGCAGTTCACTAAGGAAACCAAAAGTCCAAAGATATTAAGCCCAACCATTTAATTACCCAGATGCTTTCTCTTATCGCAAAGATCATTGTGATCATTTTACCAGTACCAGGTCTCTCAATCCCTGATGCTGGAGCTCCCTGGTCAAAGCCTCCATCATGGGTTCAGAGTCCAGGAGGCCCCTTAGCAGATGGGGTGAATGATTGCGTGCTAACGTCAGAACGCCATATGGTGCAGACGGCTTCTGTAGACTCCAGAGAAGGCCTTCCCAGTAGTGCATTATAAAAGGCACAATATGTATATATTTAGCAGGGTCAGGAAAGGTAACTTATTTGAAGCTTTTATTTATGTTATAGTTTTTGCAGTCCTTTTTGCTTTTCTGGATCTGAGCTGCCTTATAAGTGAAATTCTCAGTTTTCTGGTAAAAGGCCCATTTTATGATGCATTATCTTCTCCTTTCTCTCTTTGTATTGTGCTGATTTTTTTGATGGTTATATAGTCACCTTATTGGAGCTAGCACTGATCCTGACCATGCTTTCAAAATTCAGCATATCAAGGCTGGGGGTAAGTTCTAATAAAGTAAGATTCCCTATTTATTATTTTAAAAAGAGTGATGCTTACTGACTATGATATGTCTTTCTAGCCACTCCAATGCATTATAGTCTCCTAGAAATGCGACATCTCCTAGAGCCTGCTTTGCTTATGATAAACCTGCAATGGAAGCAATGAAAATCTGCTAGAACTGTTGGCAGGAGATGACTGGTACTATGCTATCCACTTACACATCTGACCTATCACACATTATCAAGCAAACTGTGATGCAAGGTCTTCTGAAACCTTCACAATCAAGAAAGCAACCAAGATCACCAGAGATATAAGAGACTCATTATCTCCTGGGAGAATCAGATCTTCTTAAGGGAAGAAGACTTTTCTTCTGAGGAAGATGAAGAATTAGATGAATTGACAGGTTCTGAAGTAATGTTAGTGGAGTCTTTCATCAAGGCAGTACGTCAGGATCAAGACCTTAAGGAACAACGCAAAGAAAAATCCAGAGACAATATTTTCCTCCCTGAAGAAAAAGGTGGCTACATTTCCTTTACATGAGGTCATAAAGTAGGTCATTTTGTCAAAATGGAGAAAAGCAGGTAAAAGGTGTAAGGCTTCCTCTAGCTATCTGAGAATGTATCCTATCTCTGACAAAGACTGCAATTATGGGATGTTCCTCCTAAAGTGAATGCAACAGTGTTAAGGCTGAATGTTTTTGATATTTCAAATATATTTTATTAAAATTTGACAGTAACCGTGGACGCTGTGCTGTCCTGGGCCATCGTTCCTGGTTTCTCCCTCCAGAATGTGGCTACAGGTGGGTAGCCTGGCCTGTCTTTTTGAATTATAGCTCCTATGAATGGGGTTCTGAAGGGACCCTTTAAACCATCCAGGAATAAAGACAACAGGATGCTTCTTAGTTCCAAACGACTAACTCTTTATTTCTCGAACAGGGGATACTTTATACAAAACTCTAATACAGTAGTGCAAAGGGGATACACATAGCTTGTATGAAGGGACAATGGGTAGGAGGGGACATGATACAATGGCTACAATAGTGTAGGGACACATCATACAGGGGATACCATGGAGGGGTAAATATGAACACAAAAGAGCTCTTTCACAGTAAGCACTTTACACTATTTAATATTGCTGCTCCGAATCCTAGCCAATCGGAATCGGAGCGACTAGATACAGCAGCCAATCTGGGTCTATTACATCACGCTGGCATCCCAGCCTATGAGAGACGGCACGACAACCAAGGGACCTGAGACGACCAATCCGAAGAGTGCCTAACTGCTCAGTAACATAATGCACTAAAAAAACTTTCAAAACTATGTACTGTGCATGGAGACACCTACTGGTCGAACTTCGCATTACCCATCGATACTATCTGGAACGGTGTCAACACAATTCACCATAGAGCACAGACGACCAATCAGATGGCTGCCTACTTTGTAACATGAACGGCAGGGAATTTGACTTGCCCGGCCGCATTTCTGTGCTTGCCCATCTGGAAGGCGCTGGGACTTCGCTTAGTGTACTCTAGTCTTTCAGGATTTCTTTCCTGGCTCTGAAAAGAGCCCATAGTAACAGCCCTGGATATGTTACACTCAAAGACCGGTGAATACGCACAACAATTCAGTGCATGAGAGCAGGACTGTGTCTTCCTAAGATGAGATGGAGAGGAAAGCAAAGGAGTGGGAGACCCAGTAGAATGATGCTGTGATAGACCCAGATGCCGAGGAGATGAGGCACCCCAACAATGGTATAGCCAAATTAGATTTTTGGTAAGACCTAATGATCACATGGGAGCTCACAAGGCATAGCTAGGTTTTACTGTTTAAAGTGTACTCTCCAACGGAGTGGAGGGTACTGTGTTTAAGTTGGCACTGGCACTTCCATACCCATTCTGTACACATACTTTTTAACTGATGAGGCTGATCCCACATTTATGGTTGGTGCTCCCACCACTCTAAAAAGCCTTCTGCCTCAGCTGTGTCAGAGTGTGCCTTGCGGCCGGCGTCATACGAGCCGGCCGCTTGTATTCTAGGGGACCTACTGGTGCAGCTGGTTCCATGAGGCCGGTCGCCTCCCGGTTCTCGTGGCTGTCATGCTGTGTCTGCAGTAGAGGTGTTTCCGCATCAGCAAGTAGAGTGGACGTGTGTCATCTGGGTAAACCCCAGTGAAGTCACGCACCGCTCTTAAAGGTGCAGGGGCTTGTTGTGTGCTCCTCCCCCCTACCAGCTATTCTGTATATAAACTGCCTGGTACCACGGTGCCCGTGCTATGCTGGCGACATTCTGTCAGTCTTTACTTACTGCTGACGCTTATTGGCTGGAGTGACTTTGTCCCGCCCACTATTTGTCCTTAAATACTGGGCCTTGTCACTTCTCCGGTGCCCTTTTGTGGTGTTTCCGTTACACTGCTCTATGTACCGACCCGGCCCGGCTGACGTTCCTGCTCTGTGTACCGACCCGGCCTGGCTGACATTCCTGCTCTGTGTACCGACCCGGCCTGGCTGACATTCCTGCTCTGTTTACCGACTCGGATTGGCTGACGTTCCTGCTCTGTGTACCGACTCGGATTGGCTGACGTTCCTGCTTGGTATACCGGCCCGGTTGGGCTACATTGCCTGTGTATCACTCCTGCCTGCGGTCCCATTCCAGTCCTCGGTTTGGGTTTCATCTCCGGGCTTCTCTCTGTCTCCGGACAGAGTCACTGTTGCCTCAGTGACACTCCTGCAGTCTAGTCTCGGTTCAGTCTGTCGCGAGGGTGACATTCCGGTGTCTAGCTTCCATCGGTGCACCACGGTACGCTTGACCCTCCTTCCTGCCAATACACTGAGGTTGGTCTTACATTGGGCTCCTCAGGCTGTGCTTACGATCAGGCAGTCGACATTGGTCTTAGCGTTCGTTAACCCCTTCGGGGAAGGTGCCATTATCACACCGGCTATTCTACCATGCAGTCTCCGTTGGGTGTCCTCCCGGGCATACTTTCACAGTCCTCCGTTACTACTATGGCAGACCACAAGCTTATCCTGGGCCTCCGTTGTCTTCTGGGCGTTACTCGCTATTTGTGCACTCTCTGCTGAGTGAGAGTATTAAGGGCCTAGCTCTATTAGGGCCTGTCAGTATTCCTGGCCTAATAGTAACCTATTCTTTGCTGCCACGTTTGAGTATCACACAAACTTTGCCTGACCTGTGTCAGTATATTGTTATTTCTGTATTGTACATATACTGGACCCGTGTGGGTATAAATTACTTTAACCTGTCCTGTGTCAGTACTATATTGTATATATATATTACTGGACCCGTGAGGGTTATCGTTACTGAGTCTGTTCAATAAAATTGTGTTTTATCTCACCTACTGTGTCTGAGTGTCAAATAAAACCGTTACACCTGGACACTTTTTTCAGTCACCCTTACACGGTGTCCAGTGCAGTAGCTTGTTGTGTCCTGGTGATCCTGGTTTGACCCCTTTGCTTGGCCTCCACTTACTCCTGTGTCCTTTCTCCTGGCATAGTCTGACTACCCGCTCTGGTGCAGACCTGTAGCTCTGGCTGACTATCCGCTCCATGCATGACCGCTGGCTATAGTCTGACTACCCACTCTGGTGCTGACCTGTGGCTATGGCTGACTACCTGCTCTATGCATGACCCTGGCTATAGTCTGACTACTCTCTCTGGTGCTAACCTGTGGCTTTGGCTGACTACCCGCTCTGTGCATGACCTCTGGCTATAGTCTGACCACCCACTCTGGTTTAGACCAGTGGCTCTGGCCTAGTACTACGCCGTTTGCCTTTGGGGCCTTGTCTCTACCTGGTTCCGTATTAGCATTTGGCTGGGTCATATCCCTGGCACTGGTGCGTGGCTCAGGTGTTTTCTATTCTGAGACCTTCCAGAAGCAGTCTCCTATTTCTGGTAGGAACCTCTTGCTTTGGTTCTAGGTGTTACAGCTTACCTTGACTTCAGCATCATCTGCAGGCGCGAGGCTTCAAGCATGCTGCAGGCCTCTGTTTTATCTGTTTTCTTCCTGTAGTCTCCTCCTACCTACTTCCTCCCTTTAATCTGCTCCTCCTACTTCCTGTGGAGGGGTTTAAAGGGCAGACTGAGGCCTGACTTAGTTGCCCTTGTGTTGTTGTTCATAGCAGTTCTGTTACCTTGGGCTCCGTGTATGACCTGGCTAGTCTTCCATCCATTCTAGTGCTGACCTGTGGCTCTGTCTGACTATTATTTTGCCTAACCCCTAATAGTGGACATCCAATCTGGTGCAGACTTGTGGCTCTGGCTGACTACCTGAACTGTGTATGACCCGGCTTGTCTGACTACCCCCTCTGGTGCTGACTTGTGGCTCTGTCTGACTATTCTTTCGTCTTTTCCCCTGGTGATCAGACACCCAATATAGTGCGGGCCTGGGGCTCTGGTAGACTTGCACAGCTGACTGCAGGTGTGAGTCAGTTTTTACCTTACTCCTACTGACTGTAGGCGTGAGTCAGTATTCGCTCCTACCGACTGCAGGCATGAGTCAGTATTCGCTCCTACTGACTGCAGGTGTGAGTCAGTATTCACCCTTACTGGCTCCAGGTGTGAGTCAGTGATATTTCCTTCTGACTGCAGGCTGAGTCAGACCTCACTCCTCATCGGATCAAGAGCCTGGGTTCCTGTTCCAGTTCCTGGTTCCAGTGGCTAAGGTCTAGTCTCCAGCACAGTGGTTTAGCATTGCAACCTATTATTTCTGATAGCAGGCTTGCTGGCTATTACCCTGTGCTTATTCCTATTGTACATATTGTATATATCCTCTTTATGTAATTTGTTAATAAACTGCATTAACTAAACCGTACTGACTTCTGAACTTCTCTGGGTAACCATGACACTAGGTCCTCTCTCTCTCTAGAGAGGTTCATCTGTTATTTTCTGTTTCATTTTATTGTGCATAAAGGTGGAGTTAAATTACTCTACTTGTCTCTTGTATCGTTATTACCAACTGTGACAGTACGTAAGAGCCATGAGTACGGACAGAACAGGGAACCCACCTGCTCTGAGCATTTTTGCCAGGATGGAGAGGCAGGATCAATGTATAGATCAACTAGATTTGGCCATGCAGACTCTCTTAAACCGCACTGAGCATCTTGACCAGTCTGATAGGCAACTGGTGGCCTCCTCCAATTCTACACCGGCACCAGTTGTTCTTACAGCTTCTGAAGCCAATGTTGCCAGAGGCCTATCCGGTTCTACTCCACTCCCTCAGCGCTATGAGGGTGACCCAACGCTGTGTCATGGGTTCCTCAACCAGTTAGGCATATTCCTAGAGATGGTACCACAAGCCTTCCCTAATGAGCGAAGTAAGGTTGGCTTTATGATTTTACTCCTGTCAGGCAAAGCACTGGCATGGGCCAATCCATTATGGGAGACGGACAAACCCATTATATAAAACTTAGCGGAGTTTTTGGCCTAGTTTTGGCAGGTGTTCGATGTTCCAGCCCGTGTGGTCTACACTGCCAAGCACCTCATGACCATCCAGCAGGGTGCATGAACAGTGGCAGAGTATGCAATCGAATTCCGTACTCTGGCGGCGGAGGTGGGTTGGAGTAATGAGGCACTTGTGGCTGCTTTTTCGCAAGGTTTGTGTGACACAATAAAGGATGAAATTGCAGCCAGTGAGCTGCCGAGTAATCTGGATGATTTAATTACATTCACTATCCTGATTGATACCAGGATCAGGGAGAGACCATCTTTCAGGGAGGGCCTGCGTAGGCCTCCGCCTCGGCTGGCACCTAACTTTGCGCACCCACCCATTCATCCCTCGCCTCCCATGCCTCCTGGTTCTGATCCTGTCGGCAGTGAGCCTATGCAGCTGGGTCTCGCTCGCCTATGGGTGGAGGAGAGGGCTTTCTGTTGGAAGGAGGGCCTCTGTCTGTATTGTGGGAAACTTGGGCATTTATTACGGTTTTCTTCAAAATACCTTGGACAACACATCTGGAAACCCCTGTCTGCTTTGAAATTTCTGCCTGGGAGAGACCTTGCTGATGTTATAACTACTTTGTGTCATGTTGCTGTGCTCAGTCTTGCCATGGTGTATGACTTTTGACATTAATCTTCAGCAACCTCACCTTCTGTTTCAATTAATGATTGTGTTTCAGCCTACATATTAAATTGATGATCTTTAGCACCTATTTGGTATAATCATTTGATCATACACCTGACTATGGGCTGGATTCAAATGCAGGTGATAATTTTATTTCTGCTTTTAGCTCCAGGTATCACCATAGACTTCAATAGGAAGATTTTTGATAAAACGTGAGGTAACAATTATTTCCTGTATTTGAATCCTCCCCTATATGCCTCCAAAATCCCTGACTTTGTGGAAGTTTACCTAGAAGAATTGATGCTGTCTTGAAAGCAAAGGGAGGTCACCAAATATTGATTTGATTTACATTTTTCTTCTGTCCACTCACTTTGCATTTTAGTAATTGATAAAAATAAACTATTAACATTTCTATTTTTGAAAGCATTCTTAGTTTACAGAATTTATTCACACCTGCCTAAAACCTTTACACAGTACTGTACCTGTGCAAACATCAGGAATATGCCCATATCTCATAGACCTTTAGGAAAGCACAAAGTCCAGTGGGTTAGATCACTGCCTGGACTTCAGCCTGTGTGTCTATGGGTCCTGCACTCTATAGCCTAGTTACTAGATGGACATAATGCGGCAGGATTCTGTGACAGCATGGTTCCTGATTCAGTTGCATGGGCATTGCCTTCTGGAACCTTCCATCCAACCTGATTGACCAAGCATATTAGTCAATTCCTGCTCATCAGCTATTTAACCAAGCCTTCCAGAGCAGCCACTGCTGTTATCTGGCTTCTTGTGAGACTCCGCATTCCTGACAGATTTCTTGATGACTTGTAATTGGATCCTGCCTGCGGATTCCTGTTTGTTTGAGATATTCGGGCTTTGACTTTGGCTAATATACATAATTGATGAGGCTGGGGAAAAAAAAAAAGACATGCGTCCATCAACTCCAGCCCATGCCAAAACACCTGTGTTGATCCAGTGGAAGGCAAAAAAAACAAAAACAAAAAAAACCACCCACTGAAGCCATTTCCATTTAAGCCCTAAGTGGGTAAATAAAACTCCTTCCCGACTCCAAATGGCAGTCATATAAGTTCCCTGGATCAACAACCTATCTGCATTGAAGCCATTTGTCATAATTTTCAATAATGTACTGTGCTAGATAGGTAACCATTGCTTTACAGTATCTGCAAGCACAATATCCCAAGGCAAAGAATTTGATAGCTTTACCACCCTTACTGTAAAAATCCCTACCCTTTAGTCAAAAGCACCTTTCCTCTAATCTTAATGGGTGACCTCTCATTCGTAGCTCAGCTCTTTGCATAAATAATTAATCGGATAGGTTTTTGTATTGACCTTGAATATATTTGTAAATGGAAATCATATCACCCCTTAGATGTCTCTTCTCTAATGTAAACAAACCCAGTTTGGCTTGTTTCTCTTTATAAGTCAGATTCTCCAATCCCTCTATCAGTTTTGTTGCACGTCTCTGCACATTTTCCAGTTCAACAATGTCTGTTTAACCCCATAACGACCAGTGCGCGCACGAGCGGCTGGCACTTGAGGACCATAGGGCATATTTTTTTTTTCTTTAGATCCGATTCAGGGCTCGCGGGGAGCCTGGAATCCAATGACATGCCAGGACCGTCAATGGTCCTTAACCCCTTAAGGACTGAGAAAATCTGAGGTGGATTTCACTTAAGGACCAGAGCAAATCTGACCTTTTTGACTATGTCTTTGTTCAATAGTGTTTTCCCTCTAAGTACTTTATTTTACCCATGAAAGCTATATACTGTTTTTTTACGCACAAATAGGGCTTTCTTTTGATACCATACTTATATGGATAGCCCATCATTTATTTTAGTAAAATTAAAGAAAACCGTAAACAAAAAAAACAAAAACAAAAAAAAAACTCCATTTTTTTTCTCTTGGGATCATTTGGGCACAATAGGTTAACTTTTTATGGACACTGCATGAAAGGTATGATCGGTCAGTCATACCTACAAAATGGGCAGATTTAAGTGGTCACTGTCCCCCCTGGATGAAAAACCCCATGTCACTTTTTCCCACCCTATTTTCCCACTTTATTATTGATGGCATTTGGCGGTGTGTATAAATGCATTTCATGGCTCCACAACAATCACACTTCCTATTTTGGTAATTGACATTTTTTTTTTTTTTTTTATTTCAATAAAATTTTTGTTAAAAAAAAAAAAAAAAAAAGTGTGTCCTTTAAAAAAAAAAAACCCCAAAAAAACAAAAGTTAATTTTAGCAGGTCAAAAATGGACCTGCATTTAGCCAGCCTCCAGCACAGCAGTGAAGGGGTTTATACCCCCAGCTGCTGCATTTTATTTGTCCACTAGGTGTCTCCTCTCTGCTTCTCTGTCCCTTACTTTGATAGCAAGGGACAGACAGCTGAGAAGAGACACTAGAGGCAGTGAAGAACACTGCCTCATTCATTCTTTCACAATGCCGGTACATGGGATGGGATCGCTGCTGCACCGACCCCATGACCCGGCACTTGTGAAAGTGGCTGAGATTGAATGCTCCAGTTCTGAAGCATTCAGTCTCAGCCGGGAATTAATGATAGCAGCGTGCACGGAGGCGCGTTGCTATCATTTAACCCATGACGGTCCAGGACAATCATGGGTCATTAAGGGGTTAAGTGCCAGACAGCAGTGACGGTCCTGGCACAGCATTGGACGTTAAGGGGTTAAGAACGGGTGCCCAAAAACTGTACTCCATATTCTAGAGGAGGCCTAACCAAGGACTTAGATAGAGGTAGAATAATATTAGCATCCTGTGCATCTACACCTGTTTTTATGCAGGCTAATACCCTATTTGCTCTTACAGCAGATGAATGACTCTGCATACTGCTGTGAAGTCTATCATCTATCAGTACTCCTAAATCTTTCTCTAAAGAGGATTCCTCAAGTTGTTTCCTATTTAGAGTATATGTAGCATGTTTGTTTCTACAGCCCAAATGCATAACCTTACATTTAACTACTTTCAGTGTCAACTGCCACTTTTCTGCCCGTTCACTCAGTTTATCTAAATCCTCCTGCAGAGAAAAAAAAAATCCAGCCGTGTATGCATTTCCTTGCACAGCTTAGTGTCATCAGGAAAGATTGAGATGCAAATTTCAATTCCTACTTCTAGATTATTAATAAATTAAAAAGCATTGGGTCCAGGACTGCAACACTCCACTTACAACTTTAGATGTCAATCCATGTACAGATATCACCGCCCAAACCAAAGCCTTTTAATTTATGCAGTAACCAGTTGTGAGGCACTGTATATCAAAGGCTTTTGCAAAATCCAAGTAATACCTGAATCCTGCTTGTTTGTTGCCTACCTTAACATTTGAGAGCACCTTTATAAGTGTGATATATAAATGTGAAACAATTTATTATAATAAATAGATTAATTTTATAAAAATTTAAACATCTGAAATGGGGTTTAAAAAAACAAAACAATAAAAGTCCCATAATATATGAGGGGACCCTCTTGAAGGGCCAGTATGTTGAGAAAAGAATAAATGATGAATTTAAAAATGTCTAAAAATAGATCACTATAGGTTTCATGGTAGAGAACATATAGATGTAAAAATATATGGTTGTATAGATGTATATTCTTCAGGAATATTCCCCGAAGTAGTGTCAGTTAAAGAGACACGAAACACGGAAGATTTTGTAGTTACAGCTTCATTGGTCCCTACCGATTTCTGCCCGCTATATTAATATTCAGGCTGCAGGGACATGGTTCCCACAGTTGGAAGAGACACACAATCTGTCCGCAGTATTAGACCTTAGCAACACATCCCTCAAAACGGGGAAGATTCCTTTGAGTAGAGAGAGGACAAATCGACTTTACATCCATCATTACTCTGCCCCCTATGCATGAATTTTACCTCAGAGTCTAGAGAGGAAAGTACACTTCCACTTACCTGTAAGGTGGCATCGGACTGGTACTCTGTTCTGTACACTAGAGACTTCTACAGTGGATATAAAAAGTCTACACACCCCTGTTAAAATGCCAGGTTCTTGTGATGTTAAAGAATGAGACAAAGATAAATCATGTCAGAACTTTTTCCACCTTTAATGTGACCTATAACATGAACAATTCAATTGCAAAACAAACTGAAATCGTTGAGGGGGAAAAATAAAAAACTCACAATAACTTGGTTGCATAGGTGTGCACACCTTCTTATAACTGGGGATGTGGCTGTGTTCAGAATTAACCAATCACATTCAATCTCATGTTAAATAGAAGTCATTAAACACCTGTCATCTTTTAACCCCTTAAGTACCGGGAAAATCTGATGTCGTTTTCCCTTAAGGACCGGAGCAATTTTGACTATGTCTTTGTTCAACCATATTTTCTCTTTAATTCCTTTTGTACACCCACACAAATTATATACTGTTTTTTTAAGCACAAGTAGGGCTTTATTTTGATACCACAATTATATGAATACCTCATTGTTTAATTTGATTAAAATAGAAAAAAATTAAAAAAAACAACATTTTGCTTACATTTTTCTGTCAGGATTTGCATACTATTAGTTAATGACAAAAAAATACCCCTAAATATATTCATTTGCTTCTCCTGAATATAAGAGTACTCCATATGCCTAGTATTTCAATCCCTTCCTCACATTTACAAGGTAAATATTACAAGATGGATGCCATTATTTCCAACTTGTAATTTCGCAGCAATTGGCATGTGAGCATCATAGCTTAGTTGATGGTGCCAGAACCAAAAATGTCCCACAAAGGTATATGTTTCTGAAAACTAGACAACATAAGGTAAATAATCAGGAGAATTTTGAAGTTTTGTATGCAGCTATTTTTCCAGAAAAAAATTTCAAAATTGTGGAAAAATTTAGTTTTTTTGCAGCTTTCACACTTACATTTCAATATTACTGTTGATATCAAGCACGGGATAGTTGAAAATGCAAAAATATCCATTGTTTAGTGTTCAGCTTCTGAGTACGGCAATACCCCATATTCATAGGTTTCTCAAGGTTTGGGGGAGCTACAGGGCCCAAATTGGAACATGCGCGTTTCCAGTTTCACACTTTGAATTTTCACAGCTTGCATCACTGGTGCCAGGTCTCATTTGGGGTTGTGTAGCAGTGCTCCACTCTAAGATTTCCCCCCAAAAGTGTATATTTTTGGAAAGTAGACACCCCAGGCTTTCATTTTATGTAAGTTTTCAAATTTTTTACGCAGCCATTTTACCACCAATCCTTTGTAAATCTTGAAGTAAGTAAAAAATTCAGCGTTTTTCACACTTAGGTTTCAATATTGGTGTGAATTTCAAGCACAGGATAGGTGAAGATTTTTAAAAATGCATTGTTTAGCGTTCGGCTTCTTCTTCTGAGTATGGCAATACCCCATATGCATATGTTTCTCAAGGTTTGGGGGAGATACGGGACCCAAATTGGAACATGTGCATTTCCAGGTTCACACTTTGAATTTTCACAGCTTGTGTTACTGGTGCCATGTCTCATTTGTCCTGTGTAACAGTGCTCTTTTTGAAGATTTTCCCCCAAAAGTGTATATTTTTGGAAAGTAGACACCCCAGGCTTTCATTTTAGGTGTGCTTTCAAATTTTGTACACAGCCATTTTACCACTAATCCTGTGAAAACTTGACGTAAGTAAAAAATCAGCGTTTTTCACACTTAGACTTCAATGTTGATGTGAATTTCAATTACAGAATAGGTGAAGATTTTATAAACTGCATTGATTACTGTGCGGCTCCTTCTTCTGAGTACAGCAATGCCCCATATGCAATGGTTTGTCAGGGTTTGGGGGAGATACTGGGCCCAGTTGGAACATGTGAGTTTCCTTTTATAGACATGCCATTTTTACAGCTGGTGCCTTGTCTCATTTCAGACTGGCAATACTGCAATGAATTTTACCCCCAAAAGTATATGTTGTAGAAGAGTAGACAACCCTGTCTTTCATTCTATTTGCACTTTTTCCATTTTTTCGCTGCCACTGTATCAGCAATCCCTCCCAAAACCTACAGTAAGGCAGAGAAACACCATTTTTTCACACTTATATTTTAGTGTTGCTCTGGATTTCAATCAGATGATATTTGCAGATTTTTTAAGTGCTTTACATTAGTGGTGCGTTACATCGTCTGAGTACGGCAAAGCCCCATATGCATAGGTTTGTCAGGGTTTGGGGGAACTACTGGACCCAGAAACCCAGTGTGTTTCCATTATCAGAGATGGAAAAAACTTAGGGTGCTTTGCTTCCCATTATATTTTGATAGTGTTAGATCTAAGGAGGGATGTGTTTAGAAAAATAAAAAAACAGGCTATTTCAGGGGGGAAACGTGGCCAAATAATAAAATAAACTTCACAGCACTACTGCATTGTGCCTTCATGGTATTGCTTGAAGCAGTCACACATGCAGAGGCCAGGTTTGGAAGGGCAGTCAGGACAGTAAGTGGAGGTTTCTCTCAGTATTCCCTTGCTGTAGCAAACCCTGCAGCACTTTTGTGGATTTTTCTTTTGGGGGGTTGGGGGGATTTTATAAATAAAATGTACTATTTATAAAATGAATTATTTCTGTTGCCCCTTGAAACAAAAATTGGGAGATAAGATGGAGCTGATACTGCAGAAAAGTAAGTTTTAGGGTGGGGTTTGCCAATTTGAAAATCAAAAAAGAATTGTATGCTGCAGTCTGCATCATGTAAATGGCAACCTTTTTTACCATGCCCTACACTTTCACATGGTGGGGTATGGCTGCATGAGTTGATCACACAGATCAATTCCCCCATGTGCTTGTGGTAGACTTTGATGCAGACTGGCTTTCTTAGAACCCCCTCCTGCCACGAACAGAGACTGCCACAGTTTTGTCCTCATGCATGGTGGACAGCATGTAGACATCTTTTCTGTTCTTGAACTTAACTGCCAGCAGCTCTTGTTGGCATAAAGCTGAGGGCATCCCGGTTTTAAGTTTTTTTTCTACCAGTTCTTTGGGCATCTCCCTGCAATTGCGCCTGACAGTGCCACAGGCCACGGTGTCAAAATAAAAAAGTGACTTAAATAAAAGGGGGCTGGTGTAATAATTGTCAACATATAAATGATATCCTTTATTTAACAAGTGGTAAATCAGATCCCAAACTATCTTCCCATTTATTCCCAGAGATTCGGGACGCCCAGGAGGATCAAGTAGGCTGTCCTTGCACTCATAAATTCGAAAAGCCTGGGTGTAGCCTTTGGCACTTTCACACAATTTATAAAATTTTACAGCAAATTTGGAACGCTTTGAGGGGATGTACTGCTTGAACCCTAACCTGCCTTTGTATTTCATTAGGGATTCATCTACACTAATTTCTTTTTGGGGAATATACACTTGGGCAAATGTTTTATGTTAATGGTTTATTAGGGGCCGAATTTTGAACAGTCTGTCATACTAGGGGTGTTCTTTTGGGGGGCACAGGGTATTATCACTAAAGTGCATAAAGCGTAAAATCATTTTGTATCTAGTCCTGGTCATTGTTTTGGCGAATATAGCGGTATCATATATGGGGTTTTTACTCCAGTATGATCTAATACTTGTTTTTTTAACTATTCCCATTGTCATTGTAAGGACCCAGAATTTCTTAAATTCTAAAAGGTCTGTGGGTTGCCATATTTCTTGCTTGGAAATGAATGCTGATGGGTTGGCGGCAATATATTGGTCTGCGTATAAATTTGTTTGAGACACGATTTCCTCCAAAAATAAATAAAAAAACTGAACATGGGTAAATCCTGCCACATCCACTTGAATTCCTGGGTTGCCTGTGAATTCAGGAATTTGTGGGCATAAATTGGCTGGTGATACCTATTCATCAGCAGGAGTGGCAGTACGTGTGGCAGGTCTTGGGGCAGTACTTGTGGCAGCTCTTGAGGCATTACTTAGGGCAGCTCTTGGTGCAGTTGCTGGGGCAGCTCTTGGTGCAGTTGTTGGGGCAGTGCGTCTTTTTTTCACAGAAGGCCCTGCGTCATCACCACTTGAACTCTCTTTCTCAGAAAACTGAGTGACGTCAAAGTCTGACGCAGTGTCTGTGGCTTCAGAGTCAGAAGCCAAATAGGAATACGCCTCTTCTAACGTATACCTCCTCTGCATCTTATATACCTACTCTAAACTAAATAAATGACTAACTTCTATAACTAACTATACCTAAACTTAAATCGATCCCTAAGCATTACCCTAACACACGTAGTCCCTGAACCTACCCAACCCAACTACCTATCTAAACTAACTTATAATATAGAATAATTTTTTAAATAAAATAAACTTTTTTGGGGGATTTTTTTTAAATTTTTTTTTCCCCTACGCTACCCCTAAATCTAACCCTAAACGTTTCCCTAACACACGTCTACACAAAACCTACCCACCTAAACTATAGCTTTAAATCAAATTTTTTTTTTTTTTTTATTATTTTTTTATTTTCATATTTTTGACACTTACAAAACATAAAAATATCATAATACACTATCATATATTCCACATCTCTTAACCACATCAAACCCATCTTCCCACATACATTCTACCCACCTCACATAAAAACAGTGCGGATTTTAGGTATAAACCTGACCAACCTCGATCAGGGTGGGGGGGGGAGTAAGAGCAAAGGAATTCACGAGGACCATTACCAAACCAACTGATTCCATTTGTCCCACATCTTATCATATACCCCCAAAATGTTACAATCAGGCTTTTTATAAAAATATTTTTCTGAAAGCAATTGAAACTCTATTTGCTGTTTTATCTCCTCCAGAGAGGGGATTATCTGTTTTCTCCAATACCTAGCCAAACACATCTTAATTCCTACCAGAATATGTACCATCAAACATCTATTAACTTTCCCCACATTCGACATGCCCATATGGAACAAAAAAGTCTGAGGTAACAATGCATAATAAGAACCAGTCAATTGTTCAAATATTTGTCTCGTTCTAACTTTTATGCATTGTAACTCAGAACAATCCCACCAAATATGTATCTGTGTACCCACCACCCTCTGGCAGCGCCAACAGTGAGCTGATAATCCAGGATGATACCCAGCTAATCTAACCGGGACCAAGTAGCATCTGTGAAGCAATTTATAATATTGCTCACACAGAGTAATACAATGGACCACCCGTCTCGTAAAAACCGCTGCTCTGTACCAATCCTGGATTGGGAATGAAGAACCCAGGTCCTCCTCCCAGCGTAGCACAGCCAGAGTTTTACCTGGAGCCTCTGTGACCCCCAACACTCTTTTTAACCCAGAAACTATATTTTTGTTCCATTGTTGCCGAAAAAGGCCAATTTCCAAATCAGATTCAACCCCCTTATTTTTACTAAGGAATGCTTTTATTCTTAGATAAACAAACAATTCTGCCACAGGCAATTCATAATTGCACTGTAGTTCTGCAAATGTTAAAAGTTTACCTTCAGAATAAAGATCCGATACCTCCTTTATTCCACACGATTCCCACTTAATATGAGTCTTATTATCCATATATATATAGACAAAACTGCAATTGGAGTTAATCCTGTAACCACTTTTGTTGAACTTACCATCCCCTTTTTCCTACAAAATTTATAGTACCAGCTCACCAATTTAAAAATAATTTGATTTTTAATCTTTAACAATCCAAAGTGGTTCTGGTCCAACCATATAAAGCAAAAATGGTCATATCCCCTACTCTGTACCTTCTCAAAATTGACCCATCCCAAATTTTTTCCTCTTTTCACACTCCAACTCAGTATGTGCGAGAGCATACACGCCTCATGCATCTTACTTAAATCCGGATAATCTAAGCCATGATGATTGGTACTTCGTCTCAACACTTTCCCCGATATCCTAGATTTCTTAGTACCCCAAACATACCTAGCTAAGATATTTTCCAGTTCCCTAATAATAACCGGAGAAACTGGTATCGGGATTGTTCTAAACAGGAACAAGATTTTTGGCACTATATACGATTTCACTACGTTAATGCGGCCCAGCCAAGATATCTCCAAACCCTTCCATCGCATAATATACTCTTTAATATCATCCACTAGATCTGAATAATTTACAACAAGAGTTTCATGCAAATTCAAACCTATTTTAATTCCCAAATATTTAATCATTCTATTTGACCAAGCCACATCAACTCTTCCCCTCATAACGTGAATGGCCTCATTCGTCAAAAAAAAAGGAAGTAACTGTGTCTTATTTGCATTCAATTTATAATTAGAAAACTCACTATACCTATCTATTAATTCAAGTACCATCGGAACCGATTTCGTCGGGGCCGAAAGTGATAACAAGACATCATCTGCATATAATGACACCCGATGATCCTGCTGACCTACCATAATCCCATCTATATCCCTTGATTGTCTCAACATAACTGCTAAGGGCTCGATCGTAAGAACATATAACAATGGGGCCAGGGGACAACCCTGGCGAGTCCCATTCCGAATTTCAAAGATATCGGACCCTATATTGAGACCTACAATCCTAGCCCTAGGAATCGTATAGAGTGCCATTGCATGATCTACAAACTTGCCCACTATCCCAAATGCCCGCAGAGTTCTGAACAAAAATCTCCAACTTACTCTGTCGAAGGCCTTTTCTGCGTCTAGAGCCATCAACACCGACGGAGTTTGCCTCCGATATATCTCGTCTACAATGTTCAGAACTCTACGGGCATTATCCTCTCCAGCTCTCCCAACTACAAACCCCGCCTGGTCCGGATGAACCAACTCAGGTAATACTACACTAAGCCTCTGCGCCAAAATCTTAGAGTATATTTTCACATCCGAGTTAATAAGCGATATTGGCCTATAACTCGTCACCATCTCCGGGTCTTTCCCCTCTTTTAATATAGGGATAATGTCTACCTCCAGCATTTCTGCTGGTATAGGCTCTACCCCTACCATTTTATTATAAACTCGTTCTAACAAGGGAACAATTATTGGATATAATACCTCGTAAAAGCTTAGTGTAAAACCATCCGGCCCAGGAGATTTACCCTTCTTTGAAGCTTTAATAGCATCAACAATCTCTACCCATGTAATAGGTTTATTCAGTTCTTCCAACTTTTCCGGTGGCACTTTCGGTAAATTCAAGCCTTTCAAAAACTCATCTGTTTCCCCCTCAGTCTTCCCTCCATCTGTCAAATTATATAAAGACTCATAATAGGATCTAAAAGCATTCCCTATCTGTTTAGGTGACAAGCATAATCTCCCCTTCCAATTTAGTTGTTTTATTCTATTTTTCTGATTTAAAAATTTCAATTTTCTAGTCATTTCCCTACCAACCCTATTATTGTTGTAATACCATTTTTGTTTTAACCGATCGTACATCCTGGAAGCATTATATCTAATTTTCTCCTGAATTAAATCATGCAATCGTAAAATCTCCTGACTTAACATCCTAGAGGGACCTTCTTTATTCTTCCTTTCCAATTTTGCTAACTCAATATATAAGTCATTCAAAGGTTTACCCTGTTGGCTCTTGATGTATGCACCCTGTTTAATTAAACATCCTCTCGCATAACATTTTAACGAGCACCACAGAGTAAAGTCAGAGACCTCCCCATTATCATTATCCTCCAAAAATTTCCTAATCTCTTCCACCAATCCTTTCTTGATCACCTCCCTATCTAGTAAATTATCATTTAATCTCCACTTATATCTCTTATCATAGGAGGGATTATCCTTTATGAGCACTGTGACCGATGCATGATCCGACCATCCTATACTACCTATCTTTGAATCCATACATGCTTCTACAGATGCCGAATCCAACAGAAATAAATCTATTCTGGAGTATGATGCATGAGGAAAGGAATAAAAAGTGAAGTCTCGCACATCTGGGTGGTGAACTCTCCATATGTCGAACAAATTATGCCTACAGACAAAGGAAGAGAAAGCCTCTGATGTCGCCCGCAGCGCACCAGCCGGGGTTTTTACTCCATCAGAAAATTTCTTATCCAGATCACAGCTCAAAACCGAGTTAAAATCTCTACCCATCACACGGCAGCCCTTCCCAACCCGTTCTACTTCCTCCATCAAAGTTTCCAAAAAAGAAATTAAATGATCTGAGGGGGCGTATACATTTACCAATGTGAACTCAACGTCATTAATTTTACACACTAAAATAATATATCTTCCCTTTTTATCAGGCTCATGATATATATATTCAAATTTTACTCCCGATGTAATTATTATAGCCACCCCTCTTTTTTTTGTCGGGAAGGGATGCAGTGTAGATGTTAGGAAATCTATTAAAATTCCATAACTGTTTATCGGATAACCTCCAATGGGTTTCCTGTACAAACGCGACATCTGAGGCCTCTCTTAACATCAGGTCATATAAACACATTCTTTTAAATTGGTGAGTTAAGTCCTCATGAATTAATGGTCACAAATTTCAAAGGCATCTATCCCCAATCTCCTCCCTCCTTCAACCCCCCAGTTAACCCAACTCCGCACCGCAAACATAAAACTATTACTACACTCTTCACACCCATTCTATCACCCATCCTATCGCAATATATAGGCCTTTCAAAAAGCCCCATCCTATGCGCCAAAAAAAAAATCCCTGTATCCACCAAGGATTCTTAAGCCTCCCCCCTCTGGAGCTATTTTCTATCTTTTCTTATATATCCCCACGCCCTCCTATAGCTACATTACCCAAAACCTCCCCCCCATCCGGCCTCACTTACGGAATTTTAAAAGCCCAACCCGCAAGGGGAAAAAAAAAAAAAAAAAAAAAAAAAAAAAGAATCCTATTGTCCCCCCATCCTTATTTTCAAATCCGTTTATAGTGTACGGATATCTCCACCCCTGTGTAAATACCACTCAAACACCAGTGTAAAAAGACCTTATTATCTTCAAATATTATCCACTATACTAACACTTCTGTGATACTACTACATAAACAAAAATAACAATAATTCAACTCCTTTACATTACTACTTATATCCTTTTTCTATCCCACTACTACCCTAAATCCAACCACGTACTCCCCTAACTCCCCTTATCTTCGCCTTCATTTATAATATACACGTATCACCATCTCTCTGATAATTCCGCTTGACATATAAATATAGGTCAAATATACTCAAATACCAGAGTGTATACCCTTCACACACAAAAAAAAAAAAAAAAAAAAAAAAAAAAGACCTCCAGCAGCTAGACTATAGGCCTTCATAATTCAGCCCTGATCTTTCCACAATCCCCAGGCCTCCAATTTCAATCTTGCCTGAGCAGGGCTCTGGCAAGAGTGAAAAATATCCCTATAAACTATAATCAATTTCACTGGGAACCCCCATCTGTAGCTGATATTATTCTGTCGCAGGCAAGCAGTAACTTCTTTATACATTCTTCTAGAACTCTTGTCCCAACAGAGATATCTGGATAAATCTGCAACAAATTATGCTTCTCATTATCCTGAGATTGTAACCTGAATTTTTTCACAAAAAGATCTTTAACTCTATAATTACAAAAACGGACTAGAATGTCTCGAGAGCCAGCAATAATATTTGATGGTTTAGGCAGTCTATAAACCTTCTCAATTGGAGCCACTCCCATCATTGCCGAGTCCAAATAAGACTTCAAAAGATCCAAAACAAAGTCTTCCAGATTTTCAACATGATCTGGAGCCCCTCTAATTCTAATGTTGTTTCTCCTTGCCGAATCTTCCATATCATTTACTTTAAGCTCCAAATTATTCAATTTACTTTCCAAAACGGCGTTCTTATTCACTAGATCTTCATTTATCTTTGTAAGTTGCTGAACCTCCTCCAACATATTCTTACGAATTTGAGTTATTTCCTCCTTAAGAGCGCTTAGATTGTTCTCCAAATCCAACTTTATCTTCATATACAGATTATCCAGAGCAACCTGCAGTTGAGCAGAGGATATAGCCCCAGGGGATTCCCATCCACTAGTTTCCAATACTTGTCCCAGCGACTGTCTATTTGTATTATTTCCTCTCCCATAATCCTTGGCCTGGGCATTAGGAGAATAATAAGTGTTAATAGGATGGGATGCTGATCTATCAGCCGTTTCTTTTTCTTGCTTTTTGCTTTTATCCGTTTTAGGCGGCATAATATAAGAGGAAGAGGCAAAATATATTGATCTGGAGAGACAAACTATTAATTGCCATATGACACAGCCAATACTGTAAAAAAATGTTAAAAAACTACAAGGGGGATGGGGGGTGTCCCACAGATCAGCAAACACTGATCTGCAGCAAATTGATCACTCCAAGAGTGATCAGATTGGGGGGAACTTATTGATCAATGCAAACCAGTGATCAAATGGTTAATTTTATCTTTTTTTTTTTTTTTTTTTTTTAACTTTTCTCCACAGAAACGATCTGCAACGTTGTGAGCTAACGTTACAGCAAACTCAGCTTACAATGCTACTGATGTTGCAGTGGAATGTACATGGTTTTGTAGTCAGTGTTTTTGTAGTCAGAGACAGCACTCCACGATAACAAAAAAGTATCAAATTTGCCCTGATGAAGGTCCATATAGAGGACCGAAAATGCTGGATGCTTGAAATACTCATGCAATAAATTTTGATACTTTTTTTGTTATCGTGGAGTGCTGTCTCTGACTACAACCTCGGATGCCCCAGGCGGAGTATACCGTTATTTATTCCATATGGGATGTGCACCATAGTTTATACATGTTTAAATCAAGATTTTGATGCATGGCAGTGTTTCACACACACATTTTATATTATATATATATATATATTAGTATGTATTTTGTATACAGTACTATGCAAAAGTTTTAGGCAGTTGTGGGGAAAAACTGCTGTAAAGAATGCTTTCACAAATGGGCATGTTAATAGTTTATTTTTATCAATTAACAAAATGCAAAGTGAGTGCGCGGAAGAAAAATGTAAATCAAATCAATATTTGGTGTGACCACCATTTGCCTTCAAAGCTGCATCAATTCTTCTAGGTAAACTTCCACACAGTTTGCTAAGGAACTTGGCAGGTAGGTTGTTCCAAACATCTTGGAGAACTAAAACACAAGTTGGTATTGCTTACGGAGGCATCTCAATAGCAATGTCCTCCTCTTGCACACTGACAGTCACAGCAGAATCCTTCTGCACTTCTTTCACCACACCTTGTACCTGCACTTATAATCCTCCTCCCACGGTCTCTGTTTGTCATTACGATTTCAGCTTAGATTTTAAGCTCCTTGGGGCAGGGTCCCTTTCCCAGTCTAGGATTCCCTTGCTGCACTTTCCCCCACAAATATGTAATGATTGCACTTAAACTTAATGCACTTAATACGGTTCTGTATTTTTGTATTATATTATTTCAACTTTTTTTTTTTTAAGCGCTGTGTACATGTATGGCGCAATATAAATAAAGATACATACATACATACAAGTTCTTCTGTGGATTTAGCCTCAGCTGCTTCTCTCTCTTCATGTAATACCAGACAGACTCAATAATGTTGAGATTAGGGCTCTGTGAGGGCCATACCATCACTTCCAGGACTCCTTGTTCTACTTTACGCTGAAGATCATTCTTAATGACTTTGGCTTTATGTTTGGGGTCATTGTCATGCTGCAGAATTAATTTGGGGCCAGTCAGATGCCTCTCTGATGGTATCGCATGATGGGCAAGTATCTATGTGCACAGGGTTGTGGAATTTATAAATCGCCCGATGCCTGGGACATGTAGTTCCGGGATCCAGGCAGGTACATTTTTCTCCCATTTAGCCCTGCTTCGGGCAAGCAGAGCCGGACCTACAGCCCTGTGAAGCTGTGAATAGCCCCCCCCCCCCTGTATCCCGGCTCTGACAGCTCCCTTTATTGAGTCTACTGACTCAATGAAGGGAAGCTATTGTGAACTGAGCATGCGTGTGCCCAGTGATGTCATCGCAGCCCACAGGGGCTTGTGATGTCGAGTCTGGTTGGGCCAACAAAAATACTTGGCACAGAGTTGAACAGAGCACACCAAGCCAGTTCTCCAGCAACTTTCTTATGCTGGCCTGGCACCAACATCACAAAGGTGAGGGAGAGAGGCAGGCCAGTGACAGCACTTCAGTGGAGGAGAGCGAGTACAGTCTGGACTGGAGGACTCAGGAGGAGGCTTCATTGGATGGAGGTAAGCACTGGTCTGAGTGCCAGTGTGGAGGTGGACACAGGATGGACAGTGTGGAGGTGGACACATGGAGTGGACACAGGGTGGGCAAGGTGTGGGGCAAGATGTAGAGGTGGACGCACGGTGTGAAGGTGGACACATTGTGGAGGTGGACACAGGGTGTGGAGTCTATATTGATATGTGGTGGTAGGCTGTGTTTCCTTTTTGTACATATGTTTTTGATTTTTTTTAACCTTGTCTTAGGTAAACAACTTTTGACAATAGTATGTGGGATAGGATGTTTTTTACATCACGTCTCTAGGTGATTGATTTCACCTGCTTAATTGTTTCCAGTTGAGTGGAAGCAATTAACTTGCAGACGCCAGTCTTTGGGCGCCGTTTTTAACATGTATGTGAGGGCATGTTGGGGTATCTCTCCAAGTGCGTATCTGTCTGCTAACACGAGCCAGTTCAGGACAAGTAGATTGTCATGAGGGACAAGTAGATTGGGCTCCTGTTTTAGTCCCTTGGACAAGCAGTCTACGGTCCTCAACGTTACACGTTTCTTTGTGCTTCTTTAAAAGAACTTGGACAGCACATCTGGAAACCAGTATGCCTGGAGAGACCTTGCTAATGCAGTTTAACTACCTTGTGTCTTGTTGCTGTGCTGTCTTGCCAAGGTGTAGGACTTTTGACATTAAAAACTGTCTTCAGCAACCTCGCCTTGTTAGTGGAGTTGGGCTGTTCCTCACCCAGTTTTATTCTTCCTACACAGCTGTTTCTGTTTCAGTTAATGATTGTGTTTCAACCCACATATTAAATTGATCATTAGCATCTGTTTGGTATAATTGTTTATTCATACACCTGATTGTATGACTACAAAATCCCTGAATTTGTGCAAGTGTATCTAGAAGCATTGATGCTGTTTTGAAGGCAAAGGGTGGTCACACCAAATATTGATTTTATTTTTCTTCTGTTCACTATCATTTTGTTAATTGATAAAAATAAACTATTAACAGGCCTATATTTGAAAGCAGTCTTACTTTACAGCATTTTGTCACACCTGCCTAAAACTTTTGCACAGTACTGTATTTTAAATAGTGCACTTAGAGCATGTTTTGTGGAGTCCCTCCCATCCATGTCTTTTTTTATTTTGCATTGATTCCAATCATCCCAATTATTAAATTAAAAATCTCTTATGACCCTAAAGCTGTTTTTCTGAATATATATGTTTATCGCTCCAGGTCTTACCCAGTAAAAGGTATTTTGATCACTTATTTACAAAGTGTAGCAAAATGTCTATCCCACTACTGGGAAACTGTTAAATACCAAACTCTATTGAAATGGAGAATAAGCGTGAATGCAGTCATGGTAATGGAAAGGATCACTTCATTCTCCAGTTCAAAATAAAGTGCTTCTTTCAAAGATATGACTTCCTAAGCTAAATTTCAGTGATTCAAACGGATTGATGTCCCCAGTTTCATTTGGCTTAGTTCTCTTTTTAGAGAGAATTGTTTTGTGGTTTTCCTAATCACCTGCTCTATACCTTCCATTTTCTGACTGTATACTTTCTTCTCTCTAAACCCTGGTTTAAATTGTAACCTTAAGCACAGGAACTGTAAACTTAATTTCTTTGCATTTCCTCAATCAAATATCTACTCCACCAGTGTAAAATCTGTTGACAGATTTTCTTGCTCGATACCATTTGCACCTTGATGAATCCTGGCCTTAGTTGTGACGGCTTCCGAGCTGTAAAGCATTATAGCCGGTAATAGCACCAGACACGGAATCTTAAATGTTACCCCCTTTTAGGACCAATTAAGTGTGCAACACACTGAGCAGCAATGCATTATGTACCTATCTGGTCCTCAAATGGTTAATTGAAAACTTCCAAAAATAAGCCCTATAATTAAAACCCCAAAAACACCCCACAGTCATAAGCATCTGAACAAGCAGGCTTATTAGTTAACATGTAAGCAATTTATTGTAATATAATTTACAAATATTTGTCTTCATGAATTGAACCAACTGTCTGGAACATGGAGGTCTTAACTGCCCACAAAGGTTGATAAATTACCTGAAGAAAAAAAAAAAAAATAATTGTACTGGATATAAAGCGATCTTTAAAATAAATTATATATTTAAACTACAGAGACAACCTCCTTTTTTACTTTACATATCCTGCAAGTGCATAATATGTAAACTCAAAATTGCCTTCATCCCCACACATCCTTCACACATGTTCTTGACAGTAACCTTATAGAATTTATATTTCTAGAGACCTTCCGAAAACTGCACTTCAGAATTACATTAAATAGGAGGTGGGAGGAGTAACAGTAAGAGATGGAAATGATCAGTCTATGCATATTATCTTCACATTGACAGTTTCAGAAATTGTATAGAAACATGAAAATGCAATCATGCAAACCAGATTATCAGGTATCTGCTATAGTGAAAATCCACATATTACAAGCCTTTGATTTTTGATGAATTATGAACATGCTGCTGTGCGTTACATTTTGTTACAGCACTTGGCATAACTTACTATAGTTGTTAGCAAGAAATATTGTGGATCCAGCCCAAACAATTCGCTATTTCAGCGCTTCCCAAACATGTGCATGCCAGGGCTTTACTCTTCTGCACAAGCGAATTAATCAAAAGGACTGTGTTAAAGCAGGAAAATCCTTGAAAAAGAAGTTTATCCCTAGAACAGTGATGAGCAAAATTCTCTCTCCAGTTGCTGGGCAATACAGCTGGACGACCAAAAATTTTTTACCCTGGAAGTTATGCGCAGCTTCGGATGCCACCATTTTATGAAGTCCATGACAGAAGCATGGGTGTTCCGTTTAGATGTGTAAAAAATTTGTACACACAATATGCTAGTTTTTAATAATTCTGATTGCGAGAACTATGTTTATGCATTTACAACCTTGACAGATGGCCTATAACATCTTATGGTTGCACTGGAAAATTATAGATCGAGTTAGGGGTGTGCAACTACCACTAAGAACCAGTGTCCTAGAAATAAGAGTCTCCACCATTCTGATTGCAAACTGTCGAACACCCTCACAAGGACCAAAGTGGTCCACAATGCTTGCACACCCTTTTGGTCCTTAAAGCGATAGTAATACTTCGATTTTATCTTTATTTTATTTTGTAGGCATTAAAAAAACATGAAGAACGATATAAGTCTTATCTCTCAAACCTTTATGGTTTAAGAGATATTCACAAGCAAAGTATCCCCCCCCCCCGTTCAGCCAGATCAGAAGGGAGGTGCCCAGGTAGACTGCAGAGAGGGACAATCTTCAATTAAGCTAAGGGAAAAAGCTGAGAAACTTGTCAAGGGGGGGGGGGGGGAGGGCTTTCATTGTTTTCATACAAAGAAGATTGTCCCCTTCTGTTATCTGTCTGGTCTTACAACCAGATTCACATCTGAGAAGAGATGCCTTACACTAGGAAAAAGGGGCGGGAGGGGGAAACTTTGCTTGTGAATATCTCTTAAACCATAAAGGTTTGAGAGATAAGACTTATATCGTTCATGTTTTTTTTAATGCCTACAAAATAAAATAAAGTTAAAACGAAGTATTACTACCCCTCTAAGGAATCTAACAAATACCTAAACCCACCCCACCAAAGGAAGAGGGGAGTGAAACATGAGTTTAGTGAGAATTGGCTCATTTATTTCCTGTATCGTGGATAAGGAAGTTCTTGCACACAAGGAGTCTCTGCACATACTTCTAATTATTTCTCATCATGTATTACAATTTTGTGATAAAGATGCTGGGGGATAAGAACCATGAGGTTTGCAGTTCTCCTTGGAGTGATATGTACCTCTTTACTATACATCTGTTTTCCATGGTTGCCTCTCAGTCCCCAGCGCTGCGTGCCGGTACACGTCACGTGTACTGGCACATCGGAACCTTTAAAGCGGTCCTTAAGAGAAGGTTACTTCCAAGGACTGCAGACGTGAAGGGGTTAAAGCTCCAATTAAATCACTGGGAATTTGGGGCCCTTAGTCTTTTGAGATAGAGACCTGTATTGATGACTATTACACTAATGATCCCATTAAAACACTGTTTTACCTGGTGGCTGGATTTCCCTTGCTTTGATCTCATGACCTAGTAAGCATTAAAAATAGAACAAACAGGTTAAAACATCACACCATGCAAATTAATATAAACATCAGGATAGGCAATGTTGAAGGCCAGAACATGTGTTACAGCCTTTAAAATTTCACTAAGTGCTGAAACTAATAACCATATTGCCCTGAGCAGAAGGATACAAGTTGCCAAGTTTAAAACTTAATACCAACATGATCCTTGGACAAAATCTGAAGGGTTGGGTGAAGGTGCTCCTCCCTCTTCTGTCTGACTGGCAACCAGCATTACAGTGTCTGAGAATGGAGAGTCCTCCCCTTTTCAGACAATAAGCCAGGTCACCAATCATATGTGAGAGAAGCTCCTCTACCTGAATCTTCAGAACTCAGCAAGGAATCAAGGTTAGAAACTTCATTTTAAAACTTTGCAGCTTGAATCCCTATGCTTAGAGTAACATGTGCTTCTATTCAAACATTTACTAGTCCTATAAAATAGTTTTGGAAACAATGCAAATAACATCATGCAGACACACACATGGGGAAAAAAAAACAAACAAAAAAACAAGTTTAGAGCAAGAGAAGCTGCATGTGGCCACACAATTAAAATTGCACATAAAATGACACCTTTATTACATACACACAATTAATAAGTCATTCTGGTGTTGATGACATTTGCCTCAGCTCATGTGAAAACTTGCACTACTGGAGTTCTTGAGAACTAAGAACTACAATGTGAAGATAATGACCTAATCTAAATCAAGCTACAACTAAACTAATGCATTTGGCAATGTAGCCCAATGACTAGTAAAAAAGCAAATCTGATGTTTGAAATGAAAACAGAAAGTCATCTACAATATCAACGGATGGGTCACATGCAATTCTTTTTCCAACTCCTAAGTTTGTTGTTCAGTGGCCTGAAATTGTACAATTGCTCTGTCGTTGCACCATCCTATGGACAGCTCTGGTCCGTAGACCATAAATCGCCATAGGATGGTGTAGTAACAACGCCACTGTGATATTGCACCTAAAAAAAAATTGAACTTTGAGCTACAATATCTTTTGAATAAAACACCTTTCAGCAGCAAGAGTACCCCCCCCCCTTTTTTCTTAACTCAGGGGGATAATCACTACAATATATATTTTTTTTACATTTTAAGTATTACTATCCCTTTAAATTCCCTTGTAACCTGTATCTTACCACAAAGAACTCCAGTTTTCCAAATACAATTAATGTACTTACAGAGCAGCAGCACCAGAGATAATTTCAATGAGCTCCTTGGTGATGACTGCTTGACGTGTGCGGTTGAAGGTCAAAGTCAACTTGTCAATCATCTCGGCTTAAAAAATAAATAAAATTATGCACTTTAATATTGCGCAATAGCAGAAACCATGCTTAAAGTGTTAGTAATGTCTAAAAAAAACTTTTTTGCATTTAGAAGAGCTCAAAAAGCGGATCTAAATGCAAAAAACTGTATCTCTCAAACCGCTATGGTTTAAGAGATACGGGCGTTTGAAGTTTGATTTCTCCTACTGACAGCTGAAAAGCTGTCAGCAGGAGATCCGTGTCGGTCGACACTGTGGCGCTTGAGAAGTGCCGGGATCTCGTTACTTACACAGAATTCCTTCAATGGAATGGCCTAAAACGTGTGCCTAGTGTTCAGGCACATGTTTTAGACCATTCCAATAAAGGGATTCTGTGTAAGTAACGAGATCCCGGCACTTCTCAAGCTCCACAGTGTCGACCGACACGGATCTCCTGCTGACAGCTTTACAGCGGTCAGTAGGAGAAATCAAACTTCAAACGCCCGTATCTCTTAAACCATAGCGGTTTGAGAGATACAGTTTTTTGCATTTAGATCAGCTTTTTGAGCTCTTCTAAATGCAACAAAGTTTTTTTTAGACATTACTATCACTTTAATGAATACAAACTAAAATATGTGTGGTCTTATTCATCAAGCTAAAGAAGTGAAACAAACCAACAACACTGAATGATTTAAATATTATGCAAGTTCCTATTGATTTAAATAGTGCTTTTAACCCCTTAACCTTTTAAGTTCTAGAGGGTTATGGAATGCATTACTTTGCAGTACATTCTGTACCCCTATGGCATTCAAAGGGTTCAATATTTGAGGGTTAATCCTATCAAGGGGTTAAAATCCACAAGAAAAAAAAAAAAAAAAAAAAAAAAGAAGACAGGGAAATGTAATTACTCTCTAAGATGCAGCCGGCTTATTTTAGCATTGTACCTCTTAAGACCGAGTATGGCCCACAGGGACTTATGTGAAAAGCAAGATGAGCAATTCTGGAGCAAACCAACTGCACTCTAAGGGACAAGTGCAAAGTCCCCCAATTTCTAAAGATTTAAAGAGGGCTTTTAAAGTGTAACTGACACTTTGTGACTTGGATGTTTTTGAAAGGGATTTTGTGATCACCTATATTTATGTTACCTATTCTTTATTTAAATCTATAGCTGGAGATATTGAGCTTTGTCATTTAATTCACGTTAGCCAGTACTAACGGAGGGAGAGTTGAATGCTAATATCTTACACTAGGCAGTACTGCTCAATTTGCATAAACTGACAAATATAGTTAAATAGCTCATACTATAGTTTTAGATAAAGAATTGCTAACTATTTTGAAAGCACTTTCAAAAATCACCAAAAAAGTGTTAGATCCCCTTTAACCCATTAATGCTAGAAAGGTCTCCACCACATTGAGAAGCAATGCTTTTCAGACAACTCCAGCATTCAAAATTGTAAAACCTTTTTTTCTTCAAAGTGAAACTGTCACCAACCATAACCCCCCACCCCCTCCCTGAATCAATTGCTGATGTGACACTACTCACCTCAGAGCAGCAAGACTGTCCACATGGATCACAGAGAGGGATATGTCTTCAGTGAGATAAGGAAAAACCTGAAAATTCCTGTCAAGTGGAGCAGGGATTTCCATATGCTCATGGTAAGAAGACTGTCCCTTGCTGTGATCTATCCAGTCAAGAGACCAGATTCCACATGTGAGGGGAGATGGCTTACACTAGGTAAAAGGGGGCAGGAGGGGGATACTTTATTATTCAATTACTTTTGAACTACAACTCTGACAGTGTTGAAATAATACTCTCTGTGGCTCAAATACTATGAAGATTAATTGGAGCTGCTGTTTTTGTGAAACATTACTATCCCTTTAAGAGGGAGAGAGCAGCCATCTTACTTCCATGTAAGTTGATTGGCAGCACTCTCTCCATCATTTACCTGCCCCTTATCATTGATCAGTCAGTGCACCCTGTCTAGAGGGAATGTGATAGGGCGTCTGGGAGCGAACAAAGAAAGGAAATGAGCCGGCTTTACTTTTCCTATGGTACAGCTTGAGCTGCAGAGAGGTACAGAATAACGTCAAGTGGGAAATCTTTTGCCCTTTATTAAACAGCACCAGGTAAGAATCTGTACATTTCATATACATATATGGGAATCATGTAAGTACTAGTGTAAAAGTCCGTGTAAAAGGGACAAGGTCCGGTGAGGTAAAGAGGCCGACACCTCACTGGCGGCAGCGCATGTGATGCAGTCATGAACAGTAGAGACTGCCCGAATGCACAGAATTCTACCAGCACAGAACTCCTAGCATTCTGTGTGTTCGGGCAGTCTCTACTGACCATGACTACATCAGACAAACATTCTGGCCTTTTATATTATAGGCTATATATGCGACATGAAGACTATTTATATGTAGGTGACAGTTCCCCTTTAAAGAAGAAGGGAGTTTTCATTTTTGCCATATGGTGCAAATAATTTGCTCCAAAATGGTCCTTCTTACTTTCTACATAAGGCCTATAATTGTACAGTATACTTTTTAATAAGCAGGTAAGTGATCCAGAGCACCTCACTAGAAGAATGATAATCAAGCTTACAGGCATTCTTGCTGGCGTTGTCCATAGCAGTCATCCTTGCACTTTGCTCACTTGTAGTGGACTCTTTCAATGTGTAATAGATAATATTTACCAGAGAAAACTCCTGGTAGTTCCTCAGCACATCAGCATCAATGTCATCATAAACACTAATATTTTCTGGAAGAAAATAAAATTAAATTAGCTCAAGAATAAAAAAAAAATTATATACTTACACACCTACCTGTGTTTCCTCTAAGTGAAGCACAGCTGGGCGACCCAACACTGAAATATTTTAATATTTTTTGCGGGGCTACATTGTAAAAAAAAAAAAAAAAAAAAAAAAAAAAATACAGATGCAATATGCGACTGTGCCCAATTTTAATTACTATTAACCAAGAGTGCTGGGCTGCTCACTTTAGAGGGAACACTATTTTGAAAGGGGGGGGGGGGGGAGAGACAGAAAATTAACCCTTTACGTACTAGAGGGTGTGAGATGTAATGCACTGGACAACCTTATAGGCCTCGAATTGATAGAAAGAAATCTGATATACATGTGCTGCAGTTAGAAATGTCTTCCAAATGTTGAAAAATACAGGTATATTTTATGTTATTTGTGTACATTTTTCTTCTACAAATTGTCAGTTTCTCAGGCAGGTCTTATACTTGGTTGTAGTCCCAATTAGACCATTTCAAACAGATCAGGTATAACATACACAAGCAGAGGGGAGCATAAACATTTCCATCAAAGAGGGCTGCCACACTGACTGCTAGGGGTATTCACAAACTCTCACACCCCAGTCTTGTTATATTGCCCAGTGGCAATGAAAGAGCTATACAAACATTGAGTGATACCCCAGTCTTACTCTACTGTCCACACATTTCCCTTTTTTTTTTTATTTGCCGATCTGACTCAGGGCTCCCTGAACGGCAAGCAGCCGAGCGGGGAGCCCTGAAATCCATGACGGTCCTGGTACGTCATGGGTCGTTCAGACACATTTACCCATGACGTGCCAGGACTGTCAAGGGTCGTTAAGGGGTTAATCAAAGTACCAAAACACTATGCAACATCTTGCTCCACTTTTTTTTTTTTTCTTTTTTTAAACCTCCCGATTTTTATGCATCTTTATAAAGATAGGTAAAAGGAGATTGCAACAGAAATAGCAAAGTTAAAATTATATGCAATACTATTTTAAAGACGCTGGAAGAGGACACTTTTTGCCAGTGCATGGTTAGAAGGATTTAAAAGTGTTGAATCATAATAAAATTTCAGGTTGTATATACAAAACTGGGAGAGAGAGAGAACAAAACAACCTTACCGGAATTTGCTACAGTATCAAGTGAAAAAATTGGTTTATCTTCTGTCCTGTAAGAAATGACAGACCTAAACAGCAAACAAAAAATATTAATAGTTTATGTGCAAAGTAATTATTTCATCAAGCAAATAGTAAAAACAGATGTGGGATTTAAATCAGACCTGAATCTGTTGAACACCACGGATCCTTGGTCAAACTCATAGCCAGAGTTCAGCAGCTCAGAGGCAATGACTGATGCATCTCCAAAAGAAGGAGGCTTTCTGCCAACTTCCTTGAAGTTCAAAAGAAAATGTCCCCCATGAGTCCTGAAACAATAAAGCACGTTATCCCATTTAAATTGGGTTTGCAGGATCACACAATTAATATTTTGGAGGCTAGTAAGATCTATTGCAGAGCTGTAAAACAGTGCATTGAAGACTTCTCCAATCTCCATGAGGGTTTTAAAAAAAAAGCAGAATAAGAAGCATACATTAATGTGGGCAAGTATGAGTTTAACATGTACATTCATGGGTGAATATGAACAGCAAGGACAAACCAACATGTACCCCCAGTTAAAGTCACAGCCAACTATTAACCAAATGACCTCTTCTGAGCTGTAACCTTTATGGAGATCACGGGATAAACCCTCATAATGTATCCTATTATTTACAATTTTGTTCCTCTTTAGCTAAAGGCATACTTATCGAGCAGTCCAACTTCATAAAAGGAGGCTCAAAGAAGTAAAAAAAAAAAAAAAATATCAATCACATCATGGAATTAAGTCACTTATGTTTTATTCTCCTCTTGATTATTTTTACTAAGGAAGTAAAGGGTTTAATATAAACCCAGTATCTGAAACACTTATGTACAATATAACAATTCTTACAATGCAGCTGAAACTGTAGCAAAACAAATCTTAGGGCTCCATTTTCAGAACTAAAAGTGAAGTGATCCCTTCACAAAGGCTTGTCTTGGTGCCCAGACATTACACCCCTTGACAAATGACCTACAAAAGGGGGTGCCCCAAAAATTCCAGAGTGCATTTTCTTCTGTGTACTTCCCATCCACCCTATGAATTCTGAGGCAAGCCAGGCCAGCTGTGCCATAGGGGAGAAAACTAACATTCACTTCACCCTTTGGGTGCCAGAGAGGAATCAAACACATTGTAAAGCAATATGCTGGAGTTCTCTCTAGCATTCAAGGTGTTGGAGAGGAAAAAAAACCCCAAAAGCATTAAACTAAATGGGGACTTACGTCTACCCTGCAGTGCAACTGACTCCACCATGTAGTACTTCTACATAAGGTATAAATACATCAGATATATATGTTCAATAGTAAAGATTTATTTAAACAGGAGAAATATGAAGACATTTACCTTTGAAGTATACCTCTCAGTTTGTCACCAACTCCAACCACCATAACTTCCTTTCCAGCACTGGAAAGTGAGGCAATTTCATGTTTAATAGTTTTGGCCACAGAGGAATGAATAGCACCACAGAGGCCACGATCAGAAGACACACCAATAATAAGGTGCTTCTTCTTGTCTTCTGGAGCCTTAATTTCTGCTTTCTCATACAGAGCTGTGAAGAGAAAAATAAAACTGTGTTTTTATATACACCTCTACTTCATTGGGCTACATGAACAAACAAGTTGGAGGAATTCTGGGGCAAACTGCACCATAGGAAACAGATCATTGGGGAATTTTGGGCATATAGATCTAAGTGTGGCTGTTAGCCCCTGCTGCAACTCAATGAGAGATATAGCCTTCAAAGCCACTTAAATAAGAGGGGGGGGGGGGGGTTTAAATGTTTCCCCTATGATGAACCTGCTTTGCCCAGAATTACTTCACTTTGTGAATATGACCCAAAGTTACTATTCACTAGTTGTCTACATTTTTTCATATTTCTGTTCCAGTCCATTGGTAGTCACAGTCGGACTAAATCAAGACTATTTCTCACTGTGAGGTGATGTGAACTAATAGATTCCATGTCTTCTATACTGGCAATTCAAGGTACAA